>JABFEB020000092.1:12108043-12127456 GCA_019775895.2 Stomatorhinus ivindoensis | reverse complement strand
ATACACCCTTACACAGAAATACCCACTGAGTTAGTCTATATACCCTTGCACAGAAATACCCACTGAGTTAGTCTATATACCCTTGCACAGAAATACCCACTGAGTTAGTCTATACACCCTTACACAGAAATACCCACTGAGTTAGTCTATACACCCTTACACAGTCACCAAAACCATGTTTATAAGGACTCTGTGTATCGTGAGCATACATGGGCAGCTCCTGATGGAGCTTGAGGATCCACACCTCCCGGCCACACGGCCCCCCAGCCCCCATCTATAAGGTTTACCTTCAGTGTGTCCTTCCTGTCTTGGTAGAAGCAAAGTGTCTGCCTGAACAGGACGGCGTGGTATGTGCTCCAGGCACGACTTGGGGCCTGCAGGGAGTAGAGTGTCGGGTCAGTGACAAATGGCTGAAGAGACCAAAGAGGTTTCAGAATCACTGGGGATAAAATGCAGCTGCATTAAACTGAGGCTCCTCCCATGGGACCCGCCCACCAAACCTGCGAAGCCCTTCCTCTTACCCGCTTCCCTCCTAACTGCAGCTTGTGCTTCCTCTCCAGTGTCCCCTCCATTGACTGGAACTCAGGCTTCCCCCCATTCTGAAACAGGATTGTATGCAGAACTTTATTTCTATGTTTTATTTCTTAGCAGCGTATGACCAAGCACAGCCTTTTTTTGCTTTCTGTACAGATCGATATCTACTCAGGCTCACTGGTATCACACTTAAGGGAACAAGAACAGTTCTTATCCTTGAATCTGAAATTGGGGGTCGCTTCAAGTACATTTTTGTTATTCTAATCTTATTTTGAAATTTCACCATAGAAGTGAATTGTCTCGGAAAAGCGAGAGGTTGTTCCATACCATTGAGTTGCAATGCCTTCCTGGGGGGGTTGTATTTCCGTGTTCATCTCTGTCACAGTCCGAGCCCATTGCCGGATAGCGAGCTTCCTCTAGACCCATGTGAACTGAGAATAGGCTCGTGGATTGGTCCTGTGGATTGTTCAGATGTTCTAACTTGTAAGGTCAAAATAGAAAATGCTCAGTCAAATTGTCTCTTGTTTGACCACTAGATGGCACCAGAGATTAAATATTCGAATATTACACGTTTAGGTGCGTTACAAAAAGGTGACGATATAGAAAGTGAACAGAGCGATTATTTAGGTAAAACATTGAAATATTAAATCATTTACACAAAACATTGATGGAGTAAATATTCCTGTATGTCCTGGACATAAATATGGTAACATTGATAAACTTGGAATAGTATAGCTATAAAATACAAATAGAAGTAGAATATGACGAACCTTTACTGGCAATTAGGCATATTTAATTAAACCAACACCTTTGTTATGACGTCCTTTTGTGTCTGTGTTGTGAACTGTTGCCACAGAAACACAAACACAGAAACACTGCAGGTGGATCAACTAGCATGTGGGGATTTCATTGATTTTTTAGCGAAGGTGGCTCTCACCTTCGGACAACCTGTGCCCTCTTTCAAATCCTCCTCCTCATCCTCCTCCTCCTCTCTGTAATGGTAGATGTATTTTTCCTGGTCCTCTGTGTCAGGCAGCTTCATGGAATTGAAGGCTGTCTCATTTACCAGTGATACCTGCCCGCTCATTGGCTCTCTCTCGGGGAATGCAGCCCAGGATCTCCTGTCTCCCTTGGAAAGGCTCTTACTCTCTCTTTTTTGGTCTTTGTCGTAGCCTAATAGAGACTGGACCGAAGGTGGTAGCCTAAACTCTGCTACCAGAAGGTTGGGTGCTGAGGCAGTAACATATTTTCTGTAGAGCATGGCTTGACCCTGGGTGTGTGGTTCTTGGGGCTGGCTGACTGGAGAGTTTGCCATCTCTTCCTGGTGTGTCTGGTACATGATGTCAGAGCATATGCTCTGCCGGTAGCCATTGGTCTGATTCCAGATGTCCTGCAGCTCTTCTTCCTCCTCCTCAAACTGCTGATGGTCTGGATGGACAATGTCCTCTGCAGTGGGTAATACCTTCATCTTGAAGCCAGTTGGGTCCTCATCACAGTTATCTGTCTGTACAAATATTGCTTTACCCACCATCCCTCTAAGGAGGCTAGATGGCACTTGGTGTGCCGCTTCAGTGCAGATCCTCATGCTCTCTGATCTATGTGCCCCCAAGCCTACTGAACTCTCCATCCCACCTGCAGAAGCCCTGGGGCTCTTGAGAATTTTGGAGGCTACATTTGAGCCTGAGATGGAGTTCTTGTGGTACCGATGTTCTTTGAGGTCCTGAACTTTAGTGTGGACACTGGGACACATATGGTTCACAGAAACTACAGTAGATTTGTCACCATTAACATCCTGGTTGAGGTGTTCTTTCTCTCTAAGCACACATGGGATGAAGCTTTCGCTGGGCATGGGTCCACTGAAGTCCAGAACGACAGCCATTTTGTTCTGTTCTTGCCCTAGTTGTTCATGTTGGCCATTGACGTGTGAGAGACTCAACCGGAGATCTGACAGGTCACTGCTTACTGTGGTCTGACTGTGATTCTGAGAAGGCTTAACCCTTTCTGGAGGTGCAACGCCATGGGATACAGCAGAAGTGGCCGACTTCCCTGTCGGGCTGGGTTTGGGCGTTTCTCCTCGGCAGACAGGCGGTGAACGTGTTTGTTTGAACGTAGTCATGGTCGCGTGTCTCTCCGTGCAAGAATAGCGGCCGTCGGGGTCAAAGGGGTCTGTGTAATTTCTGAGGTGGTCTGTTCCTTTAGGGTCTGCAGGGCAAATGGCTATGACATCAGGGATGCTGGGGATCAGGCTGATATCTTTGGGCAGGTCAAAGGTCAGCACGGACCCCAGAGACAGGTATCTGCAGTGGTTCTTGCCGTGCTCCGCTGGGGTTGAACCTGGGGTTTTCTCCACACCAGGCTGGACAAGTAGTGAGTCTCCTGTACATTCAGCATCTATGTCCTTCAGTAGGGGGTTCTTCACATAGTCCTGGGTCTCCGTGCCACTTGGGGAGGCTGCGTCTTTTGAGACCTTCTTCCTCTCCTTTAGAGGCCAAGTGTTAGTGCTGCGTATAACTTGCTGGACCAGAGAGGGGGGCACAGATCTTGCCAGCTCCTCCCCCATTACCCTCTGGATGGTGTGCCTCCTCTCCTCCCCTTTCCTCTTCCGCTTCTTGCTCCTCCTCTTTAGGCTGTCGATGACGGAGCCGGGGCTGCTCTTAAGCAGAGAGGTGGAGGAAGAAGAGCCGGAGGAGGACGAGGATGAGGAAGCCATTGGCACCTTAACCTTAGTGGCACCGCGGGGCAGAGTAATGTTCTCGTACTCAGGCGAGGCGGCTTTGTTGTCCTTAACATGCAAATAGGTACTCACCTGAAAAGGAAAGGAAAGAGCACTTGTCAGTACTGAGGTTCTGGGTTCCCGATAACTACTGTGAATATGATTATTCCGGGTCATCCAAGACAAGCCCCATGCTCACAATTGCAGCCTCGCATTCTTCTGAAGACGCAGACATGTATTTTATTACACATCAGACCACCATCAACAGGAACACTTGGCCACACTGCTATACGAGACACGAGAACCTGAGTGAGATCGATGCGAAAACTGGCTGGAAATATTCGCGACTGCGGAAAAGAGAAGTACAGGACACAGCCTCTTCTGTCCCAAGTCAGGATGAGATTCTGCTATAAAACTGAACAAAGACACCAGAGGAAGATACTTAAGTCTCCTCTGAGAACCCCACCAAAAACATGCCACATGCCCGTCACATGCCTGCACACAGTCTGTTCTGACTGTGTCTGTGTTATCCTTACTGTCTTAAATCATAAACTATATTCGTTCCCATATATTTTTCTTATCTTGACATCACACCTTGGCCATCTCTTGCTAAGGAACATGTTAAGATGCTATTCATTTGGAGTGATGCACGCGGTCACTCCACAGGACGGCGCACTGAACACATCTGGCCTGATGTCAGGCCCATGTCTGCATTTCGTAGGAATGGCATCCTGAAGACTGAATAGAATGAGTTTGATGAGAGACGATAAGTATAGTAAACAAATAGCGACTGAATCTATTTGCCATACTTGCATGTCTATTGCAGTTGCAGTAATATGTCGAAGTTCTTCCCCGGAACAACAACTATTCGATTCAAATGTAACCATTTTGGCCAACCATATAAAACAATATGAATCAAATGCTCATAAAACAGTGGTTGAGGCTGGAACTGACATGTAGGCAAAAACTGCCAGGAGTAATTGTGCTTGTCCTTGTTGCTTCTGTGTTGTGACGTATTTGGGGACACCACAAATATCACATATATGTGAAAGCCTGCACCGCCGCAAGGACTCATAGTGTAGGGGGAACTGCATTCTAGACCGACAGGTTACATGTTTAAATCCTGATGGGGTTTAAACCAAATTTCTTCAGCAGGAAATATACATGTCTATTTCCTTACATATGTGCATATGGTTAAATGGTTGAACTGTAAGCTGTGCAAGCTTAGAATGTAAGATTTTTTGGAAAAAGATGTGCGCAATGTGGAAGGTTCTGTTTTTTTCTCACCACTCCGGTTTGTGAAGTACATTTAAAACAGATCCGGAGTTCATGTTTGTGCGTTATCTTTTATAAATCTGATGTTTACCGTCACTGTTCCAAGTTCTATTCACTGTTCACTGTTCTATTGTTTTCTGACCAATGATTCCTAATGATATTTTCAGGTATGTTGGGACATGAAAGCAGTCTGCAATTGGGCCATGGTTTGCTTCAGTTTCGTCTTCTGATGTGCGTCTGACTCAGTCCCTCGCTTGCTGCTAAGGCCTTGTGTTGCGCATTGACCGAAGGCTGCAGTGTCCTTTCCCACCATTGTGTTGTCAAGGCGCGCTGGGAACCTCGTTAACTGGATCTGCGGGATACTCTGCCCCCTGCAGGTGATGGGTTTTAACTGCTCTTAACTGCTAACCAGGTCTATGGCTTATTGGAAAAGCAGTACTTACAGCAAGCAACATGTGTTTTGTGACCTGTGACCTCTGAGACTCAGTGTAATAATTGCATTAGGCAAAAATAATAATAATCAATCCTTTATTTATCCCCATGGGGAAATTCCTTTTTATGCCTCCCTCAACTTGCTCTTTGTAGAGCAAGCTGTCCGCAAGGGGCAGCCACCCGTAGCGGCGCCCAGGGAGCTGGGGGGTCAAGGGCCTTGCTCAAGGACCCACAGACAGGCTGAGGCTGGGTTTGAACCGGCGACCTTGTGATTACAAGCACACAGGCTTAGCCCAAGCCCAACTTGTTCAACAGACTGAATTTTTAGTCTTTTGAGATCTGAACTTGTAGCTCTTTTTGTATTTTCTGCCGAAATCACACGCCTCGTCCCACTGCCTCCTTGCAGAAATCAAGCAAGTCTGTATATATACTACGGTACCCAAAAACAATGAAAATTCACATTGTAGGACTCTGCACCAGTGAATAAAGCATGGCTGGTGCATTTTCATTTATGGAGAATATCATCAAAAGATTCACAGCAATCTTCAATTTTTTTGGTATTCAAATTAAAAATAAATATGAATTATAACATTCAGACAGAGACATGACAACATTCATTTATGTTTACGAATTTCAAAGGTGAAATGCATAGAATAGCAACATATTTTATTGGTCAATATGGAGTTCTCCATATGACACTGTGACAGTCATTGAGATCAAAGGCAGACCAACACGTTCCACCTATCCATTTTCCTATCACCGGCTCTCAAAGCGTGTGACCCAAAACAGAGCGCACCCTGGATGGGATGCCAGTCCATCATAGGGCACGCACACAACCCCATACTGCAGACAACTGAGAAATCACGTGTCACTGAATTGTAGGAAGAATCTCAGAAGAGCATGCATGCAAGCACAGTTATGGCAGAAATCAAACCCACAAGCCTGGAAGTGTGGCCACAGGGCTACTAACCATGGTATTTTCTACACACATCCAATGACTTCTGGTTTCACAGACTATAGCTGCTCAAACAACCCATGACCCAAAACAATTCAATGAGCACATTTACACATGTTGCTCACCAGATCCTCTATCCCAACCAGTCTTGACTAGGACTCGATAGTGGTACCGGCCCGGCTGTCCGCAGAGCGGCACCGAGCTCAGGCGTGTGCTGTCTAGGTGGTCCAGTTTGTGGGCAATCAGGCCAATGAGCAGGTGCAGCAGCAGCAGAACCCCACACACGATTCCCACTACGACGTTTCTCACTGGCCTTTCTGGCTGTCGGGGATGATTAGAGAACGACGGAGAATTACAGGACAAATCATCTTCATCTTTCAGAGAGGCCCTTAGCATCCAAGCAGTACAATAAACAAATCATATTAAATTCTATTTTACTTTAACACTGTCACATATTGTTTTATATAGGAAAATCACTCAGTATTAATAATAATTGTATTCTTTGTTCATTAGCCAAAATATAAAAAATATCACTTCTTTGTCTTCCTTTATTTATATATATATATATATATATATATATACACACACACACACACACACACACACCACAGTGACATCAGCTGTGAAAAGATTTGCTGGGGCAGCCAGGTTTATTGTAGGTCACTTTGGCCATGGACTAGGCTATTGTACTGTACTACATGGAGGACTAAAATTGACACACACCGGTGGTAGCAGAATGACAGCTTCAGGGTGAACAAACATGCTGGCCCCAAACACGGTGAGATGCTTGGTGAGGCAATGCGCTACACGGGGACTGCTGCCACCCAGTGGCCGGAGACCCTCACTGCTCCAGCGTCGCTGCTCGGTGCTGAAGTACTGGCACAGGGAGCTGAATACGCACACTGATGCCTGCATGGTGGCCCCGTTCACAGAACTGCTCATGCTCACGAAGAGCTCCTGGCCAGAGCCATTCTGCCTGTGGGCACACAGATAAATGGGCACCAAGGAATGCTTAAATAGCACACCGTACATTAAACCCTCTAGCAAGACACATATTATAACTATTATACAGTTTCTAAGCAGACATTATATTATAAGTTGTAATCTTATGCCACTTTCGAACTTTATTCCATTAGTGTAATATAATATTTGGGCAGTTTCGGTTAAGTACCCTGTCGGAACATTTTTCCGGAGCTTGAAGTGGCACCATCTTAGTCACGGTCTGAATCAGAACTGAAACTGAATGATGCTGTACTGTGTAAGCTATAACTCAGAGGTCTCTCAAAGTGCGCAAGTCAGAATATTCGTAACACCGCTGGTATCTAGTTTCTTTTATAATTTTCATCACTATTTAGTGAGTCTTGTGGATTTTTGGAACTCATTAGGCTAAAATAAAAATACAGCAATATAAATATAAATAAAACCGAACACTATATGTTTGCATTCAGAGACTTACAGAGGACTGAGAAAAATGGTGTCCTCCAGAGTTGGGTCTGCAGCACTGAGGCTGATGGACAGATTACGTACATGCTGGGAGATAGAGTGGATGGACTGATTCTCCACTGTGATGGTCACCTGACCACTGCTCTGCTCACCGGTTCCTGCTCATCAACAAACAAACAAGGAAAACAAGAAATATCTCATTTAATAAGCGGGGCTGATATCTAATAATGATGAGATACAGGAAATGTTAAAAAGTTTTAAAAAGGCGTGTTTAACCATCCATCCATTGTCCACCTCTCATCAGCTGCCCCAATTCTGTCAGATTTGCTAAGTTTGTGCTTTAGCCTATATGTATGAATGCAGTAAAATGAAGGAAAAAACAAAAGAGAGACTATTACCTGAAAGAAGGCTGAAGTTAAAGGTGATGAAGAGGCCAGCTTTGGGATCCACGCTGGGAGGTTTCACTAAGAAGCGGACCGACCCGTTGGGTGGGAGAGGGAGATCCCTAACAGAACCCTCCTGTTCCCTCATGTGTCCTTCACACCCAGCAGGGAGATGGTTCTGCAGCATAACACGGATGGCTCGGTCTGGCTGAAGGTCCTGGATGACGATGGATCTGCCTTGCAGTGTGGTGAACTCCATGGCCGCCAGCTTGGTTGAGATAGGAGGCTCAGCGGCTGACACAAAGGGCCCTCTGCCATCGAGGTCCATGACGATTTGCACGACCTCCTCTCTCTCCACACGTAGCTGGCTCTCTAGGCCACGTGGGATGTGAAATGAGCACGAAGAGGAGGGTTCGGTGCACAGCAGGTCTGCCGGGTCGCTACGCTGCCCCACGGCGCTGATTCTTGGAGCCACCAGGGTCAGCGGCTGTTCGCCTCGCATTTGAGAGCGCATCAAAGATTGCATCAAATCCCCTACCTGACCAAAGGCAAAGACCGCAGTGTCTGAGGTGGCCAGAGATATGGATGCATTGGGATGTGCAGAAGTGGTTGAGGCCACTGCATCTGCAGCAATTGCACTGCCTGAAGCAAAACCGTTAAAGAGAATTCTGAGCTCTTCCAGACACTCTACAACAAATACAATCACATATATAGTCACACTTTTAACATTGGGCAAAAGATTATGTATAAAATGAATAACTTTTATTAGCTAATATCTTTAGATTCATATCTGAAATCCCAACCTTAAATATCACTTTAAACTAATTTATCCTTCTTCAAGCCGAACAGCTTTAATCTGTAATTCACAAAGATGGATTTAACTGACGTTTATTAGGTTATAACAGTTCTGTCAGTACCAAGAACGTGCAGAATGCTTCGTCCAGCCTCGAGAGGTGTGACATCGCCTGCTTTAGTCTCTTCCCTGAGCGTGGTAATCATCTTCCCTGTGGCCTCCAGAACCTTCTCTTTGCATCCTTCACACACCAGCTCTCTGGGATCAGCCTGTTGAACGTATAATTGAGGACGCCAGGCCTAACAATATTTTGTTGCTACACGGACAAGGAATGTCTATGAAATGCAGCTTTGCAATCTGACAAATTTTTGTAGATATGATTATAGAGTCAAGTTAGGTTCTTTGCTTGATATTAAATCCAAGCCTTTCGGGACTTAGGCCTTAAAAATATGTACATAATGACTATAATACCTGAATGCAAAGTAGATAATAACAATATAATCTGTGTCTTTCCCTTGCTATTCCTAGCCTGGTGTGTGGGTTTCATGTTTTCTCTGAGGTCCCCCGAGAGTGTGCTAGCAACTTGGTATGACGCCCTTGCCAAAGTTGCCGTGTCACTGGATACCGCAGTAACTCACAGTGCACTGTGCCAGAGCTGAGGCGATTTGCACAGCATCCTGCAGCGAGGAGACAGGCAGGGAGGCCAGCATCCGTGTCATGTTCCCACGTATCATCACCCTGTCCTGGTGTTCCTGCTCACTCACATTTTCAATCTGGAATGTTGACGAGTAGCAACATTTGCATGCCTCTATTGAACTAGCGAACGAAAACACAAAAATGCATCCCGCAAACACACATACTTGGTTGAGCTGACTGGTTAGAGCTATGGCGTAAGGAATGACTTCCTGAGGGTTTCCGTTTTGAAACAGAGCCCACAGCTCCGACTGACACTTGTTCCTCAGCCATTCTGTAGTACGTTGATCTCCCTTGGGTTCAAGAACAACCAAAGTCCTGTAAAAATGTGGAAAGGAAAGCAAACTGAGCAACAGTGGTACAGTAGCTGACATTTGAGAAATCCCACTTGGCTGTGCAATGCTATAGTACCTGTTCAGTGCAGTTATGACAGACCCCAGATTATCTTCTACCAACACTAGTACATTGATAACAGACATTTTTTTTTCTCCAGGATCTGAGAAACCCAGAGGGACAAAGCTTCCATAGGTGTTCCTGGTGCCCCGGTACAGGGTGTGGAAAAGGCACGGCTGCCCATAGCGCCGACATATCTCCACCTTTAGAGAGTAGATCAACTGAGCGGCCTCGTCGTCTCCATCTACCCATCCTGTCAATGAACAATGGAGTAGCCATTAAGCAGGTCCAACGCTGATCAAAACTGACTCAGAGATGTTTCAGGAAAAAGTTCTGTGCTACCTGAGCATTTGTAAGTCACCAAGGTTTCCAGCAGATGGACACTTGTATCTGGACTGAGCTTGCAGACTCCCCCGTGAGGTGGACGGTTTGGTAAAAGGATGAGACTGGCTGAACCCCATAGGTTCAGGGAAGGCTGAGACACATTCAATGTGAAGGTATAATTGGGTCCAGTCAGCAGCACCCCTGATCTGATGGCCAGATCCGGGGAAGCTATCCCTGTGGATGTGGTGACTTCATTGAGGTCCAGCATGTCACCATTCCAGCTCTCAGCTGACCACTGGTACTGTAGCTATAACATCAATTGAGAAGGTTATAAAGAGCATCATATGGCTATCAAATCAGTAGGTGAATATGAAAAGAAAACAACAAAATATGTTGGCTTTTATTTCATTATTTATTCAGCGTTTACATTTGGGAAATCACCTTGGTGTCAAACTATTTTTATATTCTGAACAAATAAGGGGAAAAAATATTTGTGGTGACAGGCGTACCTGCAGGCTGCCATCGCAGGAGGAGCAAGAGCCGGACAGGACAATGGGGCGGTTGTAGATGGAGCGGAAAGAAGAGGTGGAGCTGCAGGAAACACAAGCCACACTCACAGAGAGCATCTGACCCACCTCCACCACCACCTGTGGAGGACGGTAGGGAACAAAAATCAACGCAATCAGAGTGGAGCAAAATGCTGATTTTTTTTTATTAGAAAGAGGTGGCTTTAAAAGGGAATTAAATCATGGATGGAAATCATCAAAAAGTTAATATTTGAGAAAATGTGTTAACTGCTCCCCCGAATATACAGACTAAAATTGTAAGTGTTAAAAATTCTCATAAGAAATGTAATCTGCAGTTAACAAAAGCATAGCAAAGTAAATTATAGTGTTTAAGAAATGGATTGGTGTGCAAGATTTGTTTTCTACGTACAGATTGGCTCGTGGAGACAGATGGCCTCCCTTGTTTGTAGACGGTGAGGGTGAAGAGGTACACTCTTCCAGGGTGCAGTATCTTGTGAGATACCAGGGCAGTACTGCTGTTACTCTGGGTTATGTTAGTATGACAGGGTGAGACTGCTGGATTCTAGAAGAAAAGAAAAAAAATGACCGTGGGGAGGCAATAAAACAATGACGAATGACAAAGAAAGATAGTTGTTCAATATGTTCTGGAAATCTCATTTTCTATTATAGATTTGGGGGGGTAAGGATGGGCTGGAATCTTACTTGAACAATGCAATCCCACTGGTACTGCAGAGGGTTGGCATCCTCAGTCTCGTAATCTGGATCACGTGACTCAGATCCATTCAAAAGAAGATCTCTGTTGCTTGACCAAATCCTGTGCGACCCTCCCTTAATCAGTGGGATCAGTGGACTGTGAACCACGGTTACTTTGATGCTCTGCCGCTGCAGCAGAGATGTTCCCTGAAGAGCAGCAGTGAATCTCAGGCAGTAGGTACCCACAGCCAGGGCTTGCTTGGGGAGCTTTAGCAACGGCATGGTCACGTCCGCTATAACACTCAGGGGAACTACGTCCTCTTCCTGGCACAATGGAGCAAAGAAGGCTTCCCACAAATAGCTTGTCTTGTATGCAACACAACCCTGAAGGTCCACATTAGCCTCGAAGTAGCTTGGCCTAGATCTGAGGAGTATGGACTGTTTCTGAATCAAAGATACATGAGGTAAGGCACACTCCAGGTTTCTGGCTTCAATTGGCAATTGTGTCACTACTTGGCTGATATTATTTAACACTGTCACCTGAACAAGATAGCGACCAGGAAAGTAATATGTGTGACTAACTATATTGGAATCAGTGATTATTGTTGCCTCATCAGAGTCACCAAATTCCCACTCGAATCTTAGATTGCTGCCATTATTAGTTATTGCAGAAAACACAACTACTTGACTAACAAAAATTGTTGCTGCTTTGTAAACAATCCTAGCATACTCCACAGGCCACTCTACGCTTACCCCTTCACTTAAATACTGTGAACAGACGCCATTACTAGCCACAACATTTACATTCAGTGTTCCATGTCCAATAGGGGTATAGACGACCTTTGGCCCTATCGCCCATGAGGGTTGAAATCCAGCTAGGCTGAAATTCCAGCTGTAAATCGTCGGCATTCTATTGAGGACCTCTGCTTCGAAGCTGATCTCTTTAAGGGATTCCAGAACAGAATGGCAGCAGTTGACCAGTCTCAGTCCCAGAATATTCTCTACAACTTGTACGTTCGCAGTCACAACTGAGCTGCTTACATTATTCTGAGCTCTAGCTGTGATGCTGTGGTTACCTACTGGAAGGGAAGATACTGCAAAATGCTTTTCAATCAAACTGACAGATACATTGCCATTATCAATGTCCATATAAACATGAACATCACTTCCTGTTAAGATGGTCGGCATGAAAACAATGGGGTCATCAGTGCAAACTATGTGGCTGCTTACTTTCAAATTCAGTCCCTGGATTGCATCCTGAACATTTACTTTATAGGTAACCGCTTGCCAGCTGATGTTGTTTGAGACATTGAGTAGTACGTAATAAGCTCCTGCAACCGAAATGGAATGTAGAACTGATTGTGTGCTGCCAAAACGTGTTGGTCCTTTGTTCTCTGGGAAACATTCCCATTCCCAGGTTAAATAGTTTCCTTTCTCAACTGACGCAAAGAAAAGCAACTCAGAGTTTGAAGAGACAAAGAAAGGATTCATTTTATCATTAATCTTAAAAATTACATTCTGAATTTCCTCCTGTACTATAAGCAACTTAGTGGCTTCACTGTAGCCAATCATATTGCTTACATTTGCTTTGACTACAATAGGACCCAATGCACTAAAAGTGTGTAGAAGTGAGGGCCCAGCGGATGATAAGGGAGATATACTGGAGCCCACATACCAGAAAAACTTTAGGTTGGTTCCTTTTCTCACACTGACTGAGATCTCTACAGGCTTACCAACTGCCACAATATCTCTTGTAGTGGAAATCTTGACTCCAGAAACGCGCTCCTCTGCCCAGAGCAAAACACTGCTATTGACTTTCCCTAGGCTGTTGGAGACTGTCACCTCCACAAAAATGTCTCCAGGAGCTTCTGTAACCAGCTGGAATTGTTCTCCATTTTGTGTTGACCTGTTTTTTCCATTCACTAAAACCATCCAGAAGTAAGTTAAGTTGGAGCCACCTGTAACCGTTGCAGACAAAATGACATTTTCCTGTGTTGGTAAATACTTCATGGAAATAAGACTTGCGCTTGTGATCTGAACACCATGAATCCTTTTCAGAACTTCAACTGAAACTGCAGCCTCCTGTTTGCTGACATTGTTTTCAGCAGTCACATAGATACGATAGAGACCCACTCGTGGAAATACATATGCAAAGCTGGGTGTTCCAGTCAAAACGGGGGCAGCAGCATTAATCGACCAGTTGAAAGTAACATGCTTAATGACGTTAGTTACTGCTGTTATTACAACCTCTTCCCCCACTTCTACAATTGCCTTTTTGATTTGCAGCATCAGGTTTGACAAAGGAACCATCACCATCACTTCTATATTTGCAGAGTGCTGGCTGACTCCATTCATCGCAGTAGCTGTAATGTTAAATGCACCTTCAAGTCTGAAGGTATGAGAAATATTTTGACCTTGTTTTTTAGGGGTCTCATCTCCCATGTCCCATAAAACAGAAATATCAGCACTAGGGAAAATTTCCACCCAGAAGAGGTAAGACTTGTTGATCACCATTGTGCCACAATGACCTGAAATTTTCACAGTTGCATTGACAATTGGTTTTATAACAGCAACAAACGCTTTAGCCGTTTGTCTGCTCACATTGTTTCTTGCTTCCGCTGAAACCTGGTAGTGACCATCTTTTTTGAATATGAAACAGTGATTAGCATGTCCTTGGACATAATCATTACAGCAGGAGCTGTTCCACAGAAATTGATAACTGTGAAGTTCATCCAGTTTTGGTTGAACAAAAGCACTGAAACACACTTCCTCGTTTACTGCAACTGCATCTTTTGAAGAATTTATGGTTATGTCAGTGATGAGCTCCTCCACGCATATATTTTTAGAATAAAAGGTAGATCCCACAGAGCTTAATGCAGTCACGTTTACGTCATAATTCCCTGGAAGTTCATAAATGTGTGAGGCTGTGGAAATTCCTTGGATAACTGACACAGGAGTTCCATCTCCAAAATTCCAATAGAACGTCAATTTGGCAACATTTCCTGTTATTAATGTTGTAAAATAGGTAATGTGTCCACTTTCTGAGCATCCAGTTGGTAGGATTCCATTAATATTCAGCTTGTAGACTTCAATACTGATTGTTTTGGAAGCCTGACTCACTGCATTTCTCACAGTTACTCTCACTGTATAATTCCCAGGCAATCTGTAGGTATAGGCCATGGAACTGTTAGAGATGTTTTCAAGCAATGACCCATCACCCATGTCAAACGTCCACAGGAGACTTGTGCCAGATGATACGCTGCCTTCTATTACACTGATAGAGCCGAATTCATCTGGAGCACTAGAGCTGAGCTGGATACCAGAGATGTTCTCAGCTATTTCCAAAGCCAGCCAGGTTGTAAGTTCTGAAAGGCTGTTGTTGCCTTTGACTGTAACATTGTACATGCCTGCTGCTCTCAGTACATGGTTGATTTTGGATCCCACTCCCTTCACTTCATGGGTGCTGCTGCCAAAGTTCCACGTGTACAGAATTCCATAAGAGGACGGCCAAGGCAAAGCTTCCAGATCGAACGTTTGGTTGACAAGAGGGATGGACGGGGTAGCCGAAATCACCAGTTTAGCCAATGGACTCCGCACCTTGACCAACACAGCCTTCTCAATCCTCTCATACTGGTTGAAGACTTTGACATTCAATTTGTAGTCACCTTAATGGGGAAATATTATACACAATAATAAGTGGATTGTACAGAACATTCTCACTTAACGGAGCTCAAAAACTATGCAAAACAAAGGCACAGGTAGCACATCAGCATAACTTCTGCAGTGTAACTGCACTGAACAGCAAACACCTTCCAATTCTCCAGCTCTATATATGCATTTATTATTTAAAAAGTATGTCAAACTCAGAACAAATGGTAAAACTTTGCTTCACCTGGTTGTTGGTAGCTGTGGCTGATGGTATCCTGCAGATGTGTCTGCCTCACCCCAGGCTCCAGCTGAGTCCCTCTCGGCTCAGAAGAGGAAGGATAAGAATGATTCACAGCCGGGCTGCTATCACCAAAATCCCACCTGTACAAACAGCATATATGGTATTATTACCGTTCCTATAAATAGAACACATACCGTGTATGTGGCAGATGCTCCTTTTGTACATAAAACAAGAAACTGGAGGTGCTTTCCAAATGCTACACAATATACATGCCTGAAGTTGCACCTCCTACACTGAGTATTAAGATTCATTTTAAATTAGCAATATCGCTTGCTATGGCTGTTGCATCACCGGTTTCCAACTAACCAGAATGCAGCTCCAAGGCAGGTGTCCACCTTGACCCTGAAGGTAAAAAACTGGAAGGTACTGACTGGGATTACTTCTCTAATGGAGAAGAAGGTGGGATGAGTCATGGGGAACATATTTTCCACTGTAAGCATCACCTCCACGGACTGGAAGCTCACAGGATTTTCTGCGACCACCTGGTACATGGAAATTAGGGGATGTTATGATAGTTTAGTTGTGTACCAGCAATATACCATTTCACCATGTAATTTGTTTATTAATAGACTGCCTTCTATTAATAGACAAGTGGGTATAGAAAATAGATCGAATTTGTTTATTATCAAAAAAGACAAATAATGTTACTTTTAGCTTTGTTTTCTACTCCCCCCCCAACCCACCGCCAATTTGAATTATTAAGTTGTCCCCCTGTCCTATATCAAACCCTCTTCTATGCCGTTAATAATACCAATGAGTCAGTTGCCTCGGGTAATAAGTTTTATAATGAAAAATGGTATTGGGGTCTTACTGTGAGCTTGTACTGTGCCGGCTTTTTGAAGACAATACTGTAAGTCTGTCCTTTGTAAGCAAATTGCATAAGGTCGTCAATGACCCAGGTATACTTTACTGCGGAGCCACTTTCCACTGTCGCATTGAAAACCTGCAGCGAAATGCATGTTAACAAGAATGCAAAAGGGTACACGAAATGATCAAGAGTAGCTATGGATTGCTTAAGTACATTGCAACGAGTGTAGCTTTAAACGCAGCTTTAGGACATATTGAGGGATGCAAAAGTGATGGGTAAAGACAAAAGTGTTACACTTTAGAAGAAACTTGCTTTTATATCCGTTTATGCCCATAAGCTCACTTTCAATAAAAGCTACATCCAGTGCTTTGGATAAAAATGTGTTATGAACAGCAACGATGGAAGAAGCTGAGGGCTGCACCTGCGGGGCTCCCACCAATAATCTCTGGTCCCCATGTGGCAAAACGGTGAGTCCTCTCACCCGCTGGTGAGCCTGCAGTCGCACAGACACACTCTGGGAGCTGATGCGGTTAGACGCACTGATGTTAAGCATGTGGGATCCTGGCTCAGACAGCGCCAGGTAAGCGTGCGAGAACCACGTGTCGGCACTGTCTCTTCCGCAGCCGTGGTGCGACTCCGTTGGTCCAGGGGGGCAGGTGGGCAGGAATGGAATCCCAGTTTGGGAAATAGGGGCTGACCAGGAGCTGGTGGCATTTGATCCTGACTGTATTTTGATGATGAACAGTGTTGGGGTTTTGACAGGGATATGGATTTGCCCCCCTCGGTCTGGGGTGGGGTAGACAAGGTGGATTCCTAAAACTGGAGTCAGCGTTGGACCTTCATCACCGAATATCCTGTCATTCCCCAAGCTGCCGGCAGTCTCCATGTGGGTGGGACTCTGGCCCGTGCTGTGCATTGTGGAGGTGGTGTAACCGCTGAAGGCATCAGCGTAGAGCAGACGCAGGTCACACACCACCTCGTCGACCCACTGCGCCCCAGGAGGCATGGCCAAGAGGCCGCCCGCTACCCAGCCGCCCCACTCAGGCCCTGCCAGTGAAACGTAGCTCTGACGCCACGGGGAATCGGAGCTCCTCAAACAGTGCAGGAAGCCCCCAGGCGGTGCCGTGTGTTGGACGGCCAGAATGTCATCTGGATACACGTTAATCTCCCGCTCTGGGAGCATTACCTGGAACAGCAAGGTATAGAATATCCTCAACATAATATTATACGTGAGGCAGGTGATAACAAACACTGTAACAATTAAACGTAACAACCATTCAAGCACATAATAATCAACTAAATTATATTAATTCTTGCAGCAGGAGCATCGTTAGGCCTACTTTAGGATGGCTTTAATCCCCCTAAACTGTTTTTTAGTCTCCCCGTCAAATAAATGTGTATTTATTGGCTTAAGTCATTAATAGCTTTTTATATTGTATATGTTTGCCATCGTAGAAAAAACTCCCCTCTATTCATCTCTAACTATGCCCCCTGCCTGGCAGTATACTAGACATGGAAAGAAGCCTTTATTGGTTTAAGTTCCCAGAAACATCCCTGGAATTACTTTTTACTTTGCCCCAATCAATGAGTAGCATATCAGGCTGTATAATGCTATGCAAAATAGTTTTTTTTGTATCAATAAGTAATAATATGGAGGATTATTTAAATATATGCACTATAGAATAGGATCCAGTGTGTACTCACATTCACATGGATAAGCTCAGAACTAGGTGACAAGTCTAGAGGGAAGTCAGCCACCTGGTGGTAGAAAGGGGTAGTGGCAGAGAGGCGGGGAGGCATGGAGAAGCCTCTGCCCTGTGATGCAGAGTAATAAGGGCTGCAGGGGCTAGTGACAGGCACACAGCTGTCCAACAGGTGGCACCAGTGCTGCCCAATGGCACAGCCTCCAGTTGTGTTACACAGGGGTTCCTGGAAGCAGCAACTAAATGGATTGTGAAGGGAGGCACAACCTGCAGGAAGAAGCCAGGAAATGGGAGGGTTTAAATAGAGTTGGAAAGTGCTCTCAGCTGAAGATTAGAATTCTCAAGGAAACATATTAGTCTATAGTCAAGACATGGGTTCATCCATCCATCCATCCATCCATCCATCCATCCATCATCTCCCGCTTAATCCGAGGTCAGGTCGCGGGGGCAGCTGTCTCAGCAGGGAAACCCAGACTTCCCTCTCCCCAGCCACTTCCTCCAGTTCCTCTGGGGGAATCCCGAGGCGTTCCCAGGCCAGCTGAGAGACATAGTCCCTCCAGCGTGTTCTGGGTCTTCCCCGGGGCCTCCTCCCATTGGGACATGCCCGGATCACCTTTACTCTTAAAGAGGGGGACCAACACCCCAGTCTGCCAGTCCAGAGGCACCGGCCCCGATGTCCACGCGATGCTACAGATGCGTGTCAACCAGGACAGCCCCACAGCATCCAGAGCCTTAAGGAACTCCGGACGGATCTCATCCACCCCCAGGGCCCGGCCACTGAGGAGCTTTTTAACCACCTCAGCGACCTCCGCCCCAGAGATAGAGGAGTCCACAGCCAAGTGCCCATACTCCACCTCCTCATTGGAAGGCGTGTCGGTGGGGTTGAGGAGGTCTCCGAAGGCACGGGACATGGCCCATTTGGACTCAATGTCCCCC
Source organism: Stomatorhinus ivindoensis (assembly GCA_019775895.2). NCBI lineage: Eukaryota > Metazoa > Chordata > Actinopteri > Osteoglossiformes > Mormyridae > Stomatorhinus > Stomatorhinus ivindoensis. The sequence continues at coordinate 12,108,902 of JABFEB020000092.1, read as the reverse complement.
ACCTCCCCTGGGACATGGGAGAAGTTTTGCTGGAGGTAGGAGTTGAAACTCCTCCTAACAGGGGATTCCACCAGATGTTCCCAGCAGACCCTCACTATACGCCTGGGTCTGCCAGGTCTGACTGGCTTGCTCCCCCACCAGCGGAGCTGACCCACCACCAGGTAGTGATCAGTTGACAGCTCCACCCCTCTCTTCCCCTGAGTGTCCAAGACATGCGGCCGCAAATCCAATGACTACAAAGTCAATCATAGAACTGTAGCCTAAGGTGTCCTGGTGCCAAGTGCACATATGGACACCCTTATGCCTGAACATGGTGTTCATTATGGATAATCTGTGGTGAGCACAGAAGTCCAACAACAATACACCACCCGGGTTCAGATCGGGGAGGGGGGGTGTTCCTCCCAATCACGCCCCTCCAGGTCTCACTGTCATTGTCCATGTGAGTATTGTCCCCCAGCAAAACAAGAGAGTCCCCTGGAGAAGCGTTCTCCAACACCCCTTCCAAGGGCTCCAGAAAGGGTGGGTATTCTGAACTGCCGCTTGGCGCATAAGCGCAAACAACAGTCAGGAAACCGGGAGAAAAGAAAAGCCGGGGGAGACGCACAGGAGACACACGGGAGAGGCGTGCCTGGGGGAAGGACAGCGCTGGGACTGGGAGGACGCAGCGATCGCGTCTGGAGGCGCTCTGTCGGGGAAGGAGTTGCGTGGACGCCGGAGCGGGGGAGAGTAACTGAGCACTCCCCCCGCAGCGAGTTAAGTGGAAACTCTCTGTTGCCGGACCAATCCATACATCGGGTCGGCGTCTGACTTGGGCTCTGTTTTAGGGCTATGTAGTTACAGCTGTTAGAAATTAGGATAT
>JABFEB020000092.1:12078525-12105471 GCA_019775895.2 Stomatorhinus ivindoensis | reverse complement strand
AAGTGTTCACCATTGACAGTAGGATCTGAACCGATGCAAGGATACACCAGGTGCTCAGTAGTCCGTAAACTTAAACACTGCGTCATCACCACAGTATATTTTAACAAAATTTAATGAAATGCCTTAGCAAAGAATGGTTTCGATTCATTGGCCTCTGGGTTACGGGCTCAGCACGCTTCCGCTGCGCCACTCTGGGAAGACAGGATTATGGCCTTAGCATGCTACTGCTGCACCACGCTACTACACAAGGAAAAGTGTTCAGCATTGACAGTAGGATCGGAAGCGATGCAAGGAAAAACCAGGTGCTCAGTAGTCCGTAATCTTAAACACTGCGTCATTACCAGAGTATATTTTGAACAAGAATTAACCAAACACCTTAGCAGAGAATGGTTTGGATCCATCGACCTTTGGATTATGGGCCTAAGCACACTTAAGCTGCACCACTCTGCTACAAAAGCACATGTTACTACCATTGACAGTAGCATATGAACCTATGTGGGGAACCTGGAGCAGATTTTTCACCCTTTTGCCTTAAAATTCTCCGCCAGTACTATAATAGTATATTTTATTGAGGAAAATCTAATCAAACCACTTAACAGAGGATAGTTTCAATACATTGACCTCTGGGGTATGAGTGCACCACACCCAGGTCCCCTATACGGAGCAGTCAAAATAACACAGCCAGTACGATTTGATCCCAGGTGAGGATACAACAGGAAATTTTATGTTCTTAGTGTCAATTACTGAGGCAGTGCCACCATAGCATATTCGGTTTTCATTCAGATAATTTGATGAAACATTTAAGGCTGTTTTCAGAAAAATAAGAATTAAAATTTACTTCAAACTCATGGTCATACTGATTAGAGAACTCACCCTCTCTGCATCTTTGGGCCCAGTATTACCTGTAATCCATGCCTGGAAAACCATCCCGAAATACAGCCACTTCCTTTCTCTGGATAACACGTTCGCAGCATGGTTATGTGTATTATGGGTCATGCAAACTGGATGAATGATGCACAGCAACCCCCAAATGCCTGACAGGTCCAGGAGATGCTCTGATAAGGAGCCAAGCTGCGATACCTTAACCTCTACCGCTTGGGAGATACATAATGTAAGGTGTGCTGGAAAACTCCCTCTCAAAATATACCAGCTACGGAGGCTAAATTTGATAACAGTGTCACAATAATTCACTTTATTTTATCTTTGTGGAACTAATGAGGTTACTGACCTGCAATTGGCTTTTCGCAACTCCCTATTTGTCCTTAAATTTATGCTGTCAAGGTCTACAGAAGGCGTTCCGGCTGGAAATAAAACCAAACGCATCCAAAAACTTTGTGTGACCCACCTCCACTCTCTGCCGCCCAGTGTCAGGAGAGGCAGCGAGGGGCACTGGCTGACATGAATGGTACATCCCCGACATCAGAGGTACCCCAAGGAGGAAGGTGTCAGCCGAGGGCAGGGAAACTGCAGGGAACACAGCAGGCAGACGGGATGTGTCTAGTGCTGGTTTATAAAATGGCCTAAATAAGCATGCTGTCCTTCTTTCCATTGTTGGATACTCTATCCACTCAATATAACCACAACAACGTCATGTGACTCAACACCTTCTCAATCACCCATATTAGCATTTAAGTAGTAATCTGAATACCTATTGGGACATACTATCGCACCTGTGGGGCCTACCTGCAATTTCCTTCTGACAGAGGAAGGGATATCGTTCGCCACACGCCATGCTCCTCCACTGCCCCACGGAGCCCAGTGCCATCTGAGTGCAGCCAGCCTGCCTTCCATCGCCTTTCTCCCAATCCTGGCTGCTTTCTGTTGTCGCTTGGTGCAATCCTTTCCAACCACTGTCCATCAGCCATACCCACAGAGAAGCCTCCCTACATGGATACGTTTATGCAGACACATGCCCATCCTTAACTGCAAAATCTACAATCTCAGAGAACAGCTTTTCTATTATTATTATTTATATTATTTTCATTATACCTTTAGATAGTCAGACAGATATTCAGAATTTCATATTTTAGATATTCAATATACCTTAGACATTCATTATCATGGTACACCTTTTCAAAAACATTACATTTGCATTCACATGGGGACCTGTGTTACAATTAAATTAAATGTCCATAAGTTAATACATTTGTGGCTCTAAGTTCCAACAGCAGTTGCCTTCCTTTGATTTAATGCTACAAGCAGCACACAGTGCGATATTTTAAATACTTCTTCTCCACTCTTGTTATGCTCCCCAACATCCCCGCGGATTTCCAGAGACAGAAAACGAAAGTCAGAATAATGGTTTCGGTACTCACGAAGGGAAGGAGAGTTGGATAAAATCCTGCTCTTCAGCACTGTTGATCCTAGCAAGGTCACCTCCTTCCGTCTGTCGGCAGACAGTCTGCGCCTCTGCCCACGAGGATGCCAGTGTGTTCAGCCAGTAGCAGTGCAGACTGGCCATATGGACCCAAGCTCCCTTTGGACAAGAGTACTCATCTGCTACAATAAATATGTACGCAAAATGTGACGTTACAGTTAACATATACACGGTATTACATCAAAATTGCATATTTAAACAGAAATTATACTATACAGCACTTGTTGTTATTTTGTTGCTACATCCAGACTTAAATTTATTTTTAAATACATTAAAATCCACATACTACAGGCTGAAAATGTAATGGACTGAATAGCTTCTCGTTAGTGATATTATCCCTGGGAAAAAAAACTCCAAATAAAACAGTATATTCCTTAAATGTTACCATACTTTTAAAATAGTTCTCCGAGTATTCCTGATTGCTACCCTGTTCAATTACTATATGTAAATTAGCCATCTAGGTCCTGTCAGTTGGTGTCACACTTTTGGAAAAGTGCCCGGCCACAAAAGAGACGGCCTACCAGCACAGACACCCCCACCGAGAAATTGTGAAGAAAACAAACAAACCCTCACCAAAAACAGTGCTTGCTACTGCAGTCAGGATCCAGATGAACTGAAAGTACTTTTCAACAAACATTTTTTTAACACCGTTGACAAGGCAGCCCCGAGTATAAAGGCAGGAAATGCACCACAGCAGTTGTGCGAAATTTCAGATTTGTAAGCAGCCTCAATTGATAGTTTATCACCCCGTCAAGTAAAGTGAAACACCGCTTTCATGCGCTTCTCCTTCCTTTCCATCTTCCTTTATATCCGTTATTCCTCATCATCTTTCTGCTGTCTGCCTTTCCCTGACTTGTTCACTACTGTTCTTCTATCATTTTTGGTTTTGACGTATTCTACTGCTGTCCCCACTTTACTCACCTCATTCTATTTTTCCTTCTGTCCTCTCTTCCTTCCTCTCTCTCTCCCTGTACTTGTGCCCTCTCCCCCCCCCCCCCCAAATGACCTATCAGCATCAAGGAGCCTGTATTTAACAACACTTTCTTCTTCCCCAAAAAGGAGCGTGGCACTTCTGTGCCTTTTGGTCCCACAGCAACAAGAGTCCAGAGGCTGCTACTTCATTAGCATGACCATGCACCTCCTCACTGGACACGCCATTAAAACCCTTCTAGATGTACAGCTTCATTTAATGGCCTGAAAAAAGTAAAGACAACATAAAATATGGGTCTGTGTGCTGACCTACGAAACTATGGCAGCACAGCCATTGTTGTGCAAATTTCTGTATCTGGGCAACCCGGTCCTAAAGAACAAATTCTCACATAAAACACTTTTTGTACTTAGTTGTTGCAAGCATTTAAAAGTTTTGCATGACTGGACAGTAATCTAATTTATACTATCCCCAATTTAGACACACGGAATGTTTAAAAACCAAGTATTATGTAATTAGAGAATGAAAATTGTTAATTATGCTGAACAAGAAGTACAATCCCGTGAACCAATTGGCATTGCTAGGGAACAAAAATGGATAAAGTGCTGTGTGAGATTAATTTCCTTTTTGTCCAAAGCATTCTTGGCCTGTGAAACAGATTCTTAGTTTATACCACAAGAAAACTGAAGACGAGGGACAAGGCTAAACACTCATTAAGTAACAGTAAGGGCATAATTCTATTAAACAAAGCCAGAAATACTTTCTGTCAGCATGAACCACTTGCAATGTTCTACTGGCACAACAGTCCCTACACTTAGTATGAAGTTTTGCCTTTGGTCAAAACACTGAGACTGAAACTGAAGATATCTCCCTTGGTCAAACAACAGTGCCAGTCAGAAAATACCATAATCTATTGTCCAGTATCCAACCAAAAACCAGTACACTCCGCTTTGTTCGCTGGAAAAAAAATTGTTGGAAGTAGTTTAGTTCATGAGATACGATCAAATCACCGCAGATCGCTGACTAAACTCGAGAACACCTTTAGGCTTACCAAAGATTGTTATCAGAAATGAGAAAAAGGCTTTCTTTGCTGCATTTAAGCCGTCGTCAATCTAAATGTTGGCCAACATGCTACTCAATGACTAAATATTTAGTATCTGTTTATTTACGCATGTTTACTTATGCATCACTTCTAGGTAACAGCAGTTTGTTCTTCTGTGGGGATTAAATCAATCACCATAGATTGATCTTAATACCTGTTTCATAACTTTCAAAATGGTACAGATATGATGAGATTTGGGACTACGGGAGCCTCAGGCAGCTAACAGATCATCATATTCTTGGTTTTAGTGGGGCTTAAATTCCATTTTGAACCACTGTTGTGAATCTCATAAAGAGTGAACACATATAATACATACAATCAATAATTGAAATTTGAAGGTTAAATAAAAAAGGTTCTCGTAGCCACATCATAACATTACAATCTGTCATTTAACAACTGTCCCCATCTAAATTAGATTCACATCAAAATGTTGTTTCTGATTCATGTTGCTAAACATCTTCAATTTACAGTATCCTTGTCTGAATTTGTTGCTCATCTGATTTTGCATGTCTGTTTCTCCAAGTACACGTGAAAGTCCTACTGAGTTTAATATTCTCTCCTGCTATCTCGAGTCTCTCACATAAACTTCACCTAAATTTCCCTCTTTTTGGGAAATGCCCGACTCCTCCGTCATGGTCCTAACAAGTCACACGAATCCCTGTGATCTTGCTTCTAGTTCATAAGCCTTGTGTGGAAACCACTTGTCATGCCCTGCTCATGCCGATCCTCCTATTTAAGTCCAAGTCAGGGTGTTTTACATGACTCCGGTCATTAACGTTGTGAAGTCGTTGTTTGTTCCTGTCAGTCTTAATCTTGATCAAACTCCGAGTTGACCCAATTCATTGAATCCTGCTTGTTTCGCCAGTCCATGCCACGTGCAACATCACATTACTCCTAGCAGTCTCTCATTAGCTCCTTTGTTAGTCCTGTATGTATGTGCTTCCCAGTCCTGTTTTCCCCAGTCCGGTCATGGATGTCGAAATATCTTGTTGCCTGTGCCCTCCCTTGTTCCACTCCTCCTGATTTGATCCCTCGCTATCCTGTTTATTCCCAGTCTCTGTTCTTTGAGTTCAATAAACTCCCTTTTGGTTCGCTACAACGCCTGCCCTCAAGTCCTTCTTCCCGCAAGTCGTGACAAGAAGGTCAAAAATACCAGACATTTCAGCAATGGCAAAAGATATCTCCATGGTGATGAGGCCAAATTAGAAAGGTTCCACCTCCACTAATAACATTCTTCTTCTTCAGTAGCCCTGATGGGAAAAAATCTCAATAGAAGGATTGACCTATTGCCTTACAGATACAAAAGAGAGGTGAATGTCATTTGGACAAAAAGTGCAATTAGTTTCCATGCCTATTCTGAGAGCCTTTACCCCAACCAATGTTCAACTATTCAAATAATTTTATTGGTCAGCCTCCAGGCTGGTGAAAATAGCTGTCACAATAGAGGCTAAAGTAGCATTTGGCTGCGCAGAATGAAACATTTCAGAAAGGTTTTCACATGTGGAAAACTGTAGGTGGATTTCTGTTGGAAACCCGGTTAACAAGATGTGACAAGTGATAAGTGTTCCTTACAAATTATGGCAAAACATTACTTCCCTTTACTAACTGCCTATATGTGCTATTGGTAATTAAACACACTTCTTTAAATAAATGAGGCAAAATGATCACATAAAACATTGCGAAGAATTTTCCTGAATATATCAAACATCCTTGTTTTTTCAAATGGTTAAAACATTGCAAAAAGTTACAAAATATGCAAACTAGAGAGCTAGTAGCAAAAGCACCTCCAGTCTGTGTCTATACTGTATATATAAATATCATGTTTTTCCCCTGTGGAAGAAAATATTTAGTGCAGTTATTTATTACTACATTAAAACTGTGACAGTAAGATGTGCAATTAATTTGAATTATACTTGCCTGTAGGACATTTACTAATAGGTACATAATTTATTTAAGTTACATAATTATGCATCTATAACTTTCAAGTAAATAAATTGTTTCCAGAATTGATGGATTCTATATTTTATGCAATTTATGACTATAATGAACATCTTGGGAGTGTGGTAGATCACTGGTTAGCACTGTGGCACCATTTATCCAAAGCTATAGATTCATTTACTGCCCTGTAGCTTTGTGCGAGGAGCTCGTCTCTGGAATTGTCCAACTTGCCTCCTGCAGTATGAAGATATCTCAGGTTCCTATGCAGAAGGTCCAGGATCTGCGACTTTGCATCAAATAAGTGGTTACAAAACATGTATAAAACATTGTGATGTATTAGAAGGGAAGTCTAAAGACTGTAAGTCCCATTGTACTGAATTAAATGACTGAAATAATTTGAATATGTATAAAAAAAAGATAGGGGTTTTTTGGACCCCCCCACCAAAGACTGCATTAGACAGGCTTGGTTCATTGCAGTTAAAATTAATTACATATAAAACATTATATTAAACTTAGAAGGTACTTATAAGGGTAGCTCAGTTGGTGGTATTCTGGTTTCTGACCTTTATAGTCAAAAGTATGAATCCTGCCTCTACTCTGCAAGTGAGAAGATTGAACATTTTACTCATGTTAGGCAGGAGAAAGAAATGTAGTGCTTGTATATAGCCACTTTCACACAACAGGAACTGTTCAGGAACCAGACCCTTTTTCCAGAACCAATGTTCACACCGCAGGAACTCTGCCCGATTGTACTTTCTCGGAGGCAGTTCCACAATCTTTTTTTAGTCCCTACTCCACACTTACCGCTGTTCGGGGGCTGCATCCTTCGAAAGACACGTCTACGTAGCTTCTGTAGGTTGCGTCTATGCCTCGAAAACGAAAGGTGAAAGTAAAATACCTAAAATGTTTTTTAATCCCATTAAATTCACGTAAAATTGTATCTAATAAATGTAAGATTAATAGCCTGATCTTTCTGGTCTACTGCATACAAACGCTTTATTGAGAGTAGTTCGGGTATCACAGGTACAGTATATCAACATAAATAGCAAACTACAGCAATTAAGAAAGTTTTACATAAAACGAATCTAAAGAACAGGTGCATAACAAGAAATAATTTAAGCTATAAGTAAAATTGAATAAAAAAATTCATAAAATGCGACAGAGATACAATGCAATATAAAATAAAATGAAAAATAAACGAACAAACAAATAAAACGGATTCTCTCAGTAATCCTTCTTTCCTTTATTTATTTTCTTCGTTTCAGCCTGGCAACCCACTCTTCACCCCTCAATGCACGATACTTCTTTCGGATGCCATCTTGAAAAATCTAAGAACAGTGATACGCTAAATAAAATAAATCAGATAAATAAAGTTTTGTTAGTACTATCGGTGTTAATGGTTGCCCTTAATGGGAGGGGGACTGCGAACTATTTCGTAAGAAATGGAGGGTAAAATTAGAAATTTCATTGGCTTGTGGGACTTGTGCTCTGGGGACGATCAGCTGTCATACATCTCCCTCTCGTGGTAAAATGGTGAAATGTTTATAATCCCTGAATAATATGATATGTGAATAATTATTGTTTTGCCACTCTCTTACAGAATGGATGTATGGAGCAATAATTTTTAAATGGGAAAAGAATTTTTAAATTTTGTTTGCAAGAAAAAATAAGAATGATAAAGCGGTTTGCATCAAAATATTATTCCTAACATGTAAAGATCTTCATATCAAGACAAAAACTGCGTACTGATAATTTTCAAATATAATTTACAAGTACAAAACAATCTACAGTCAATATATCATGAAGACTTGAACAAATGAATTTAACACTAAGTACTTTGTTTTCTGATTCTTTGGAATGGAGCCACGCGTTGTGACAAGGAAATCCAAAAATTACTATCTTAATTAAGACAACTGAACTATAATTCATATTAAACGCAATTAAAACTGTGCTTTTTAATTTCATATTTAAAACTTAAGGAGAAAGTGAAAATTGGAGGATGCGGGCATCGATCCCGCTACCTCCCGCATGCTAAGCGAGCGCTCTACCATTTGAGCTAATCCCCCGACGGATGGCCAAGCAGGAAACAGACATATCCAAATTATATATATAAAAAACTTGATCGTTGAAGTACATAGTAATAAAATTGCTATATTGTTTATTACACTTAATTAAACCTTACATGTGTGTACAATGGATCATCTAAAATAAGATTAATTAAAATATCCTTGCAAGTGTGCTGTTCATTGTCTGGCCGAAATACGAAAAAAAAGTAATGGAACGATCCGGAAGTACCATGTGACTTGTATAAGCCAATCGTGTTATTACCATTCATTGCACACAACGCCCAGATTAATAAATATAGGAAGTGGATGATCGAAGTCCCGGGAAGTCGTCTGCCCCTGAACAGACGTTGTACATTGTATTTGGAATCTAATTAACATTTGGGTGTTTCTTTTTAATTAACGTGTAAGTATCATCGGAGTAGTGAGGCAAGATCTTTGCAGAAAAATCTGATTCATAAGCTTCAAGAGAAATCAAACTAATCGTATCAAACATAAGCTTCTTAATCGCAAATTATTTTGTAAACTACTCTGCAAAACAATAACATTGTGATTAATCGACTGCGGAACAGGGTATTAGTCCACCATGGCGGGCAGTGTGAACGATGTTGTTGAAGAAGCCCGTCGGTTGTTCCGGAGTAGCTTCGGAGGACTGGATCCGGAGGTGGCTGTGTGCGCCCCTGGACGGGTCAACTTGATAGGGGAACACACCGATTACAATCAAGGATTCGTCCTGCCGATGGTAATGCAGTGTTTTGTAAAAGTCTGCGTGGGTCGTGACATATTCTCAGTTCGACTACTAATAAGAACTTTCTAAGTTTTTGTGGCCCTTTTTGTAAGTTCAGTAGCAATCAAAATCTTCTCACTATGTTGATTGTCCTGTAAGGGAAAAACAGGAAGACGTGCTTTGTGATACAAGTCAAGGTCAAACAAACTAAAAAACGGCGGATTTAGTACAAGAAAAGCAAATACTAAATCACATAAAAGTAAAAATCACATTAAAAAATCAGGCTCCGCAGCTAGATTTGTGTGGGTACAGTAATTGTAAACAATGAATTAATATCGAAGCAACCTGATACCATTTTGTTAACCTGGAGCAAATGGGTTATATATCATTCTAGTAAATACGGTTCTAAGTGTACACATGGTTATTTACTTTGTGTTTGTAGGCATTGCCCCTTGTGACTGTAATGGTGGGCAGTAAAAGCTCAGACCAGAATGTTTCTATTATAACGCTGACGGAGGCTGTAGAGGACCCACGCAGGGTGGACTTTGTTCTGTCGGAAGATGGAGCCTCTCTGTCTCCAGGGCAACCTAACTGGGCTAATTACATAAAAGGAGTCTTGCATCACTACAGAGGTATTTCAAATCCCATTTTATTTCTGATAGAAATTTAGAAGTTTTCTTTGGGACACATAAGGCGCCCTGGTGCAAGTCCAGTCCCTTAATCTAAAGTAAGGTTATATGTTTGGGTATCAGTATGTTTGGAGATTTAGAGCAGGGGTCTCCAACTCCGGTCCTGAAGAGCTACCGTCCAGTCGGTTTTCTATCCTACCCGGCTTCTGATGAGCCACACATGTTCTCAGGTAAAGACCAGGAGCAGGTGTGGCTCATCAGAAGCCAAGTGGGACAGATAATCTACTGGATAGTAGCTCTCCAGGGCCGGAGTTGGAGACCCCTGATTTAGAGGCTCTGTCAGCTATAGAGATACAGCATCCATTACCTCTCTCTACAGCCAGCCCCCTGCCTGGTTTCAGGGCTGTGGTGGCCAGCAGTGTGCCGCTTGGAGGGGGCCTGTCCAGTTCAGCCTCCCTTGAAGTAGCAGTGTACACTTTTCTCCAGCAGCTGTGCCCAGGTGAGAATCAGTCTCAATCTTTCCTGACCCAGTCACACATAAGGAGATTTTTTTAGAATGTGTGCTTATCAGTACCAAGAACACAAAGAACGTTGTTCTGTTCTTGCTCTGTGTTCTTGCTAACTTATCTCCCAAGAACGAACTTGGGACGCAATGAATCATCGGATTGTTCTTGTTTGGTGAGGATGCAACTGTTTGATATTTGGGCCGGGGCGAGAACTACATCTGCGGATTTTTACCATCCTGCGTTCTGTTCTTGAGTATAGGAACTGCACTTCGACAGTGGAAGATGAGGTGAAACGAGACCTTGAACGAGACCACAAATGTGAGGACTCGAGAACGGCAAGCATGCATATTGATAAACGCCGATGCTCTCCCCTTTACCCACAGATGATGGAGACATGATGGCAAAGGCTCTGGCTTGTCAGCAGGCAGAGCATACACACGCTGGAGTCCCTTGTGGAATTATGGACCAATTTGTGTCTGTGATGGCAAAGAAGGATCACGCCCTCCTTATTGACTGCAGGTGTGGCTCATTTCAGATCAATGCCGTCTTCTCCCTTTCAGTCTCACAGTACTTTTAAAGTGTTGCATCCAGTAATGTTGCACATATCTTGTTCCCCTTGCTTGTATAGAACCTTAGAGGGCACACTCATGCCACTGAAGGATCCCAAGTTGGTGATCCTTATTACCAACTCAAATGTGAGGCACTCGCTCACAGGTAGCGAATATCCGACTCGACGGAGGCAGTGCGAAGAGGCGGCAGCTATACTGGGGAAGGCGAGCCTGAGGGAGGCCACACTCCAAGACCTTGAAGGTGAAGAAGTGGGGGTACAGCACTGGGAGCACTGGGAGCGGCAACGGAGTTGAAGACGGGAAGAAAACACTGTAGACAATTCCAAGGTTGTGCCTCTTGTAAGAGGAAAGTAATCATTCATATTTTTCATTCTAATGGAGATTTGTCCTTTGGTGGCAGGTGCCAAGGAACAGCTGGACAGTGTGACTTTCCAGCGAGCGCATCATGTGATTGCAGAGATTAAGCGTACTGCCCGAGCAGCAGAGGCTCTGAAGCGGGGAGCCTACAGAGAGTTTGGCAAACTTATGGTTGAGAGCCATAACTCACTCAGGTGACAGTTAAACCCACTATAGTGCAAGGATGTTTATAATTCCTGTTATTTCAGATGTAAGGCCGAATATCATCGCTTTGCATGCAGCTTATACTGGTGCAGTGTTGTAAAGTTGAGATTTTGTATGTAATACCTCTAACATTTAGAATCAAGGGCATTGGCTTGGTTTCAATATTGGTAGAGATCAAATCAGCTTTGAACCCCAACATTAAACACACACGGTTCTCCCACACTTTTGGTACAGACATGTCCCTACTGTGCATACCCAAGTATACACCCTTGGGCAGGATCCTTGCTAATTAGGAAATTATTATTATTATTATGCATACTTGGAGCTTAGAAATCTGTTTTTCCATTATTACATTTCCATTGTTTTTCAGTGATTTGCTTTTATATGCATTGTCACCATTTTTAATTTGTGCAGTGTTATTTTAGTAATACATAAGATGCTAAGTACTTTAAACTAGCATTTTGTAACACTTTGTACACTGCTTCATACACATGGATGTTATTTAAACTAGTTTGAGCTAAGTTCTATTTCTTGTGGGCGGAGTGGTGGCTCTGATTGATCTGTGCCAGCAATCAGAAGGTTGCTGATTTGAATCCCTGGAGTGATACTACTCCATTTGGCCCTTGAGTAAGGCACTTAACCTGCTTTGTTTTGACTATGAAGTTAATCTGCACTCAGCCCTGCAAGCAGGTCTTCCAACTTAGAAGGGAAAAACTTGGGGGGTGGTGACTGGATTGACACTCAAGCCATGGGGAAAAAAAACTCACACAGTTCCATTGGTCTACTGTGTTTCTGAGGTGCGGTGGGTGCAGCAATGTGCTGTAATCAATGTGCGCTCCTTACCTCCTCCTCTTCTTAAGTTCTCTCAACAGAAACTGAGAATGAGTATTAAGAGGCCATTTAATGGTATGTGGGGTATATCTGCACGTCTATGGCCTGTAGGCCTATAATTTGACCTTTTTCTAGGGACCTGTATGAAGTCAGTTGCAAAGAACTAGACGAACTGGTTTCTACGACCTTGGAAGTGGAGGGGGTGTATGGAAGTCGCATGACTGGAGGGGGATTTGGTGGCTGCACTGTCACCCTACTGGAAGCTGAGGCTGTAGAGAAGACCATGGAGCATGTCAAGGTGAGTTTGAGTTATGCATTTAACTGGTTTAATTAACTTTCTCTTTGTCTGGGATGGAATAACTGGACAGAGTGACCTGAATTTGTTTTCCCTAAACAGGAACGATATAGTGGAACACCAACCTTTTACATCACTACCCCATCAGATGGAGCACGAGTCCTTAAACTCTGAAAACACGATGCAAATCCTACAGAATTACTTAAACTCTTATCTGTCCACATAAATTCCCATATAATTACTGATCTTTAATATGTCCAAACTCAACCTATATACATAACAAGTTTTACTGTTACAGTCATGGCACATTTAATTAAAAATAAACTAATTAAAATTATGTTGATTTACAGTTTTGTTTCACTAATAAAATTTCTTGCACTTTCCATCTCTGGTGTTCGTCTTTTAAGAAGAAAAGTCCCTAACAAATCTACTAAGTGTATTAGCCTACAAAGTAGAATAGTCAAGTGTTTGGTGTACACGTGATCAGTGTAGCCTAGTGTTACGTATACTTAAATTCTTCATTAAAAATAAGCAGAAATATTTTGTAGATTGCAATACAATTGTCAAGCTGTAAACATCGTTTGCACATATAAATAAATACATCTAATAATATTTTAATAGCGTTTTACGTGTCAGCGTGATAGTAACGTTTTAATTAGAGCGTGCTGGGGGGGAAATCTACTCCTCTCGATAACTTTAAAAATAAATTTGGGTGTTACATGTCACACCCATGAGGTAGTGAACTGAAACTAAAGCTTATGAATGAGTAGCGACCCTCCGCTGGTAAACAAAAAGGGAGGAAACAAAATCCCGGAAGCGGACTTTGAAGGAGGAGCCGAGTCAAGTTGAGGGCTAGAACCGGGCGAGGGGCAGCAGGAAACACCGAGGCTGAATAAGAGGGACCGTCGGGCGTTAGAGGGGCTGCGAGTGCCCCCCGGAAAACCCATCGGCCCGATCCGAGCTTGTTTTATTTATGTAACGCCGGTGGGAGGAAGGAAGAAAGGCGGAGAGAAGGACGTGGAAGAGAGCGATCCGAAAGCGCCTGGAAACAAAGTGGGCAGACCCGACGCCGCCGATCAGGTGAGTGGGACAGCGGGCCCGCGGAAAGCCGAGTGTCGCCGCTACAGGTGAATCGTGTCTTTCTGGAGAAGCTGACTACTTAGCTAGAGTGCGGCCGATGGCCGACTGGGCTCGGAAGGGCTTTTCGGGAGGGAGCTAACGCGTGGCTGCGAATCGGCTGTGCGGCATAGGAGTGGACCGGGCTGCGGGGGGGTGAGTAGCTTCGTACTGGCGATTGCGCAGCGTAGCGTTTCCCCCCCTCCATCTACGCCTACACCCAGCCGGCGTCGCGGGGTAACCCGCCGGGTGAGCAGTGGCACGGTCGGTGTCGCTGGGTTTTGCCACTTTTTGTTCGAAATCGACGGAGTTGCAGCTGATCACGGTAGCAGGTTGATTAGTGCGTCGGCGTGGAAGTGGATCGAAGGACACCTGGATAAAGTTTAACTGTGGACCATGTTCAATAGGAAGCGTTTGAGGGGCTGCAGTGCTGTAATACGAATTATACGTCATTTAGTCAGCCTTGTAAGAAATGTACGTTTGTGGTCTGCTGAACTCGGCAATCGTCAGTGTGTATGCAGAGGTATATGAGTAGGTGCATGTCGAATTGGATTATTACACACGGGAACTGCAGGGTAACGAAAATGCAAAACTTGACCAGGGAGGTGGAAACAGAAACTAACACGTATGAGGCGTGTCCCCCACGGATCAGGTAGTGCTGGCAGTCGGCGTGCTGGTTTCAGCTGGTGATTATTGCGGGGTAAGTTAATTTCACCCATCCACACTGGTTTGTCCGGTTACTAGTTACTTCGAGTGCAGCAGGTCACAGTGATCAATCGCAGGTTACGTGAACCCGACCTGCACCAGCCGTTTATCAGGGGATATATCGTTCATATTCAACTTTTTTTGTCCGTATTAGTTTTAAAGAGTAACGTCACGGCGATTGCGTTACATCCCACAGGGAAAATACGCCTCTTCAATGTCCTTAACTAATAATGATTACGTAGGTGAGCAATTGTGTCCCGATGCATTGAACCGCCCTGACAGCTGATGACTTTTTTTGTAGACTAATTGTTTTAAGGTATGCATTTGGTAGACTGAGCATCTTTTTTTTTTTTTTTAAATAACAATGGGAAGCCGATCAGTCAGAAGCTATTCCCACGAACCCCCAAAAAGTAGCCTTTAAAAAGCACGTTTTCGGAATGACGGCGGTGCACTTCTCATCTGTAGAGTTTATTCTTTTGTGAAATTGCAGGAAGGGTTTAGTTTGACTGCCGAACCACACCCAAGGCATTAGGATCATATTTATTTAGCGTTTTTGAGCCACGACTCAGCTGCTCGCACCCGCCGTGCGCGTCATATTGTCGGCTCATCAATAATGGATCCTTGTATATATCTCGGCTCTTTTTCTTATTGATAGACGATCATTAACCCTAACCCCAAATGAATCCTGTTGTCCAGGTTTTTAGCGATGTATTGAGATCAGGTGCTCGGCTTTAGTCCTCATGAAATCCCACTTTCCATGGAAACTATGACTGAATAACAGAATTTCGTATATCCACACTAATATCTGTACATACTTTTCATAGAAACTGGCGAGCTATCAGCACTGACTAGTGTTTTGGCCACACCCTGCTAGTTTGTATTTACCGTAGTTACAATAAAACTGCAGTGCGTCTCAAATTGATCCGAGCCAAAACAAGGAGGGTGGTTGTCGTCCTAGTTTGTCAGCAAAGTATTTTTTGGCACTGGTATTTTGTATAGCAGTTGGACTGGTTTTTTTGTTTTCTGTGTTTTTGCCTGTATGAGAATTGCTCCCCCCCCCAACCTACATTGATTTTGAGTTAATGTCTGTAGGAACTTCAGAGAGGGCTTCCCTTTTTTTCCACGGTATTCCTTGCATATGGCTTGAGCTCATAGTTGAAATGTTTTAAATGCTGTGCAATTCTAGCATATCTTAGTGAAACGTGTTGTATATGGCAGCAGTTCTTCCCTGCTTCCTATTTTAGTAAAGGTCTGCCTTCACATTAAGCAATGCTGAGAATGCAGTGGTCAGTTTTTAGGATACTAAAAGCTTAGTCGGGCAACTTTGCATGTACTTTTTGGAAAACTTAGGGCTCTGAGCATGAGGGCTGGACTGTAACCCTGACTGTGCAAGGTAGCCTTTAACGTGTGATATATGACTGAGGCACCTACACTGTTAGACATGTAAGCAGGTTGTAGAATATATAAGGTATGTCTAAACTGCAATCTTTATCTGACACCTTTTAATATGGATTATGTGAAGTGAGAGTGCTACCTGGACAGACGCCAAGTATGCAGGTTTACTGTTTGAACAACTGGCTTGCTGTGTGCTAACAACCGGGACTAAATGCTGGTATTATGTTTGTGGGGTTCTGAGGTGCTAATTTGTATGTCGGACAGCATATGTGGTCCTAGCTTTAGATCACAGATCTAAAGACTGTCTTCTGAAGACTGGGGTAGAAGGATGGGAGAGAGTCAATATTTCTGTGTTCATATTTTGTATTTCGCATGTATTTTATTCAGTATGTCTGAAGTTTACCATGTCTGAAATGAAGTAAGATCATTTGTAACTTGACATTTATGACAAGATTTTTTTGATGAACGTGCATAATGCTAAAAGTAGTTCTCATTAAGACAGAGATGGGAGTATTTTTGACATTGTAATACTTGGTGTTATTGACAGGAAGTTTGTTAGTATGTATGTATGTATGTATGTATGTATGGACTCCTCTGTAGCTTGAAATCAGTTAAGCAAACCATGCCTGGTCTATACGAGCGCGACGCATTTCCGGTGAAGTTCTGGGAAAGAATACTTCGAGGATGATTGTTTTAAATCGTAAGGCTTCCTTTTCATACATGGGTTAGATATGTCTTTCTCTAAAAACTGTTTTGCGTTCCCGATATTTGGTTTATTCCCTTTAGCAATTGTATCATACATTGTCTCTAACAGTAAAGCGGCATTTGCACTTGGATAACGAGATCATTTGCAGTATGATAGTGCATCATCGATAATGCTTCTGGTTTGTGTTAAGGATGTTGGCCATCACATTGCTTAATTGATCTGTTGACTAGATGATTAATATAAGCTGGCAGTGAAGTTTCTAGCACAGTAGAATGTCTGCACCATGGTATCAGAATTTCACAATTTGTTGGTTGAATTCTCAGATTGACTCCTCTTTCAGTGCAGCAATGCCCAGTGATGGCTCGTATACTTTTCCATAGTTCTAGGGACTTGAAGAAGTGCTTTCATCTCTCTCTCTCGCTCTCTCGCTCTCTCGCTCTCTCTCGCTCTCTCTTTCTGTTAAACTGGGTATAATGCTCCAGCATTTAAATTCAGGCCATATTGTCAATGCCATTGTCAAACTGCAATTGGACTAGCTAAACTTGAGCATACAGTACACAGCCAGTGTGTTTTGAGAACTGAGTCTCAGTCTGAGCTGATTGGCAAGAAGCAGCTGCATACTGTACAACTGTGTTCGGTTAGCATCCCACACTTTCAGAGTAGGTCAAGTGTTCTGGTCAGATGGTAAATGTTCGTTGTAAACAAGACACCCTGCAATCCATATTATACCATCAGTCCGGATATGAGCACAGGGCATATGTGGTCTTGTATGTGTGAGCTTCAAGTTAAGGTGCTTTATTTAGTTGCTGATGCTTTTATACGGGGAATTTCCCCGTTTGAGTAGCGCATGAAGGGTTGGGTAGAATGAGTCTGTCTGTGATGAAGTACTTATGCATCCTTTGACTATACTTAGGTGATCAGGTGAGTAATGATGTACATATATGAATATCTAGCCATTATTACTTGATTTGGAAAACCTTACATACTGAGTCACACCAGACAGTTGGTTGAGTCAGATAATTCTGACACACCGCAATATATGCAGACACATTTGAGTAGATATTGTTTTTAGATATGATTGCAACATCTCACAGAATTCTGAGGTTATCACTGGCTATCAAATTTCAAGTGCTTGCTTTATTCACATTACAATCATATCCAACTGCTTTATTTTTAGTATCTACTGTGGTAACGGTGCTCAAATTGTTAAAGATGCTGCTTCTACAGTGAGGGGCGATCAGATAATCTTGCTTCCATGCAGGATCATGCGGTGACAGCACACACGAGTTGTCATGCCTTGGTATTCCCACAGCATTGGGAAATCAGCCTCACGGCCTTGAATGGCATCCCAAGCGGAGCGACACTCGCTTCTGCTCAAACATGGTCTTTTTTCCCAGGAAATGAATACCTGGCTCTGGTATTCATCCTTGGACTGATGTAATGACAGGTTTGACAAATCCTGAGTTTGCGTAATATCATGCTTTGTGTGAAAGGGAGGGTTTTTTTTTTGTGTCGTTTAGCAACTGAAATTTTGAAAAGTAAATGAAGGTATTGATCTTGTTTAAGATCTGTGTGTACTGGAAACACACGGAAGCTTTAAGCGTTTAGCTGTTTTGTTTGAGGAAGCACTGATGGAACAGTGCGATGTAGTTATATATTCTAAATATTCCTCCATCTAAAAGCATAAATAAGAATGTTACCAGTATGTTACTATTTTTGTTTAAGTCCTAAATTAGATTTTCTTGTGTTCTCATTTCATAATGGTGAGAGATTTTACACGCTTTCCCCTGGAAAGTCCTGAAAAGCTCACAGGCTGTCTCTAACTCCATTTCTGCAGCTTTGTGTCAGTGAAGTGGATGCTGCTTTGAATTTCATGTCTAATTGGACTGATCGCTGTGAGCCTGACACCCGACCCACCCCCTGACCCCGCTGCTCTGAAGGGTCTGCTTTATATGCAACAGGTGTTTATCAGCTGCTGTTTGTGCAGGAGGTGGGTTGGGTTGGTTTGGGGGGGGGGGAGTGCTTGGCTGGGTTTGCTATGGCCTGAGAACAATGGACACTTCATTTGGGCCTGTCTCTTCTGACCTCTTAGCTTGAGTTTAGAGCAGCCATTACAGGAAAGTGGGGAGGTGCGAGTGCTGGTTTGTAGCCACGGAAATGTTTGTTTTGTATAGCTGCAGACTAATGTTTCGCTGACTAATTATTTCTCCTTAAGATTCCCTCTGTTTGAAAATCAGCTCACATTGGGCAATACCTACTATGGCGTCCTTTATCTCGTGAGTGGCTAGACTTTGACAAAGGATGCTAAATTTGAATCCTTTATTTCCTGCCTCCTTTGGTTCCCTCCCCCCCCCCCCCCACCCCACACCATTTTCCTTCTTTCCTCTCAGGAAGTGCAGTGTGAGAACACAGCAGGGGAAGACTTCGTCGTGGGAGGATGAGAAGGTTCCGGCGGCACGGGCAGGAGTCGCACAGGGACAAGCTTAAGCAGGAGCTCTACCAGTTCAACAAGGTGACTGGCATGACTCCCTACCTTACTGGCAGCGCTGAGCCACGCCTCTGTGTCGACGCCTTAAGTTTCCCTTCCTCTTTCCCTGTGCTCTGGCTAGTATGATGAATATCACGTTAATCATTCTCCACTCCCCTCCCCACGCCTCCTCCTCTTTCTGGCAGACTGTAGAGCATGGCTTTCCCCACCAACCCAGCGCTCTGGGGTACAGCCCCAGCCTACAGCTCCTGGCCATCGGCACTCGGTCTGGCGCCATTAAGCTGTATCCTTCGCCCCGCTAATCCGTGTCCACTGTGACCACATAGGATTAGCCGGAATCGCCGCATAGGAAGGATGTGTGTGTGATTTGCGTTAGGCTGTCGCATTTAGTATTTGAGCTCATAATTGTAAGCTTGTCTGTTTTGTAAAATTCTGTATGTGAAACACCACTCCCACTATCCAATGTTATTGGTTTGAATGGAGATGAATGTGTTTGGATGCCTTTGGATCTGCACGCCTCACTTTGTGTCTGTGTACATTCTTTCCCATGGTGTAGTACAATTCAGCCCTGTCATGGTGGAATTGGCTTGAGGGTTTCCCATAATGCCGGTTGCTCAAAATGTAGTGGAACCTGTCTGAATACCTGCACGGCTAAAACACAGGTGCTCTGTTAGTTCTTGCCTTTTGGGCAAGGAGACGTTCTCCCTCTGCATAAATGTTTTTTAGGTATAGTCTTGTAAATCTACACCGACCCGCATCATGCATTATCTTTTATAGCATGCATTACGTCTGTTTTTCTTTAAACTTGTAAATACTGGATTAAATTAAACTGAGGTGTGTCAGCAGAGTTTGTATGGTCTTTGTTTGCTTGAGAGCATCTGAAGCCACCTACTGCACGTCTGCCCTGTTTTTGTGTTAGTTTGGAGTGTTTTTGGGTATACAAGGCTATTGTCAGTAAACGGCTCCACCGGCATGACAAACAGATACCCTCTCCCTTCTATTTCAATGTCATTGGTGGGCAGGAGCTGGGTTTTTTTTTCCCTTAACGTAGCATTAGATACGGAGCACCAGGAGTTGAGTTCATGGGGCTCCACGATGAGACCGCTGCCGTCACTCAGGTGCACTTTCTCCCGAACTTGGTGAGTCTCTGCTCCCCTGTTCCCTGAAACAGTGACTCTCTGTTTATGCAAACATAACCGGTAATATCCAGTTTGGACTGGATGATTTGTAAATGCTGCCTATGGTTCTGAGAGTAAAAGTGTTACTTTTTTTTTTTTTTTATCAAACTTATCTTTAAGGTCCCCGAATGAACGGCCAACTTGCATTCCTTGACGTTCGTTCTTTTTCAGCATTTCTGTGTAGCTGAGCTTTTCCTTGAATTTTCCACACCCACTTCCTCTTGTTTATCCTTTTTTAATTTGTGCCCGCCCCGTCTTCCTCTGTCTGGCAGGTTGAGCTGGTGACTCTGCTCGATGACAATAGTATGCATATGTGGACCCTTCGAGCACACCACGGTGTCTCGGAGCTGCTGGAGATCGGCCGCTTCGTGCTGACTGGGCCTCCAGGGTGGGTCCCATGTAGCCTACCTATGGATGTCGTTATCTTGCTATGCTCGGTAACAGACGCACCAAAGCACAGCGCTTTCTGTGTCAGACCTTCAGCCTCTGTGCTCCCATGCGGCACACAAACCCAAATGCCGATCTTACGGTAGCAACAGCATGTAAGCTGAACCCTGCCTCTTTCCTCCCTCCCCTCAGTGCCCCTCCTAGTGTGACACGGGTGACCGCGGTGCTGGCGCACTCCTCCGGAGAGCTGCTCCTGCTGGGCACCGAAGGCGGGCACGTGTTTGTGGTGGAGGTGCCCGGCTTCCGGGAAATGGAGGATAAGAGCATCAGCCTGGAGTCCGTGCAGAGCCGGTGCGAGTCCTGGCCGAGGGTCAAAAAGCATCCGTTACTCGGGCAACCGAAGCGAAGTCGACTTTGTGCCGCTGTGCCAACCTACACGGTCCTGTCAGACCATGCTGGAGTTTAATGCCTTAAATTGGCTTGAGTTTGGGTCATTATCCGAATAAGTCTGTTTCAAACATTACACACATTCATGAAGTTTCCAACTGAATATAAATATTATGGGAAACTGTTTATACGAATTTCAGTGCCTTTTTTTATATATCTTGGTATGCATGCTACTGTATAACTGACATTAATTTTAAATCACTGTGTAAAGATCAAATGAGAGCTGTGGCACTTTCCCTTGCATGACATGAAATACCTATGTTATTTCTTAGTCCTAAAGGTCAGGGTAACTGCCCCCCCCCCCCCCCCCCCCCCAGGGGGCTTTGTCAGCACGGCGAGTAAGGAAGTGGCCTGATTCTCTCGTGGCAGCTTCCACCAACAGGAATGTGTAGAATAGGAAGTGCTTCTTACAGCGGCCATTTCAGTCTGGCTCTCTCCTCCTAGAATCCCGGACGATTACGTGGGTCGCCGAAACCTGCAGTGTGTGGAGGCTCTTCAGGAGAACCCTCTGAACTTCCGCCAGGTCCTGGTGGGCTACGGCCGCGGCCTCATTATATTATGGGATCTGGATGCAAGACGTGCTGTCCAGCAGTTCCTAGGCACGCAGGTATGTGGCTGGATTGCCACGCTATCACCTCTTCGTTTGATTCTTAGCCCAAGTTTTTCCATTTTATATTTCGTACTCTTTGGTGGCATTTTTACCGGCGAGGATCTCTACAAAAGCAGCAAATCACGAAAGGCGTAGTGAACAGTAGTGGCTTTGTTAGTGTTTCGATAACACGCGAAAATGCTGAGTTTTTCGTTTCACTGATGAGGTTTCATGTGTGATGTTGTGCAGCAGTTGGAGAGCGTGTGGTGGGTGCCGGATGGAGGGTGTGTTCTCAGTTGTCATAGTGATGGCAGCTACTGTCAGTGGAAATTGGGCGAGGAGAAGATTCAGTACGCGCCCCACCGGACGGAGACTCCTTACGGTGAAGCCTCTAGTGTTTTTATGGCACAGGAAGTACATAGAACTTTTGCTGCTGTTTTTGTTGATCTGCCCCATTTTTCTCTCTTAGGTTCCTTCCCATGCAAAGCAATTTCCAAGATTGTACAGATACCAACAGCAAAAGGGTACGTATATTTTTTAAGGTGTGGCGATTATGTCTATTTAAATGGTAAGTTAGCATGTTGTCTTTCTGGTTCATCAAGGAAATAACTGAAATGAATGTAAATATATGCAAAAGACATCTTTGGCTTTCCTCATCCCATTTATTCCTTCATTGTTTCTCATCCTTTCCTCTGTCCATTTTGTTTCCTCTTAACACTTTCTCCCCATCTGTGAAATAATTTGCACCACCTCTGTCTCCCTCCTCTTTCATTATTGCTGCTTGTTATTTTTCACTTTGTCAGTGTTTTGATGCGCAGCTTGCAGTGTTTATCCCTAATAAGTAGCTGGACAGCAATCATAACAAATGAAGTATTGACCTTGTCTAAGCAATAC
This sequence comes from Stomatorhinus ivindoensis, assembly GCA_019775895.2. Taxonomy (NCBI): domain Eukaryota; kingdom Metazoa; phylum Chordata; class Actinopteri; order Osteoglossiformes; family Mormyridae; genus Stomatorhinus; species Stomatorhinus ivindoensis. The sequence continues at coordinate 12,083,040 of JABFEB020000092.1, read as the reverse complement.
TCACCGTCTCCCTGGCCCACAATAGGCCTCCATTCATAATCTTCAGTGGCGGCATGCCCCGGGCCAGCTATGGTGACCGTCACTGCATATCCATCATCAGTGGCAAGACACACGTGGCACTGGATTTCACGTCACGCATCATTGACTTCTTCGTCATTCAGGACTGGGACCGCCACAATGGTGAGGGGACTTAAGTTCCGCCTGTTTCGAGAGACAGAAGGAGCCTCGCCAAGCTCTTCAGTGGCAAGTTTCCTCCTGCAGCCCAAAGACATGCAGTCCGGCTAATTGTTACCTGAATTTCCTGCAGTGTGTGTGTCCCCCATGACTGACTGGCATCCTGATTCGGTTTGCTGCATCCTCTGGAAGCTTTAGATGGCCTTCAGACTCACCACTAGGATAAGCTGCTGACAGATCGATGGACAAATATATAAATATGCTATTTTTAATTACAGAGCTTTCAAATGCTTTGAGTGAATAGATTTTTCCAACATAATAATGGCAAAGGATCCTGTCTGCAAATGACGATCCATCCCTACACTGGTGTGCATATTTAAAGGAGCTTATCAGTTCTCAACTAGCATGTTGCCTTATGATTCTGCTTCTTGTAGTTTGTCGCTTAGGATACTGTGCTGGTGGGCAAAGTGATTTTACTGTTGGGCCTTTGAGCAAGGCCCGTAAACCCACAAACTTTGACCCCTAACTTTATAGACTAACGTTTGCGAATGTCAATCACTCGTAAACATTTTGTAGGTTATTTATGGTCAGTTAACCCTTGATGGGCTCATAGGCTGCTCAGCCTTTCAAGTGAAACTAAACTACAATCTGTATTGTATGCAGAGGTTCTTAAGGGAACGGTATTTCAGTAACATGAACCTTGTTATTTTTCAAATAACGTTATCAAGTTGGACCCAGATAACGTTAGCCTACATTTCAATATAGATTACTAGTCAGGCTATTTTTGCAGACCCACAAGAAATCTTCGTTTTTGAAGTAAATACCTTTTGAATGTTTTTATGCTATTTCTTTGCCATGATTTACGCAGGTTCTGTGAGGCGGGAGGTGAAATGCTGGCAACAAAACCATGTGGGTTTTAAAATGGGAAATATGTCAGTATTGCCAAAGAAACATATATACAGATATATACATATATATGTAGAAATTGAACTGGTTTTAAAACAACTTATAATTACAGGATCCACGCTTTGTATTTGTGACTGTCTAGGGAGGGTGACGCAAGTTTAATAACTTTATTAATGCTTTCTTTTATTCATTAGTTTCTGCTGAACTCCTTTGTTCCACTGATTATTTTTATTATTTTTTAAATCCCACTAGCCTAGTGGACTACCATATGCATTCAGAATTTGTACACCCCTAAATTTTATAATTTTTTCGGTTATGAAACTGCTTCGGGTGTGTAAAATGACAAGGAGCTAAAAATCCTAGTTAATAATAATAATCATAATAATAATAATAATAATCAGTACTTTATTGATCCCCATGGGGAAATTGTCTTTACGCCTCCCCGCCTCCCACAACTTGCTCTGTTTTGTAGAGTAAAGTTGTCCGCGAAGGGACCCCCCCAGGGAGCTGGGGGTTAAGGGCCTTGCTCCAAGACCCACAGATGTGCTGAGGCCGAGTTTGAACCAGCGACCTTCTGATTATAGGCACACAGGCTCAGCCCACTGAGTCACACGCTGTCCCTAGTTATGAATAATATTTTATAAATGTCCCAGGAAAGGAATTAGGTGGTAAGTGTACAGAGCGCAGTCAATTCCACTGTCTAACATGGACACCTCCATTAGGGCTAGTGCTGTAATACTGAAGCTTATGTTAATGATCAAAGGTAGTATGATCAGATGAGTAAGTCTGCATCTATAAACTGTGTAGTGTGAAGGAACTAGAACTTCCCACTCCTGCATTGTGTTTCAGATATAGGTATCAAATTGTACTTCCTGTATCTCTGTTAAATGGGTTAAATTGGGAACAGTGATCATACTTTGAGCGTGTGGACAGAATGATGAGCTCGTCTGGTCTGATTGGGAGTTTTCCGCTCTTCTTCCTCTTAGGGCTTAATGAAGTGAACGAGTCACGAACAGGAAAAGCTGAGAAGCAGCTGCATCAGCTTTCAAACTAAGGCATAGGTTAAAGAGTAAAGCAGGGTAAACAAATTTGCCGCATCCCTTTAGGTGTGTACACGGTATTACTCTTCTGGCTTATAAAATTCACTGCATTCTCCCGTTTGTGCACTGGCCTCCAGTTCAGTGTATACCTGACTTATGCACTGCACAGGCTCCAGCCTCAACCCCAGTGATGGATGGTTGGATAAATGTAGTCAAATTGACTTGCTTTGGCATATAGTTTTGTCTGTCTGTATACTTGGGCGTTAAATTAAATAAGTATGATTGAGTGCCTCGCTCGGTGGTCAGATGGGCCATTTCTGGTACTCGAAGCTGGTGGTTGCCCAAGTACCATGGCAGTTAGAGACAGTCTGCCTCTGCCAAAGCAGCGCGCTAAAACCGTTCGTTATTTTAAAGACAGTCGTTCGTCAGCCACTTGACAGAATCTGCTGCTTAATTTATTTTTTAATTAAATTTTTAATTTGTTGTACAGTGCTTTTCTCATGCCCTGGAGCACTTAGCACAAGACGATGAACAGACGTGGCACAATTACCTTTTAGAAGCACGTTAAACATTTAGTAAAAGGTAATTAACTTTGAGAAACTCCCAAGATGGGACCCTGTAGGAGCCGCTGCCCTTCAGTGCTGCTGGAACTCTGTGCATGTAGGAGTTTTCTGTGAGTAGCTGGAGGACATCTGGTCATGCAGCAGTAGTCATTCCGTGGTCCATCTGCTGTCCTGGAGGTGGCTCACACTGACGGCGTAACAGGTTTCGTTCAGTGATATGCTATTTGTGTATCGGTACTCATTCGTCAGGATGGAGTGATTCTACTCCATTGGGCCCTTGAGCAAAGGCCCTTAACCTGCAATTGCTTCGTCCTGGATATGCCGTTAATCTACGTCCAGCCCTACAAGCAGGTCCTCCAACTTACAGGGAATAACTTGGGGGTTAGTGGCAGGATTTGCACCCCAACCACTGGAAAAACACTCCCACTGATCCATTCGGACTAGCGTGGTTCTGAGGTATCATCCGCCACATGGCTGCACTCAGGTTCTCATCCCTGAGGTGGCTTGTCACTATGAGTGCGTTCCCCTTATCTACCTCTACTTATTATGAAGAAAAATTTTAGAATTGCTGCTCTTAATTCAACTTGGTACTGTGCAGAGAACTTGCATCAATGCAGCACGATGCTTATAGATTCGTTGGTGGTAATGAAGTCAGGACTCTCTGGGGCTCTGAATGATAGTTCTTACCAGGTATTGATCGATGCCACATTTGCAGACCAAGACAAATGACCAGTAGTTTATATCAAGTGAGCTTCTCATAAGGTTGTTATTCTTCAAGAGTGTTGATTGTTATAAGAGGGGAGGCTGATTGGACACTCATTTGTATTGTGCTCCCTGTGAAGTTAAATGCCGCTTATACCCTATGATGTGGGTCTGTCGCTTTAGGCGAGTTAGTGAATTGAGTGACTAAGAGAGATACTCAAGCACATAATCATCCTAACCGGAAACCAAACATTTATTGCAATTAAAGTGAGTTGGTTGTACTTTCTAGTTCTGCCTGAAATGTCATTGAGATGTAGTGTAATTCCCATGCAATGGTGTTTGCTATTTTTTCTGCCTTGTTTCAGTATGTGTTTTTCCCCTCATCAGTAGACATGAGACCATATGTGGTGTTAAGATCATATGGCTGTATGTTGTGATACACGTCAATGAATGAATGTGCATATTGCCTGATCTTCCCTGTAGCACAGCTGTAGTTCGAGAAGATGACAGAGAAAATAGGCCTAAGATAAATACCATCGGGCAGCATCGTAGAATCAAACTGCTTTATGGGTTATAGAGCGCTTGGCTGCAGGTACCTGTATACCTGCACCTGTGTGCCGTTTACGCTCCTAACTCGCTGTCCGTCCCGCCCAGGCGACCCGAGTGCGCTGGTGGTCCTGGCGGAGGAGGAGCTGGTGGTGGTGGACCTGCTGTCGGCCGGCTGGCCAGTGATGCAGGCGCCCTACCTGGCCCCCCTGCACTGCTCGGCCATCACCTGCTCGCACCACGTCTCCAGCATCCCCCTGAAGCTGTGGGAGCGCGTGCGGGCCGTGGGCCAGCTGCAGAACACGCAGTACTCACAGCAGGTACGTGGGGATGTTGGGTCCCTTGCCAAATAGGCCTTTGTGGTAGGTGTGTCTTTTCTTCACCTGCCATTATTCTGTTTCACTCTGATGAGGATAAGATGGATGGATGGATAGATAAATCTCTCTTGGTTGGCAAACCAACAGCCTCTGATCAGGTTTTACAGCAGAGATGCCCAACCCGTCATGACGGGCAGGTCAATCATGGGATGATTAATGGGCAATTCTTTTTTGTTATTGGTATAACTGGTCGATTGCTATCTACAA
>JABFEB020000092.1:12059694-12075197 GCA_019775895.2 Stomatorhinus ivindoensis | reverse complement strand
CCCCCCCCCCCCCCCAGTCAAGGAGATACAGCTGATGCACCGTGCCCCTGTGGTGGGCCTGGTGGTGCTGGATGGCCGTGGGGCTCCACTTCCGGAGCCCCTTGAGGTAGCCCATGACCTGGCCCGTAGCCCAGACATGCAGGGCTCCCACCACCTGCTGGTGATTTCTGAAGAGCAGTTCAAGGTGAGTTAATAGGTGCCAGTAACCCTCCTCCTCAGTCTGCAAAAGGACTGAAAAACCATTTCCTGTGCTCAGGAAAGGTCATGCTGTATCTCCTAGATGGGCCATATCTACTCCATCCTTAAGGACAGTCTGATAACCAGATTGTTTTAGTTGATGCTCTGCTAAATCAACCGTTTAAATGAGTATGCAAATCAGTGGCGCTGCTTTGTATGAGGTTGCTGTAGATGTGTCCTGAAGTATTTAACTTCATCGCTAAGTAACTTATATTAATTAAGGAAAAATCCTTAATATGTTTTTAAAATGTCAAAGGGATAATTCTTTAGTCGCATACATATTATATCTGTCTAATGAAAACTATTGTGTCCATTGTCCCTGTAAACGGAGAGCATCTGATATCTTTTTGACCAACATACTATTTGTATTCATGATAATCGTTTACATGGATCGTTAATTTTAAGAACGTACCATTGATTGATAGATAGCTACCTAACTAACGTCATTGTTAAATGGGAATATAAAGCAAGTTTGTATCTTGGTGACACTAGCATATTTGTCTCACTAATGACAATCCACGTAAATACACTAAAACATTAAACCGCTCGTTGACACACGTGTAACAATAGGGTTCTCTTTGTGGTGCTAAGAGTGTCTCATCGTTTTCTTTTTGTAATGTAGTTTCTGAGAAAAAGCCCCCCCCCCCCACAATCCTAAAATAATGGAATTTTGTGGATGCGTGTTTCACCTGAGCATTGTATAAGTACAGGTGCATGTGTCTTGGAAACATGGAGGAGATATCAGGGCTCTCTTAAATGGGTAAAACCCTTTTTCCTTCAGGTGTTCACACTACCAAAGGTGAGCTCCAAGACTAAGCTGAAGCTTACGGCAGTGGAGGGCTCGAGGGTCCGGCGCGTAGGCCTGGCCTGGTTTGGCAGCAGCCGGACGGAGGAGTACGGGGAGAGTGGGCTGGTGGTGCTGACCAACCTGGGGGAGCTGCACGTGCTGTCGCTGCCCCACATCAAGATGCAGGTCCACTATCCCTGCATCCGCCGGGAGGACATTAGCGGAATCGCCTCCTGCGTCTTCACGAAGCACGGCCAAGGTACAGAAGCCGGCCCTGGATGCTCGCCCGCATCCCTATGTCTGTGAAACACCTTGTTATATAGTCTCGTACCTGACTCCTTACTTCTTTATATGGTCTATTGCCAACTTGTATTTACCTATAGCATACATGAACTTATTCCACGTTATTGTATGAAGAAGCTTTTGGAACTTGAGGCGAGTGCCGTCGTGGAAGTCTTCTCACTCATTTATGTTGGAACGCTTGAGGTCTTGTGGTCCGACATGTTTCTTCAGTTGTACAGGAGAATGGGCTTCCATAAGTCTGTGTTCGTCCTAAAAATGTGAGCATTCATCTCTCCACACAGGCATTGCTGTCTTTATGGTGTTAACTCAAGAAAATAGGTGGCATTGTTTTCTTGTAATTTCTGGATGGGTCGGTATCTTTTGATGGTGTTAAGCTTGGCCAACACTAGGTCTTTGTGGCCTGTCTTTCCTGCAGGGTTCTACCTTATCTCTCCCTCTGAGTTTGAGCGGTTCTCCTTGTCCGCTCGCTGGATTGTGGAACCCAAGTGCCTGGTGGAGGTACCTCTCCCTTCGTCCACCTCCTCAGCCCCTCCCACCGCATTCAGGACGCAGCCCGATGGGATGGCCGTCAAGCATCGGTAATGCAGACCCAGCCAATCTCTCACCAAGCATCCATTATGGCCTCTTAAAGCTTGCAGTTCTAGCCTAATGGTTTGACACACAAGTAAACAATGAACTGAAGTGCATTGTTTGTTGAAATATGTTTTTTATATTTCAGAAAAGACAATGAAGAATCTGGTAAGTTTGATTTGTGGTGTCTTCGTCTATCTGCTTTATCCAGCTGCATGTCTCATCAAACGAGCACTCCACTGGAAATAAGATTCTGTGCGTTTGGTGTCCATGAATAAAGCTGCAAATCAACAGGTTCAACCTGCAAGATTAAATTACTAAGTGCAGTCACTTGGAATTATGAGTCACTTTATAAGGTTTGACAAATTCCACACCTGACACCTGCCTGTATCAACGGAGATCTACATCTGTGTAAAATGCACTCGGAAGGAAATGAAAAAGAGAACTTTCAGTGCGTGCAAAAAAGTGACACCTCTTTCAGTGGCGTGCTCCTTTAAGCATAATCCCTCTAAAAGCTTTTGTGCGCCTGCTGGTCCGACTGAGCTGTCTGTCTGTTCCAGAAAGTTCCGCCAAGCGTGTCATGGAGCATGCCTTGCTGAATGATGAGAGTGAGTATGCCTGTGAACATCTAACCCTAACCCCCGTCCTTCATGCTGAGAGAGGGGCTCCCTTGCTTGTTCCTCATGAAGCCCACAGCTTGCACAAACGTGTGAGCGCTTTGTCAGTATCTTTTCGAGCTGCTATGGCCAGCAGCTGTTTCTCTGTCAGCTGTCCCCACACTACCAAAATTAAAGGGGTGGGGGGGGGAAATCACCCAGTGATAGAACAGCGTGAAACTTTGAAATGGTCTGGTAACAGATTGTTTTGCTGAGGAAGCAGATGGGAGTTAAATTGAATGGAAACCTTCTGCAGGAAATTAACCGAATGATAAATGCTGAATTTGGCTGCTATATGCACTGTATCAAAGAGTTTGGCAATATTAATCCATGTTAAATTATAGGCTGTAAGGTAGCATTGTAATCCATAATTACGAAGATGCTCACCACACTTTATTTCCAACAGCTGTGCTCCAGCAGATCCAGAAAGCATTAGAAGGAGATCAGACGTGAGTCTTAAGTCTGAGACGGTTTAAAAATCGGTGGCCGGTGTGAAATCTTGAAGTTACTACTGACGCTGTCCTCTGTTTCAGGACACATGTTGAAAACAACATGAAAATCAAGCCAAGAAGAGGCAATGCGATGAGCAATGGAGGTGAGGTTCCAGGGAAAAATAAAAATAGCAAGAATACTATAGACCTGAATTTCCACAAAAACCAAGAGTGACAGTTTTCCTCTTTCACTTCTATTCCGTTCTTCATTACTTGTCTTTCCATCCCTTTTCGAAGACTGAGCCCCTCATTGCTGTGCCTGAAATACCTTGGAATCCACCAGCACCGCTTCTGGTAGCAATGACACTACTACTGCTTACAAGACCACTACTGAAGCCTGACCCCCGACCCCGGAAGGGCACCACTGACGCACTGCTGCTGAGTAGGGAGGAAGGGCAGAAGGAGGTGCCGCGCGTGCCTCCGCCATCCGCTGTCTCTCCGCCAGCCTTCCTTCCGTATGCGTCCAGCTGTCCAGTCCCCCGTGAACCTCGCTCCTTCACCCCTGACACCGTGACACCAGCCAGCAGAAGCTGAAACCTAACACCTTGCCTTACCTTTGACAGTAAGCGGGGATTGCTTAAAAATGTCTTTAGTCTGATGGAAGAGTGCTGGGTCGAAGAGCCTCTTTTTAGATCTTTTTATATTTAATTAGACTTTGGTTTTTCTATTTAAGGTAAATCATGTTGACTCTGAATCTCTTATCCGTACCGGTTAAAGGAAAACAGTAACACTATTTTAGGAGGGCTTGTATAAGGCACTAATTAAGTGCTACTAATCAGTTCTTTATTGGCATCTAATAAGGGCGCGTTGGGAACAATTTTTTTAATACATCGTTCGTTTGCTATTTCAGCATTTTGAAGATATGCTGTTTTTATGCTTTTTTTGCAAGTTATCCGTTACCATTTGGACAATAATTGCTCAGAGGTTGAGTCTGTGAAGAGAGAGAGAGTGTGTGTGTGTGTGTGTGTGTGTGTGTGTTTTTCCCACCCCTGTTTTCTTAGAGGACTGACAACTAACTCCAGTATTTCTCACTGAAACCATTTAGAAATGGCTTCAATAATGTATTTTGTCTCTCATTCTGACATTTGAATAAACATGGTAACGAGCAGACGGAGTGTATGTTCAGTTTGGTTGAGCTCGGATGGACGTGGCTTTGAATTTTGTAGTGTAGTAGGCGGATGACTTGAGTGAATGAAAATGTGTGAGGCGCTTGAACAATATAAAATAAGAATACTGGAATTAGGTGTGGAGCAATTGATGAATTGAGCTGCTAAGTGAGATCCAGTATACTTCAAATACAAATGCTCAATTCAGCTGCAGGAAGACTTGTCTTAATTTACATACAAAATTAGCTTGTGTCTCGCATAATGAATCCCTACTCACGAGTCCCTTATGCAGTAGCGAATGTGTTTAAGTTTCCCAACAACCGCTTATCTGCCAATGTAGTTGCCATTCAGCACCGATTTAGTCCATTATACTTTGCCGCTTAAAAAGGTGTCGCCAGCGTAGAAGAACTGCGGTTTATATTGAAGTCTAACACTTGCATTGAAAGCAATGTTATTGGAAATGTGCAGACCTACCTGTAGACTACAGAGCATCATTGACCTGTGTGGTGCATATGTCATTAAAGGAAATAAGAATGCTTTTGAACTGCATTTATACAACCTCCTGAAAATTGTCACCCGCCTTGCTGTCATTGTCTTGGCACATGTAGTTCAAGGGGACATTTTATTGATGTTAATTAATAGGTACTTTTTCCACTCTGTATAGCACATTTTGTACTTTTTGAGATGAACAGCTTTTTACAGGGTCTTTCATTTTTGTATGTAAACAATGACAAATGTAATTTAGGAATGTAATTTTAAAATATTGTAGTGAAATGTTTAATATATATGTATAATGAAAATCCATACTTGTTTTTATAGAGGTTTGAGGGGAGGGGGTTGGCTGCTATATCTTGCAAGGAAATATTTTGGTACCAACTCCCAAATGCTGGGTATTTTTTAGATTAGTTTATATTTTTGTAGTGATTCAATGAGTATGAGAACTCTAATATGACATGTAACTTCACACTACAGTTCGTCCTGCTGCGAGAGTAAATCATTTTTCACAAGAATATTTTGTGTGTCTTTGTTCTCACTTTCCATTGAGACCTTCCCCAGCTAAGAAAGAAGAGTTGCTTTTATACAACTAAGTAGCAAAATGCACTGAAATCCTGCTAACCCTACACCCAAGCTGTCTGACATTTTATTAGATGGATCCATCCATCCATTATCCATACCCACTTATCCTACGGGGTCACGGGGGGTCCGGAGCCTATCCCGGAAGCAACGGGCACGAGGCAGGGAACAACCCTGGACAGGGGGGCCAGCCCATCGCAGGGCACACCTACGGGCAACTCCAATCAGCCTCAGCATGTCTTTGGACTGCGGGGGGAAACCGGAGTGCCCAGAGGAAACCCCACGATGACACAGGGAGAACATGCAAACTCCACACACATGGAACCCAGGCGGAGACTCAAACCCAGGTCCCAGAGGTGTGAGGCAACAGTGCTAACCGCTGCAGCACCACACTGCCCCCTCGATGCATCCATGTTTAGATATTTAAGTGCTTTTTAAATTTATAATAAAGTATAATAATTTTTTTCACGGCTGTATTTAATTTAAGAGACTCAATATTTTTAAGCAAATCTGCATTTTTAATCCTGGTTTTATCCTGGTTCTGCTGGCAGAAGGCTATGCTGAGCAAGAGGTTGCTTCCACGTTCAAACTTTTAAAACTGCAGTACAAATGAATAAGGCGAAGCAGGAGACACTGGGAATGACCAGAAATCAGCCAGGTAAGGAGCAGAAGCGACTTTCTAATGCCAAAGGTGACCGCTAACTTATCCGATGAATCATAGGATGACATCAAGTGACATTCAAAAGGAATGGGAGACATCAAGGGCAGGTGTGACTTGCACTGCTAGGACAGTGTGTGTCAGGTTCCTCAAAGCGGCACTGATGTCCCGTAAAGCAAAGAAGAACCAGGCTGCAATTTGCAAGAAAAAGTATTATTCACAGACACACCCATAAATAGAGAAATGAGCCAAACAAAATATTGTGCTGTGGTCTGTATAATTGTCTTAACCTTTAAGCAAAGGAGGGCATAATTTTAGTCGTATGTGTGGAGTTTTCATGTTCTCCTTATGGCATATGGCTTCCCACGTTCGTGCCAGGTACTCCGGGTTGGCTTTAGCTATGGGCAGAGAATGCAGCTGCCTAGGATCTGCAAATTACCTGCATTGCAGTGGAAGTGAGATGATCAGTTTTCTTGGTTTGGGGGACACCCAGGTAAAGCTGTACCTAGGGGCTCTGAAATGGTACAGCTGACCCTGTCAGAAGATGGATAAATTCATCCCTTAAAAGGCGTTTGCATATATGATTGTTGGATGAAATGCGCATGGGGCCAGTCATCCATGTGTATAGCTGAGAATTTTGTTATTCATCATTAAAAATCCCTTTGTTTGCTAAGAGGTTAGGCATCATCATCCTGCTGAAACCTTATCTATCGATGAAGCTCCCCTGATAGGCTGTGCTAGTTTAAGGTGTGTGTCACACATTCACTGAGCTGGAAACAGCGAACCTTGTCTGCTCTAATAGAACCATGCCAGCTCTTGAGTGTCTTAATTCCAGTACAATGTGTAACATTACCAGGTTGCTTAGCAAACCCTTCTATCTTAAGTGACACAAGGTCTCCTGTTCTGCTCATTTTGTACTTGTTTTTCTGAAGGTATTTAAGTAGCTTATTTAAGGACTCTCTGGAGGTCCTATTAACAACTGTTTGTATTTATGAATTTTTACCTAAATTAATTATACGTTGTATGGAGTTTGGATTAACCTTTAACAAAATATTGATCCTCCTTTCAAATTATATGTCCATCTTCTAAATGCTTCTCTTCGTAAAGGTTGAGGGGTCCAAGAGCCTTTCTGAGGCAGCGGAGCCCACCAGGCTTAGGTCCACCATGGAGAAGATGCTGGTCCGTCACACACACAGCAGGCGATTTAGTGGCACATAATTATAGACTATAACTATATGTCTGGACTGCAGGATGAAAAATGCAGGCCAGGGATAACATGTAAACAGCCACACCTACAGATGTGAGGCGGGAGGGTTAGTGACTAAGCCACTGTACAGCCAGATTTTAAGTTATGTATTCTAATTGATCATGGATTGTTCCACATAATAACACGTTGTTTCTCTTTCATAAACCTCATGCTGTTTATTTCTAAAGTATCTGAAAAATAATAACAGCAATCTTAATGACCTTGGCTTCAAATTGTTTTACTGATTTTGACATGCATCTTAAGATATTTTCACTGTTACATTTCTAGATTGTTGGCAAATACTTTTCACCTATAACTTCCAAACTAAAACCATAGCTATACAGTAATTATCCTAATAGGCACTGTAAGTGGTAACTGATGGTGGTCAGCTGGCAGATAAGTCAAGTCATGGGATTTCTGGGATATTTTCAAGACCACATTTTGTGGCAAATTGGGCAAAAAAAGGAAGTTATTAAGAATATTCTTCATTAACATCTCATTGTGTCTTTCCTACTCCCTCCAACCATTTAGTACTCTCTCTCTCTCTCTCTCTCTCTCTCTCTCTCACTCGCTCTCTCACTCGCTCTCTCTCTCTCTCTGGCTCTATCCCTCTCCCTACCTACTCCACTCTATCATATGTCATCACCTATTGTCAATCTTTCAGTGTGGCTTCTCACCTTCCCTGGTCCTGTTCACCAGCTGTTAATAGGAATGGCTACAGAAATTATGGCCCATTGAGCCAGACTGAATAATTCACAAGCCAGCACCGGGGTGTTCGGGTGCGTGATTCTTTGCATTCTCATGCCTCATGTCCCATGCATATCTGTGGTGGGGACCAAAAGGGTTGCTAGATGGCCACCATTTGGAATAGATACGAAATGCAGCACCCTCTCAAAATCCCATAAACCTGACAGCTGCACTAAGAAGCCAGGTGAGTGTGTTTACTATGGGATGTATGAATGAATGCTGGAAACAATATTTATTCTCAAAAGATATAACAGATTTTTTGTGTGGAATTTTATCAATATTAATATGTGTGTTATCAATATCGGTGTGAGGCTATGGTCTTAGACCTAAACCATGATGCAATTCAGTCCTGCTATTTTAATCACCATCTACAGCAGCTTTAACATTGGCCCATATATATGCAATAAAGTCTGTAGCTGTCTGTAAGTAATTCTTAATAAATGTCTGATAAATAATTAAATTACTTTTCATTGGCACTTATTCATAGAATTGGGGAAAAAAAAGCACGATTGAAACCGGAAAGGATGCCAAACATTGCAATGCAAACAGTTTAGAGTTTATTGTAGATGAATACATTACACATAAATACAGCTTCTTTCACCTGATGGTACATTATACATTACCACTGTAAAGTAAATAGACATCAAATGTTAAAGTATACATAATTGTCAAGTAGTAATTATAGTTATAGCCAAGTTTTTCAACTTTTTAGCATGTAACCTTTTATGTGTCCACAACTACGTTTTAACTTTTCGTTTACGTTTATGTAGAAATGTCCGTATTGTAGTTTTTAAGCCTTATTTTGAGTAACAGTCAGCATTTTGAATAAAAGTCCCTTTAAAATATAGCACCCAATGCCTTTTATTCATTTATCACCATGATAAGTCTTTAGTAAATATTCAAGCAAATTAGCTGTCAGCATGTTTGAGTATTTCTATAATAATAAAATCGACTTTTCGAGCTAACAGAGAGCCATTATCGTCCTGCTCTCGAACAGAGGGAAAGAATGTACGTATAGCTGGCTTGCAAGTGTCCTGAAGCTATGGCTCCTGGCAAGTCATGCAAGAATACTGAAGGACAGAAGATGGATGGAGGGGAAAAGCTGAAAAAAGATGCAAAGGGTAAAAAATGCAAGGAAGCAAACAGCCCTCAGGAGGCTAGGAAGGTGAAATGTGGGGGCAAGAGTGAAATCAAAAACACTGAAAAGAATGTCAAATCTGGCAAACCCAGATTCTTCACAATGGGCAAGGGAGGGAAAGATAAAACAAAGGAGAGTGCAGACACCAAAGCCAAAAAGGAACAGAAAGTTAATACAAAGACCCACCAAAAACTTGTGACTTCAAAAGAAACCAGTAAACAACCTGTGGCTAATGCGGGCAGGAACAAAATCAGTAAATCCAATGCTATTTCAAGGGACACTCAAATAAAAGCAGTTAAGATGACCAAACCTGACACGGAGAGTCCGAGCAAGAAAGGTAGCAAGGTGGTGGAGTCGGATAAGGAGGAATCGGAGAGTGAGGAGGAGAGCACTGAGGAGGAGAGTGAAGAAACTGGGAGTAGCAAGGAGGGAAAAAGTGATGCAGACAATAAAGGGGAATCCACTGGATCTGAAGATGAACTTAGCCATGAAGACGAGGCACGTGACACAGAAAATGAGGTTGAGAAGAAGGAAGAACATGGACCATCAAATGTTTTCACAAGCAAAGGAGAGCCAGAAGAAGAGCCCGTAACTAGTGAGAATGAAACTAACTCAGAGGCAGAGCATAGTGACACCCTAGAGGACCATCAAGGCCCTAGTAACAGTGTAACTTCAATAAAGCAACCTGGACCACTCCAGTTGTCTACCCAGTTACTGGGCCAGGGGGCAAGGATTAAGTCTAAAATGCTCATGAAAAAAGGACCTATTGCAGAAGAGAAACCAAAAAAAGACACCATGGCAACCAAACCATTCCCAATGAAAGGGTTAGTTCTTAACAAAAATGCAATAACAAAAGGGAAACCTCAGATTCTTCAGATAGCTAAGACAGCAAAAACAAAAGATAAGAAACAAAGCTTGAATGAAGATATTGAAGCATCTCCATCTCCATCCGCTCCAAAAACTCTTATGGCTGGTAAATCGTACTTAATGCTAAACATGAAAGTGAAAAAGAAAGAGAATAAGAACAGTCTAAACCCAAGAGATGAACCTGACAATGAAAAACAAAATGAAGATATTATGAAAGGACGGGAAAGTAACGGCCAATCAAAAAATCTTGGATTAGCACTTGCAAAGGTAAAAATGGCTTCTATGAGGTATCAAACCAGGAAGAATCAAAGAATGTTAGATGAGCTTGCATTAGTAGATGAACCTGTAGAAGCAACATGTTCTAAAGTCACCAAATCCCTAGTAGCTCAACGGACGAGCATCAATACACTGCGACGTGTCTCTGGATGGATACAGAAAAAGATTCCAAAAAGTACCAGCTTACGGACTAAGTTTACTACAGTCTCCAGAGCTGTTGGCATCACCAGATGGCTCTCTGCACAAGCAGAAAAGCATCGGAGAAGTAACAAAAGTTCTAAGCAGAATGTCTTCCAAAGGAAGGTGATTAAGGGTATTTCCAGTACTGCTACATTAGCCAGAAAGAAGGCTCAGTTGCCAATTCAAGGAGCAAAAGACTTTGAGGAGGAGATGACGCCTTATCGAGAGAAGCAAAGAGTCATGAAGGAAGAAACACAAGATGCCTCTTCTGATGACCTTAGCTCATCACCTCAAGCTAATGATAGTCATAGCGAACCAGAAGAAAAAGCAAATCCCATAGACCCTAAATATGCTATTGTATTCCCAAGGATGCACAAGATTGGCAAGGGCAAGGCAGGTTCGCATTCCTCCACCAGTGCAAGCACTGCAAGCACTGTCAAAGAACCCAAGCGTGTTCCTCCAAAGCCGGGTGCTCGCCTTGTTCTCCCAGTACAGCCTGACCTAACCCTCCTGAAGTCGGTCAAAAAGATCTCTCACAAGGAAGATCAGCCTAAGAGTAGAACAATAGATAAGAATGTAGAGGAGAAAGGATTAGAGAAATTGGACACTGCACAATCACTAATTGTTGGGAAAGGACATAGCACAATACAGTCAGCTAGAGGAAAACTATGCTTAAAGCCAGGGGTATCTGGACTAACATTATCTAAGAATTTATCTGGAACAGAATTAAAGTTCAAGGAGGGTTTAGGTAAAAATAAAAACAAAAATGAATCAGTTGATAAAGCAATGGAGGCACAAGAAGAAAGGACAGTTATAACGCCGTCCTTCTACGAGGAGGAAGCTGACCGCGAAGTGGCAGAGTTGATGGGTGAAGATACTTTCTCACCTTCAGTGGAGGTGCATTGGGCTCAGGATCCCCCATTTCGGAGTGATCCTCAGGACTGGCTGAAAGCAGAGACCCTGCTTCCACACCAAACTGTTGAGAAGCTCAGCAAATGGTCCATATACCAGGAGACAGAACAGTGTCATGCTATTCCAGTCCAAAATGGTAAGGGACCGTGGGAAGCAGAGGATGTTGTTCAAAATATGCTGGAAAGCCGACTCACCAACACACAGGTAAATTAAATCAAGGTTCTGCGTGAGATTAATGGGAAAATCACCATAGCAGCACATGCTTTTGTTTAACAATATTACTGAGCTACCTTAACAGAATAATTTTTGATTTAGTTTAAAAAAAAGTTTATATCCTAGTGTTTACTATACTGGTGTTTTTCCAAATACTTGTTTAAAGGGGCCCTATAATGCTCATTTTCACTGTTCATATTACTAGTATAGATTTACGTGCATCACTGTTCCAAAAACAAATTATTTTTCTCATATTGTACATCTCCTTTCACTCTGCCTATAACTCTGTCTGAAATGCTGTGTTAGAGCTTTAAGCCCCACGCCTGATG
Source organism: Stomatorhinus ivindoensis (assembly GCA_019775895.2). Lineage (NCBI taxonomy): Eukaryota > Metazoa > Chordata > Actinopteri > Osteoglossiformes > Mormyridae > Stomatorhinus > Stomatorhinus ivindoensis. The sequence goes on along the minus strand of JABFEB020000092.1, from coordinate 12,063,407 downwards.
AGCCCAGGATTAGTGCCCTGATGAGTGCTCTGATTGGTCAGCTTTCCCAATTGGTCAGCTTGCCCTACATGTACTGCCCGTCTTGCAGTCTGTAGACAGATCATTGCAGGTATACAGCCAATAAGGATTACGTTACAATGTGATGTCACCATGTCAAGGAAGTAAGGGCTAGAATTCCAAGAAGGTGTTTCAGGCAGACTAGAGAGGGGTAGTTTCAGTGGTGAAAGATACTCCCGTAGGCATACACTTTGAGCCTTAAGACTTTGCAGACCGTTTACATGCACATAAAGCTATATAGCACACTAAATGAAAAGGAAAATGAAAAGTTAATATGTGCATGCATGGAGTAGGGGTAGGAGATGGAATGCAAGGTGCTTTTTATCAACTCTAGGGTCTTGTATAGTGATTTTTTCTTTTCCTCAATGTCACAGGTATATATGAAAGACACCAAGCAAATCTTGGAAGTGGATGAAGTGGATGATTTGTCACGGCTTGAGTGAGTTACAGTGTGATGGGGTCCTGTGATGCCTCCCAGTACAATTGAATTGACAGTAAATATTACCGTTCAGTTTTGTAAGACCACAAATATTTAAACAGATTAACCAAAATGTTAATCAGAATGTTGTGATTATTTAAAAAATAGTAATACATGAACATTCAGCGTATATCCAACCTCAGAATTTAAACTTTTAAGATATTACATTTCAGTAATTACATATCATAATGACAGTAGGGGGGAAATGTGTGCAGATGTAGATATGGTTGTATCCAGAGGTGGACATCTGACATCCAGAAAGTAAAAACCCAGACGAAGATTTTGTTTCAACCAACCAGTTGAATATTAACAGTTTAACTTTTTACGTTCTGGACCAGAAAAGTCCACCTTTGCTTATATCAAAATTGCACATCATGAGAGCAACTGTAAAATTAACAATTTACTTAGCTGTAAAATTCGCTGGCATCTGCCAGAATCATTAAATGTTGTCATTTTTTAAATTATTGTGAAGACTGCTTTGTGTTTTTTTTCAGAGAAGTGTGTGAGAGTTCTGTGCTGCTCAATCTGAAAAAAAGATTTCATCGAGACTTGATTTATGTATGTGTTACCCTGAATCCACACATGGGTTCATTTGCTTGATGCTGTCAGAAATGATGTCTAGAAACATGTTCCATCATGGGTTTCTCAGTGGTTAGTACTGCTGGCGGTTTGAAACCTAAGGCTGTGGCATTTGCATGTTCTCCCCATGTCATGGCAGATTGCTGCTATGGTCTAAAAAACCTGCAGTTAGACTAATCGATGTCCCTAAGTTGTGAGTGTGTGCATGTCTGTGCCCTGCAAAGAACTGGCATCCCTTGCTCAATGTACCAAAGCCTTGTACTCTATTCTACCTGTCAGTGGGAGGTTTGCTTATACAAAAATGTTCTTAGGGCAGAATGAAAAATCATTGGTTCGGAGAGATAACCAATCAGATTGTACAAGAGGTGGGTCCAAGCAACTAGAGGAGGAGGGGTCAAGACATTTGACTGGATTGTACTGCCTTCTCTTGTTCCCTGGACCCAGCTCTCTACAATCTAATTGGAAATCTCGCTGAACCAATCATGTTTTTGTTCTGCCGTACATTTTTGTGGAAGTACCGTAAAACTCTCATGAACATTCTGCCTAGGGTAGGCTTCAGGTAACCCCCTGCATGCCTAACCATGATAAGGGTTAGAAGATGGATGGATATTTTCAGTATTCTTTCAAACCCTTTGAAATAACCTTTATAAGTGTGCTTATTTATGCAATTCCAAAATGACGTAATTTTAAAGCTGAGCACAGCTTGATGCTAATTTGCTCATTTAATGACTGTGCTGTTAGACGTACATCGGAAACATGCTGCTGTCAGTGAACCCCTTTAAGCCTCTCGGTATCTATTCAGAGGAGGTGGGCGTGCAGTATCAAGGCAAGTTGCTGCAGCAGAACTCACCGTGAGTAACTGTCTTTGCAAACCATCACTGTGGAAGCTGCCAGGAATAATCTTACAAAAATTTCCTGACGTACAATGTAGAAAGTTAAGTTTATGTATATACTGTATACGATGTCATATCGTTTAAATGTATTGTGTACTATTGCCATTTTATGTAAGAAGACAAGCCTGTGCTGGATAAGCATTTAGAAGATGGGGGAGGGGTCTTAAATAACAAAAATCTTGTTGTAGTCAATGTCAATTAATTAATTAAAAATAATACACATTTCACATAGTATGGTTTACCATAATCCTCGGTAAAACTGGGAATGTTAAAGCAGCACAAATTAGCAGTACTTATTGGCTGTGTTAAACATCACTGACATCACTGCTTGTGTTGGAAATATAGTCTGTGTGTAACTAGGAGCTGCTCTTTATAAAGTGTCTCTTCTTTCTGCAGTCATGTTTATGCCGTAGCAGAGGAAGCCTTCTGCCACTCCCAGAGTTCAACCCAAGAGCAGTGCATCGTCATTAGGTCAGTTCTCACCATTCCTTACGCCTTTCATTACCGTTGATCTGTTAACAATGCTTTATTTCTCCTCTGCCTAACATAGATCTGCAACACATGTAGAAAAGCAAATGCCGTATTTTATATTCTATGTGACGAAATGGGAGAGCAGACCTACTCTGTCCTCTTCACAGTGGGCAGAGCGGTTCTGGGAAGACAGAAGCGACCAAGCGTATGGTACAGTACCTGAGCTGTCTGTACCAGGGGAGGGCCGATGGTGTGAGGCAGGTCAGTAGCCGATGTGTATCATATAGAGGGTTCACTTCAGTGCAAGGCAAATACAGGAAATACAGAAGCTCACATAATCTAAATTCAGTTTTGTTTCAATTTTGCACTCATGTTCCTGTCAGCCCTTGGATGTCTTGCCCATTCTGGAGAGCTTTGGCAATGCCAAGACCATCCTTAACAACAATTCAAGTCGCTTTGGCAAGTACCTACACATCCATATTCGGCAGTGAGTCTTCATTTTTAATCATTATGCTAATTCATACTACAACTATAGAGTCATTGCAATGAAGCAGTCTTAACCGTAACACTAAACATAGATTTGTGACAGAGACTATGAAGTAATGTACAATTCATTGACCCTATAGCAAATCCCCCAGAAAATGCTAGATAATCTCTGTCACGCCATAATCCTCTGTGAACTGGGTTTGTGCATCTGAACCCTGGACACCACCTGTCTTCTTTGTCTGTTGATCTGTAGCGGTGTAGTTGTGGGGACCTCTCTTTCACACTACCTCCTTGAGAAGTCCCGAGTTGTGTTTCAGGTGAGACCCCTCCTTTCCAGAATCCTTATAGAATTTAGTGGTCTGTGCATCCAAATACGAGTAGCATTTAGCTGATTAGCTGCTGCAATGCATACCTGCAACATTCAGTTTTGATGTCCCTCAGGCCCAAGGGGAAAGGAACTACCATGTGTTCTATGAGATGCTGGCTGGGCTAAATGACTGGGACAAACAGGAGCTGTTCTTACAGGGAGCAGAGACATACTTCTACCTCAATCAGGTGAGACTTCTGGGTTCTGCAGTCTGCTGCTGTATCTGGTCATTAGATATTACAGGCCATTAAAAATTAACACAAAAACACAAAACCCCTTTCATGTTGTGAGGCAATGCATGAAAAGAATTCCCATTATTCTTTTAACAAAAGAATAAAAAAAAAAAATATATATATATATATATATATATATATATATATAT
>JABFEB020000092.1:12043289-12059594 GCA_019775895.2 Stomatorhinus ivindoensis | reverse complement strand
ATTATGGTAGAGATTTCCAAACTGGAAATTTAGTATATTGTGTGGCAACAAATAGTAATAGGTCCTTTTGTTTGGCTCGACCACCCTACATCTTAAACCCCTTGCTGTGCACTGTATTGTGATTGAAACAGAAGTCCATGTATATATAACCCCTTTCCGTTTGTATGTTGCTCTAAGAACCTCAGGTAATCTTATCCTATGAAACTGTACACCCCTGTATGGATGGTGTATGTCTGTATGACCATGAAGCCCTGTTTCACTTGATTTCACTCTCCTATTTCTCTAGCTCACCTTGTGGCAGACTTCTGCTCCACATAGTACTTAAATTGCAACACTCACAAATTAATACTATGTGTTATGTCGTATACAAGTTTCAGGCCCATGTTTTCTAAATGGTAATTTCATTTTAACTGATAAAAGAAAATAACATTACTTCTCCACCTCCCCAGTCTTTCTGATTGTATAAGAATTTCCTATATTTAAAAAAAATTATCGTTGGTTTAGTAAATTAAGGATGTGAAATAGAAGTTTTTGAAATCTCCAAAATGTGTATTTTGAGTTTTCTATATTTCAGTTTTAAAGGAATCTGATTATTTTCAGACAGTCCTGGAAAAAAGTAGCTCCCGACTTGATAGATTTGCTTTTCTTTATTGTTTCCTAATGCAGGAATACTTTTGTGAAAATTATGTTGGAATGTGGCTTTTCCATTTCCGTGCTGTAATGCCTGTGAATGCACAGGGTGGCACTTGCGAGCTGGAGGGCAAGTGGGACAGAGAAGACTTTGTGATATTAGTCCGCTGCTTGGAGACTATCGATCTGCATGCGGATCAGCTGTCTTCTGTGTGGGCCATTCTGTCATCTATCCTGCAGCTTGGCAACATCTGCTTCAGCTCTTATGAGGTGTGCTTTTCTGTATTCCTGCTTCATTTGTGTACTCTGTGATTCCCTACATGTACATAGCTACATCAAGGTCAAAGTTCAAGGCTTTTTGTTATACACAAGTCCAGTGAAATTCTAGCATGAACTTCCTGCAAGCCATAATGCCAAATAAATACAAAATAATAGGTCCAGAAGCTAGTAATGAACAACAATGCATAAAAACAAAGATACAGTCACTGTAAACAAACACTTGCATGCATGCATGTTCAAAAGGGGAACCAGGGGTAGATCCTGAGGAATGCAGTGTTATTTATCTGATTCTTTTATCCAAATCAACATACAGTACAGGGAAGGGTTGCAATTTATGGATGCTTCCTGGCATTCGAACCCATGACCTTTACATTGTTAGCACAATATTCTACTTGTAACAGCATCAGTTGTAGTAAGGTTAGGCATGCAGTTAGTTTCTGATTGTTACTGTGCTGTACTGTTGGTACTTGTCAGTTTAGGGAGATGTATATCACGCTTACGTGGATGCATGTTGCACGCAGCGCGAGTCACTGGAGGTGGCACGTATCTTCAGTGAGGCCGAGGCGAGGCGTGTGGGTAGGCTGCTGCAGGTGTCTGCAGAAGCCCTCCAGACCGTCATTACCCACCGCGTCACAGTGAGTAGCCGCAGAGCAGTTTCTCTGCACTGCGTTCTTATCAAAATTGAATCTGCTGACCTGTAGCACTTTGTTTCTGATGGGCGTCTCTCACTGTCTGTTGCTCCTTAGGAAACAACCTATGATAGAATCTACTGCCCCCTATCAGTGGAAGGTGCCATAGAGTGCAGGTATAGATACAGTGTTACTGCTGCCATTGAGTCAGTAAATATAGCGTGGCATTGTAGTTATGAGGTCAATGCACTGCTTTCAGAAGTAAATCGCCATACATAAGCCATACTCGTTACTTATATTGCATGTCTTCCAGAGACGCCATAGCCAAAACACTCTACTCAGTGCTGTTTAACTGGCTGCTGGATCGCATCAACGAGTGGCTGATTCCTACAGAGATGGACAGCACCGTTGGAATCGTGGACATATATGGGTTTGAGGTATTCTTCCTTTGTACCTAAAAATAACAGGATAATTAAGATCGAAGATCATTTGAGATTTTGTTCACTTTAAGTCTTACTGGTTAATTGAACTGCTTTGAAGATACCCATCAGTCTGGTGGATGGAGTATTTATATAATTATCTTGATAAAAGATATTGTGAGAGACTTTACGTGAATAAACACCACTTCTTAGAGTACTGCTGCAAGTAACAACTAATATAAATGTTTATTCTGTCGCATGCTGTCTATGTTATTAAGCAGATATACGTTTATAATAACATTTAAGTCAGTGTCTTTTTGACAGGACTTGGGGGTAAACAGCTTTGAGCAACTGTGCATTAATTTTGCCAATGAACAGCTGCAACATTTCATCAATAAAGCAGTGGTATCTCAGGAACAGGTGAGTCTTCTAGGAAAGAGATTCGGCGTCTCAGCATGAAGGGCCTATAAATCGACTTTATTTATACCTTTGGGACTTTTCTAATGTTACCCCTGATCAGATTAGCATACACTAATACACTCTATACACTCTTTTGCAGGAAGAGTACAATGCAGAGCAGATCAAATATTACCCCGTGACCACCCAGAACAATGACTCCTGCCTGGAGCTTATCTCTGCCCGGCCTTACGGGATCCTTCGCATCCTGGATGACCAAACCTGCCTCCCTCAGGCACAGATATGCATGCTTTTCCATATGACTACCTTTGTTGACCTTTCTTGCAGTATTTTCTCATTGGCGTGTTGGCACAGCGTGTGGTCTGGTAACAATGCTTCCTTCCTGTTTCTGCCAATCTTCCTGCGTCCAACTTATCGACTCATTTCCTTAATTCTCTCCCAGGCCACAGACCATACCTTCCTGCAGAAATGCCATTATCACCACGGAGGACACCCACTTTACACCAAACCAAAGATTCCACTGCCCACCTTCACAATATACCACTATGCAGGGGCTGTTACCTACCAGGTCGGCCAGCCATTTGCTCGCATTTGAGCATATTCTATGGCTCTTAGGTGTACAGTTCCAATACATTCAAATGAAATGCCTGTCTGCTTTTCAAGGTACACAATTTCCTGAACAAGAATCATGATCACTTCCGTCCAGAGGTTCTTGAACTTTTTGCACGGAGTCGACTGAAGGTAAATCCTTTAAAGCTGGCCAGTATCGAAATATTAATTATAACTAAGTAAACCAAATATATATTTAATGCGTAAAAGCATGAAGATATTTTAGCATGAATATATATATGTCACTATTACAGTTTTACATAATTTATTATGCAGTCTTCCTATCAGGGTTTGAGTCTCTGCCATGGCTCCGTGTTTGTGGAGTTTGCATGTTCTCCCCGTGTCACCGTGGGGTTTCCTCCAGGCACTGTAGTTTTCCCCCACATTCCAAAATCATGTTGAGGTTAATTGGAGTCACCAAACTGCCCGTAGTTATGCATGTTTGAATGTATCCATTGATGGGTAAGTGCGCCATCCTGGTTAGTCACCTGCCTTTAACTGTAGCTTTACGGTAAATGCTGTGACCGCCCCACCCCCCGACCCTGAGTAGTGCCAGCAGCTACAGAGTGGATGGATGGATGTTTCTTGGCAATGGCATAATTACAGAGCCATTGAGAAAGTCAAAGATACAGCCGTGTGTGTGGCAGATATTGTACATGGTGAAGCTTAACATGAACTCAGTAATGTGCGTGAGGTTTCCCCCCCCCCCCCCAGATGGTGTCCAGTCTGTTTCGCAAAGTGCAGGAGGGCTACCTGCAGCAGAAGGAGTTGGGCCTGCGCAGCCGGGGCCACCGGCAGCCGGTGACCACCGTGGCAGCGCACTTCCAGCAGTCACTCTCGGAGCTGACCAAACGACTCGAAAGGTGCGAAGCTGCCATTCTCCTCAGCTGCCATTCTCCTCAGCTGCCATTCTCCTCAGCTGCCATTTGGTTTCACTTTCTAACCCATGTGCGGTGGCTCTTCTATGCATTATTTCTGCATCCATCCATCTATATTCTTTAAGCTCCCATCCAGGGCTGGGTTCTGTGCCTGGATCCAATCCCAGGACGCACAGGGAAGGAGCGGAACACCCTGATCAGGGTGCCGATTATATGTACCGATTATAACTACCCCTATGTAGTGTTTTTTTTTTACATTTTTTCCCACTCAGGTGTAAAACTACATTTGTACGCTGCTTCAAGCCCAATTACATGAAGGTAAGAAGATAACTGTCATCTTTGATATGTTGGGAGGTTTCCCCAGGCAATAACTCAATAAATTAGTTGTAGATGAAGTTGAACTATTTTTAGGTTGATATAGAAACAATTTCCTAATTATGTTACTGAAAGTTTCTTTAAAATCCTTATTTCATGCAACGCAGTTACCGGGCATATTTGATGTAGACTATATGACACAGCAGCTACGGCATGCTGGGATATTGGAGGCTATTCACATCAGGAAAGAGGGATATCCCATTCGGATTCTTTACTCCTACTTCATTGACAGGTATTGAAATAATGTCTAATAGGGTATCTAAATGGACTGGGAACCTGTATACAGGGGATATCTGAATCTGAAGAGTGTTATGCATGATAATAGTTTCCATGTACAGTCTTACTTTTGCCTGTCTTTCCTTGCCTTTTTGTTCCTTGTTTCCCCATAAGGTATGGGGTTCTCATGCCACAGCGCACAGGAGACCTACCTGAGAGGGAGTTCGTTGTAGCACTGCTAGGTTCCATTTCAGGTGTAGAGGTGGAGCAGTTTCAGCTGGGTCTGACTAAGGTGAGTTTCTGTTGGGGATCCCTCTCTCTACTGTCCCTGTCTTGTTCTTTCGTTCATGAACAGCCAAAAATATGTGGTCTCCAGCCTGTCCAACATCTCATTCTGAAACCAAGGGTATTGATATGAAGTTGGTTGGCCCATTGTTGCTATAATAACCTCCACTCTTCTGTGAGGACTTTCCATTAGATGTTGGAACCTTGCTGGTGGGATGTTCTGCCATTCCCCTTATGAAAATTCACTACGGTTTCCTATGGTTTTTATGCAGTAACCATAGTTTTACTATGGTACCTCATGGTACTTTGGTTCTACACAGAGTACTACCATGGTTTGAAAAGACCATGGTAAAACAAAGACCATGGTTTATGACCAAGATTATACTAGGGTTTAGCTGTAGCGAAACCATAATAAAACCATAGTCATGGTTTAGATAGTTACCCAAAAAACCATGAAAACAGCAAACCACTGTAAACCATGGTTATTTAATCATAGTAAAACCATGGTTAATTTTCGTAAGGGTCAGGTTGGGTGTTGGGTGATCAGGTCCCTTTTTGTTAGCTTGTATGGCTACCACTTTGCAACTGGCCTTGCTCCCAGACATTTTTGCTTCACAGTCACTTCACTTGTGATTGACCAGGGCAGCTCTAGATGGCAGAAATGACATGTTGGAAAGATGGCATCACATGCTGGTGCCAAGTGGGAAGTCACTAACCTCCTTTGTATAATATTTGTTACAGGTGTTTGTGTGAACGTGTGCTTAATTATACTCCTGTGTCAGTGGGTCAATGGGTTTGACTTAATTAGGCAATTCCTCTAAATAATAGGGTGTCCACATACTTTTGGCCATGTAGTGTGTCCTGAAGTTCTGATAGCAGAATGAAAAATGAATGTTTCAGAGAGATAACCAATCAGATTTTAGAGCAGTTGCTTGTACCCACCTCCTCTACAATCTGATTGGTTATCTCTCTGAACAAATAATTTTTATGCCCTCAGAACATTTTTGTGTAAGTAAAACTCCCCTGAGTATCCTGATTCTGGTTAAAGAAAACATTTGTTCGATACATAAAAAGTATATATGTTCCTCTCTCCCCATGTGGAACATGACAGAATATTAAACAATTCAAAAATATTGTAGAAATTAAATTACACAAAGTTGGATTCCCATTGCCTCCTGCAGGAGTAACTTAACCTTGGGCCCTCCTGCATTGCTGTAGGTGTTCCTGAAGGAGGTGCTGTACCAGAAGGTGGAGGAGCGATGGAAGAGCACGCAGACCTGGGCTGCCATCACACTACAACGGAATATCCGTGGTTTTATCTGCCGTCGCAATTACCGCTACTTCCGGCAGAAGGCCATCGTCCTCCAGTCACATATCCGGGGTCACCAGGCCAGGTTGGTCTCAGCAAAGGCCTTTCATCAAGTGAAGAAGGAGAAATGAATGGAGAGAGTAATACTGAAAACATGATATAATAAAGGACAATCTCAAGGAAGTGAACCTGACAAAAGAAGTAGGCCGGCCCTTACGCAAGATCTGAACTGTTGGGCAGGGAAAGCCAAGGATGTAAGAGAGAATTTGATATGGGGGCGGGGGGAGGGGGCACAACTCAATAATTTTAAAGCAAAGGTCTGTTTTTTGGGGAAAGCCAAATGAATTATCGGGGGTACACATCACCCCCCCCGCCCACCTCCTATGGTTCCTTTGCCCTCGAGCAAGTCAACATATAGCAGCAATAGGAGTGAACCGATGGGAATAGAAAAGTATGCTCTGTTTTTGCTCCGTTTTTCTTTAGGAGTGTGTCTCTTAACAAACACCATCACCTTCTGTGTGAGGCAGGAAGCACTACAAGAAAATGAAGCAGTCCTTCACCCAGTTTTGGGCAACCATGATGATCACCAGAAACACCTTAAAGAGGCAGCGATGGCGAGTAAGAACACTGGGGCGACAATGCACTGGGGGCTTCCTGAAGAAATGTGTTCAAACAAAAGAGCAGTACACACCTACGTATACTACAGGAATGCTCGCACTCATCAGACTGATCAGTCCCCTTCATTGTCATATGCAGCTTATCTAAGCTACGTGTCACATAAAAACTGTACGGAGTTTACTTAGCTCCTATCATTTAACTTACCCACACAATGATGTCGTGTTGTAAATATTTGCATGGGTGTGTCTTGTCATTCTTTAGTGTTTCTTGATTTTGAGATGTTAACCTCACAGTACTTATCCTTCTCCTGACAATCTAAGCTTTACTTTTTAATCCTGCTTTCTTGCAGTACTTTTTTAGGGAACAGTAGACCAGTGGTTCTCAATCTTTTTTTACGCCAATTTTTACCATCCCAGCTGAGACACGATCCGTTATCAAGTATAGGTTTAAATTAACGCTATGATCAAGCATGCAGTGCACTCTGCAGTTTACGCCAATCAATGCTTGTCGCACAAATCTGATTGGATGTGCCAGTGAATTTTAAAGTAGTTATCTGTGGTTTGGCTTCTTGGATTGGTTGAGTGTTCACTAGTTTTGCGCAAAGCATTTGCAGAACGAAGGTCCATTTATATAATTATATAATTATAGGATTGTGACTAGGAAATCTGATGCTTGCTGGTTTTAAAATGCTTACTTTTCCAGCAATGTCTTGTGACCCTTGAGAATCACTGCTGTAGAGTATGATTTGGGCATGAGGTTTGGGTGGCAAGTAGTTATTAGAGGTACAATATCACAGTGGGCCTGTGTTCATAGTGGGGTACTGCAGGGTTTAATTTTAGGACCACTTATTGTTCCTAATTTACATTAATTACATTGACACCAATACATACAGTAAACCGGTTAAATTTGCAGATGACACCAAGGTGTGTGGTGCAACAGATACTGAACTAACAGCACAGAGGCTACAACGGGATCTTTAATTAGCGATTGGGCTGATACCTGGCAGATGAAATTTAACATAGAAAAATGCAACGTAATCCATGCAGGGAGCAGAAATATAAAATACAATTATTTTATGGGCTGCACTGAAATAAAGGTATAGTTGATTATGAGAAGATGATTCCTGCTAGTGTAGCGCAAGCTAAAACCCTGGGTTCCATTAAAGAGCTAGATAAGATTTTAACAACTCTGAGCTATTAGTTAAATTCTCCCCAAACGAGCTTGAGGAGCCAATTGGCTGCCTTTCATTTGTAAATTTCTTATGTACTTAATAATAATCCTCAAATGTTTACTCTACGAATATCTGCATCAAAAATTCCAGTGGAGATTATTATGCTCTTTCATGGTTTTTAAGCCAGTTACAGATTACATGCCAGTTATTTATTGAGCATGTATAGTGCCCTGGTAAATATTTCCGCTGAGAGTTTCATTTTGACCACATAACTGTTCCGCCCAGCTCCTTCCTTCTTGGACTTCACCCTCTTGTCATATGTGTGGCACTTTTCGCCTTACCTGCCCAGAATAGCACTCATTTTAGCAGGACAGCAGGATTTCTATATTGTATTTTGACAGGTAGGTCTTCTTTTTCCATAATCTGAGATGTATGCATGAGAGAAGGTGAGAAATCACAGGATAGAAGACAAGAGGGTGCGGTCAGCCATGGGTTTGAATTACACAGGAATTCCAGGCTCTGGTCTCAGTATTATCTAATAGTAAATGTTAGTTCAGGTTTTTGTCTTGGTCAAAGAGTTCACTTGAAAAACATTTCCTTTCACATTGCCTGAGTGCCTGTTTTGCATTGTTGTGTCTTTCTTTGCCAGTTATTTGTTGGTAAGGTTTGGACTCTGGCCTATTTAAAGGAGCAGGATGAGCGCTTATTTGCAAAAATGAAACTGAAGCGCTGTAATGCATGTAACCATAACATAAAAGGGAATGCTGAAAATATCAGAAAGGTTTTTCTATTTCCATATTGTGCTTATAGCGTAATCATAACATAATTAGGTTTGGTAAAAATTCCTTTGGCAGGTATGATAGGAGTGTTGTATTAAACCTTCACACACAAACCATTTAAGTACACATAAAACGTTAGTCAACATGTGATATTTTAATAAAATATTAAATACCTGTATTTTCATTGTTACGATAGGGAAACACTGCTTTCTAACCACAACAGAATATTGAAATAAAACTCACAGATATTTTAAGAAGGAAGTGCATGTGGATTTAAAACTGCTAATCGACTATTTTATTTATAACTGTACATTAAAATTCTCTGGTTTTCATCAACAGTTACAGTATGATGTACTAGCAAGTTGATGGGTGTTCTAGCTGCTGTACAACAGAAACAATACAATTTTAAAAACCAATTAAAATATAAAAGATAGAAAACATTGCTATCAGGCCAAATGTGGTGTTTTTGCATAATGTCCCCTTGGTTTTGTCCAGGGGCAGCCACCCATGATAATCAGCTTGCACCACACCGTTACATAAAACACCTGTACAGCCACTGCCTCTGTAACCACTGTCACAATATAGTACTGATTATGGGAAATCTGAGTACATTGAAAAGGGTCATAATCTCATAATGCGGAACTTGATGTCCCCTCATGCACGCCACCTGTGCTTGCATCAGTCAACGAACATGACCCGGTCTGCAATAAAACATGATGTCGCAGCTTGATTTCTGCCCTCTGATTGGGCTTTTGCCGTTTGAGGTGGAGCAAAAGAACATTTTATTGTCCCTGCCTTATAAAAGAAAGTAGTGCCTAGAATAGAACTACAGAAAGACCCTTTGGATTTGACTGTTTGCTTTTCATCCTTGGATGAAACGAATTGTGGTAATGGAAATGTGGTAGGAGCGACATTGAAGTTAATCCCAAAAAGAACGGAAGACAGCCGAGATGTAGATGTCAGAAAAATAGAAGTCTATACCCAGCTCTAGTAAGGTACATACACAGGTCAGACAATGCTCGTAATGGATGATAATGGATATTATTGCTTTGTTTTTCTTATATATTCTGTAAGTTGGCATTTTCTTTTCAAAAGTTTGAGACAGCTGTACTTAAAATTATACTTAAAAGATTTGCATGTTATGAAAGATGTCTTGTTTCTGCAAGAAAACCAGCAATTTCTCATTTCTAAACTCTGAAATTCATATATTATTAATTTCTATCTTATTCTGTTTGTATTTCTTTGTATTGTTCACCTGATTCAATACAAGCCCTTTTATGTTATGTTTCCATGTTCCTGTGTCGACCTTAAGAATGCAGCACAAATACAAGATACCTTAGTTAAATAATAGATTATTCTCCAAAACAAGGCAGTTTTACACTTGTGTGGGCATGTGACAAGGTGTGTCTTTTTTTATCAGGGACGCAGAAAGAAGAACGCATTGAGCGATAACACAGTGACGGGGAAAACCCAGTCTGATTCTGCTGGAATGGTGAGTCAACATGCACCCAGTATTATTATTTCATTTGTATATATCCCAAACACTGCGTGTTTCATGCTTCTATCCAGAGTTTGGTAATTCAGGTCCTGAAAGTAAAAGTCCAGACCGGGGTTTTATTTCAACCAACCAGTTGAAAACTCTGTGACTGTGACTCAACTTGAGTCTGGACTTTTACTCTCTGGATCTTAATTACCCATCTCTGCTTATATTGTCTATATGCAGCCTCTACCTCCTGTCCCACCAAAACGCCCCAGTTTTCTGCTCTATGCCTTAGCCTACCCCCGTCTTAAACTGGTTTGTTTTTGGTTTAAGGATGTGGGAATGTTAGAGATCCCAGTGGAGCTCTCTGCCAGACTGCGTGGAGCAACTGGTGAGTTCACCTGTGATATTGTGGCATGGGATGATATAGGCTGCGCCGGGGAGAGATTTATTGAGGTGGACTTTAATCAGTGCGTTCTGGTCCTGTAGCTAGGCAGCCTGGTGGCTCAGTGGATAGCACTGCTGCCTCATACCTCCAGGCTAGTGCCTTTACTTCCTGGGTTTCCCCCAGCAGCTGAAAAATATGCAAATAGCTGAATGTGTATCTTTAAATTGCCTTTAGTGTGTGTATGAGCACATGCATTGAAATTGACTGGTTTCCATCCAGTTGCCTTGTGCTCTGTGCTTCTCGGGAGAGACCTACAGAAGCACTGTAATGGGAAAACAGGTATAAAAATAAGAGAGAGACTCTTGTTGGCGTTTTTCAAACCGTAGGGCGACGTCCTGGCTCTGGGATCACGGAGGTTGCCCTTCCACAGGTCAAAGCGGAGCACAACCTCGTACTGCCCCAAAATATTAACAACTTTCCCTTCTCCCGATATGCCAACACCGAGCTGAAGGTAAGTCTGCTCAAGCTGGTCATGTTAGACTCACATCTGTGTTTTGTATAGAAATACAGAAAAAAAACACGTTCGAAAATAAAACACATACACAAACCAGTAACTCTGTGACGTAAACCATCTTATGCTCCTGGCTCAGGATGGATGGTGTCAGGCCGAAGGCTGCCCTCTTCAGTGGCCTCTGACTTCCCTGAGCCCTGAAGATGCCAGCACAGCCCTAGAGATTAATAAATTGGTGAGCATGTCTCCATTTACCATACAACAGATGTAGCACACAATGTCCAAGTCAGGCCTGATGTACGTAAAACTGCTCTGTTTTCTTTTTTTCTTCAGATTCTGCGCTTTTCTGGGGACTCTGAACTTGGGGGATGGCAAGAGCAGATGCTGGGGAACTACATAATCGAAAAGGGGCTGGCAAAACCCTCTCTGAGGGATGAGATCCTGTCCCAACTGGTTTTTCACACTTGGGGCCTAGAGGGCGGGGAGACAGCCTTGCGGGCCTGGCTGCTGATGGCCTGCTGTCTGAGTACATTCACCCCCTCTCCATCCTTGGATAAACCCCTGCTGAAGTATGCTGACTATTTTTGACATATTGTTTTTGATGAAAATGTTGCAATGTTCTTAGCTTCTTGCCTTGGTGCCACTTATACCATGCAGGTATGTGTCAGACCATGGGCCAGGAAAATACAGATCGCTATGCCAACATAAGCTGCTCACTGCCCGGCCGCAGCCAGCCCCAGCTTGCAGAGTCTATCCGGCTACACAGCTGGAGTGGACAGCCAATCAGAGGACAGGGAAAATGGTTCTGGATGTCGACACCTTCAATGGCATGTGGCGTCACATACAGCAATGCCTAAATAGCTATCTGCCTGGAAAATATGTGTAGCTATTTTCATGAAAGGATTTCGGCTTGGCCTTTTAATACATTTTTATTCATGCATTGTAGTTCAGCTGTTTTTTTTTTTTGTGACAGAGGAAACGCTAACAGCAGAGGTGGAGTCCTGGACTACAGGGGAGCAGCTAGCCCTGTGGGTGCTCAGATTCAGGTATAGTTTGCATATGATCAGCTTCATATTAAAAACACTATTAGGAAATTGCAAATGTTGCTATCCAAAACATAGCCATGAAATTAGAATTGTTAATAAGGGAAGAATGGATGGTTTATTTGCATGTGAAGCTAAATATGTTTGTAGAGCAAACAAAATGGATAGCATTACAGTCATGAAGAGGATTTATCCATCTGCCCATCTAACAGCCAGTTAGGGTTGCAGGCAGCCTGTAGTCTATCCCAGACAGGGTACACCATGGATGGGATGCCATTCAATCGCTGGGCACATGTATGCATTTCAAAGGCAGCAAATAACCTGACTATGTTTTGGACTGCGGGGCAAATTCAAGAGAAACCCAAAGGAACCCTGCACAAGACAGGGAGAAAATGCAAATATCACACACACAGAGTGGATGAGGGATTAAAACTCCCAACCCTGGAGGGGTGAGGCAATTCAGGCATGTCTGAAATGTCATACTTATTTGCTCTGTAGTAGGTGAAATAAAGTATGCAAAGTGAGCAGTGTCCAAAAGTTTAGTATGGATGAGACAGTAGGGAAACGAATGACATACTACATTCTGAGAACGCGTGCAAACATTGAACGCTATGCTTTCCTGAAAGGCCACTGCAGCTGCAACCAGAGATGAAGGATGTTCTCAGTATTTTTTGTCAAGATAGTATTAGTTCTGTCTCTGTACAACTTTAAGTGTAAAACAATAACCAGTTACATAAGTTGATCCGACTCTGTTGTAGTTTTTAACAATTTTTAACATGCTTGGGGTTCAAGCTCCATCACTGGTATACACCCGGGTCAGGTAATGTGTGAGATGGTGCTTACAGTATGTCCGAGGACATTCATACTGTTCCCATGTATACACAAAGTATGTACTACATTACAGTATGTACTATGTACTGCGTAGGTATGTGATTTCAGACACACCCTGAGTCACCATGTCACCCACTCATAGTATTTAATATGTTACAGTGGGCTAATTCTACAAATGGGTTTAATCTATACATTCCCCATTATTACATCTTATTATATATTAATTTTTAAATATATTATCCGATGTAATGCATCTCTATATGGGGTAAGAAGTTTGGATAAGAGAAGATTTCAACTGATTTTAACTGATAAGCAAATAGACAAATAAATGAAGATAAACATAAGGTTACCTCCGTACCTGCAGAGTTGAGGATCATGCTTGGGTATATTGGTTGATGGGCTGTTTTACAGGGGTTTGCCAGAAGCTCCGCGCGGATGGTCCGTTTCGCTCCTGGCTGGGGATCGTTGGACAGACCTGGCTGGCAGTGACTTTGTCATGGACCTTCTGGCGGAGGTGGAGGCTGATGTCCCACAGGCTGAGTTACTGCCACCTCCACAAGCCAATGAATACCTCTTCAGCTCCCAGAGGAACATGTGAGTGCCAAGCCATGAGAGATATACAACACCACGCCAGGAGAAACAGAAACTGCTGCTGGGCCACGTGTATTCTAACGGGCTGTGTTCATATCAGTGTATTACTTGGTGAATATGTGCATTAAGTGCACCTTCATAATGATTTATAATAAATTAATAAGCAGCATGTGTGTATACTGTAACATAGAGGCTATATGCCATCAGTGAGATTGCTCATTGCATTTGTTTTGAAAGAAATGCAATTCAACTTGACCTATATTGTTCATTAAAGATATAATAAATGCTTTGTGAAGCTTTAGTCTAAATTAATGTACAATGTATGAATGCATTATGAAGGTGCATAATGGTTATGGCATGTCATACATACATACATGACAAAGTGATACAGTGCTATTTGAATTTGTTATGTATTGCTTATGAATATGATTTTGCTTGTTATTAATGTATATTAAAACTGTCATGTCTTGTTCTGTTCATTGAAAGTATTGTGGAATGATGCAGTTTATTTTCACCCTCCTTTAGGATGATGAACCTACATGATGATGAGTTCATTCCTCCTGCTCCGTCGATGCAGGCCCCAGGACTGCCGGTCTCTGGGGCTTCCTGGAGCAGTAGTGATCACCCTTCTGTGGAAGGTAAGGGAGGAGACATAGCAGGTGTGGACTACCTGCCGCATGTATAAGGCTATAAACATACAGCTCTGAACTATGCAACTATATATCTCCTTAATTACATCATATTCTAAGCCCTGTTATTTAATATTTCTAAATTGAAGACCATGTCGTAAAGACTGAAAGTGCCAATAGCTGTGTTTATGCTCCGCTCTTCAGGCTCCAGAGGTCGGCAGTTTGACACATTTGTGGATGATCTTTTTGACCCCGTGTGGGACCAAGCTGTGCCTGTCAGTCCAATAAGTACTATAAACAATAAGTACTATAAAATAGCTCGGTGTAAATGCTTTGACTCACTTATGCTTTTCAGTAATTAACACTGAGCTTTCTGTGACGTACTGCATGCAGGTATCTTTGGTCTCTCCATCTGTTCAATCTCCTTCTGTGAGGCAGCGTTTAAGGTTTTAATGCAATGGTGTGTGTGCTTTAAGGACGCGGAGAGAATGGCTATGCTGAACCGACGCTTGAGGGGAGGGGGTGGAATTGGCCCCATGCAGCCTGGAATATATGCTACCCCGGGTATGCAGATCATGTCACAATGCTTCTGTGGAGATCTAGGTGTTCCTAGTTATATAAATATGAAAATAAGGTTCCCCCATTCTTGCAGGTGTTCCAGTGACAATGCCAATGGCAGGTTATTCCATGGGTAAGGCAGAACCTGCTGACTGGTGCTCATGTGCCACATATTCAGAGGTGGACAGTTCTGGTCTGAAAACTACAGATCCAGACCAAAGTTTTGTTTCAACCGATCAGTTGAGCATAAGGGGTCACGGTCACAGAGTACTGAACTGGTTGGTTGAAATAAAACGTTGGTCTGGATTTGTACTTTCTGGACCTGAACTTTCCACCTCTGCACATATTATACACTACCCCTGTGCAGAGTAATGTAAATTTCCGGAGCAGTAATGCTTTTAAAGCATCAACAACTGACACAGACAAGAATACTGATCACTGTCATATTAGACAGCTTGTTTGTGTTTACACATGTTCCCTTAGTTAAAGTCAATTGGTGTGTTTTAATATTTAAATATTTGTCAGAATGTCTGTAGCAAATCTTATAAACGCCAAGTCCTATTTGTTCTTCCAGTCATCTGCTGATCTGACCCCATGGCATAATGAGTTTTGCCCTTAAATATGCTGACATCCTCATGTCTTCATGCAGGGATGCCCGCAGCGCCCAGCTATCCAGCTGTGCCTACCATGCCGACGGCAGCCCCAGTGTTTCCAGGCATGCCTGGTAAGGAGCTGGACCACACTGGACTTGGGATGCTGCTAAAATGATAGTAGTACTGCCTTTCACTGAATATATTCATTTCTTAATGAAAAGGAATGATGATGCAACCTGCTATGCCCCAGCCTGCTCCAGTAATGGATCCCCAGCAGATGGCAGCACAGCAGCAGGCCTTCATCAGCCAGCAGGCTTTTCTCATGGGAAGTGCTAGGAAATACAATACAAAGTTTTTATGTTTTATCGAAACATCGAGACTTAGTGTAGAGAGAAAAATCCGAGTGTATATATATATATATTTGTTACAGGCTCAACAGATGACTCTGCAGGCCGTAAGCCTTTCACAGCAGCAGCAGCAGGAACAGCTACAGAGGGAGCGGCAGCAGCAGCAGGAGCAGCTACAGAGAGAGCAGCAGCAGCGTTTGGAGCAGTTACAGAGAGAGCAGCAGCAGCGTTTGGAGCAGCTACAGAGAGATCAGCAGCGTTTGGAGCAGCTACAGAGGGAGCAGCAGCAGCAGCAGCAGGAGCAGCTACAGAGAGAGCAGCAGCAGAGTTTGGAGCAGCCACCGCCACCACGACAGATAGTGCCAAAAGCAGCACCCATACCTGCCCCTCAACCATCTCCCAAGACTGCTCCCCACCAGCAGAGCCCAGAGTCTCAGCCTAGGCACAGATCCCCAGAGGTACACCCCTTTCAAACCCTTAAGGCTGAGTTAAAACTTTTCCGTAGAATCTACGCCATCGGTAGCTGCATACCCAATACCCTAGCATGTCATCTGTGGTTAAATTTCTGAGGAGGTGGACGCCAGGCTACGGCACAGGCTACGGCACAGGCTACGGCACAGGCTACGGCACGGGCTACGGCACGGGCTACAGCACAGGCTGAAGAAGTATAGCTCAGCCTTCACATGCTAGGCTAAGTCAGACCACTAGTGTCATGGCTCA
>JABFEB020000092.1:12027102-12038244 GCA_019775895.2 Stomatorhinus ivindoensis | reverse complement strand
ACCTGGTAAAATAAAGTTTAAATAAATTACATAAATGCTCTAATAGTACACGTAAGTTAGTGGTTTATTTATTGTTAATTACTGTAACGCTGCTTTATTTGTTTAATCGTCCAGTCTGTGAAGAGATTATTTTAGGGTGGCACATGCCTCTGAGGCTATGCCACTGGTGCGCCCCCCCGCAATAAATCTGCGCCCCCAGTTTGGAATCACTGTTTTAAACCTAGCTTTGAGAAGTTTTTTTGGTGACTTTACTTAAAGATCTCATCTATATATGTATTATAATGGTGGAATATAGGAATTAATAAAGTATTACAGCATCTTCTATTGCCAGTCATAAGGCACATAGTGTTGATTATAATGCTTAATAAGTAATGCATTATGATGGTCGTTATGAGCATTAAGGATGCTTTGTACTGCATTGTGAAGATACTTATAGTGCATTTTCAATGATCGCTTCATAAAGCATTCATAATGCATAATAAACATGGCTATGGTGTGCTATGCTCTTTTATAAATATTTATAACTATATTTATAATGCTTTATGATTGCATTATAATGAATTCTGAATGTGTTCATATATTCTTATAGACATGGCATTCATAGAAAATGTTACCATTTCATTATTTTTTTCTTTTAACTTTTATGTTTTATCCAGCTTTTTGAAATAAGCATCTTTATTTCTTTTGATCAGGTTGGAAGTTTGGCTCCATCGGTGGGCGCTGTGGTCTTTTCCCCGCCAAGCTGGCCCAGCCTGCGGCCCCCCCAGACTATCACTGCATCCAGATCGAACGGCGTGACGAGCTCCGAAAGAGCTTACGAGTGAAGCCTCCCTCGGGCCTGCCACAGAAACAGCCGATGAGGTCCTCACCTCCAGACACCCCCGTGATGGGCGAGCACAGGCATGAGGGCTCGCCGTCGGTCTCCGATGGCGACGGCCAGGAGTTCTTCCTGATGGAGTTTGCAGCAAAGTACTTCAGGGAGGCTGCAACGGGGTGAGGGGCGTGGTCAGCTCTCATTCATCAATTTAGGCTTCATTTTAAATGTTTTAAATGGAATCTTCCATGCCAACTCTACAAGAAAACCCTATCAGAGAAAAACAAACAAAAGCACAAAAACTAGCTCCCAGTTCATGACATACTGAATTCATTCATGACATACTGACATGTGTCAGTATTTTCTAACTCCTCTTCTCTCTTATTTGTCACAGATTGGGCTGGAAAGGTTTAGCTGCAGAGGGAAGAAGCTGTGCAGAGATGATTCAGCACACAAAGGTTGGGTTTGTTCCACTTAAACCAAAAGAAAAGATTAACAGGAATAAAATAAATCCAAGTAAGACCATTGTGGTAACAATATTTCTCATGGTCAGGTTCCTATTCAGGAATCCCTGATCTTCTACTCAGACAATGAGCTGAACGAGCTTGCGGCACAGTGCTTCATGAGTGAGTTTCTCTGCCCCTTACAGAAACCAGCTTGCATATTCCTTCTACCCATATCATTCACGTTTCATTTGGTTCCCTCACTCCCAGGCGTGATGCGATTTATGGGGGACCAACCGTTGATGAAGCACCAGACGGAGGGGGATTGTTTAAACAGCATCTTGCAGGTTGACCTCCTTGCATGCTACATACAGTCACGTGTCTCCATATTAAAAAAATAAATAAACAGCTTGGTTCATATAAGGCTATCAAACATTTTTATTCCATTTATGACAATGAATGATAATTTTTATATGTTCACTACAAGTCCGTATTTTACCTTTTATGATTATAGCCACATTCATACAAAAAAACATACTTGACATGTAACGCATTCAACAGAAAAGTCTATAGGAAATATATAAAACATTTCCAAGAACTTTACATTTTACCATATGTGATTACATATGGCTTTAGTAGAAAACACTTGTTTATGGTTTATTACTTCTTAATAAAGTTTTATATCGTTTTTATACTACTATAATGAAAGACACATATTATCTCTCCAGATTCAGCTGGTTTAATTAGACCTAAGAAAATTCAACGAGATGAACTCAACTATGTTCTGTTCTCAGAACCCAAAGTGAATGCATCAACTCAAAAAGAAAGTTTCCTTTTCAAAATACTAGTTGTGTGGAACCACTGTCCATGATTCAGATGAGTTCATTCAAAGACCTATGCATAAAAAGTAATACTGACAAAACTGTCATTTTATATTTAATATATATTTTACATGAATAAAGGACATATATAACTAATGGTACATACATTTAATATGGATTGTACATGAATGTAGGACTAATATATTTGACAGTAGATTTATTTAATATGGGGTGGGGAAGCTGATCCATGGAGGGCCAGTGCAGGTTTTTGAGATGACCTCTCAATCAGCCAATAATAAAACAGTGGCTCTCAACTCCAGTCCTGGAGATACACTGTTATTGGCTAATTGAGAGGCCATCCCAAAAACCCGCACTGGCCCTCCATGGATCAGGTTCCCTACCCCTGTTGTACATTAATAAAGGACATATATGTCTAATGTCCCATTAAGTTAATATGAATTTTGCCCTGTGACCCTAAGTAGGACAAGCAGTTACAGAAAATGTATGGATGGATATTTATTTTGAGTGTCATATAAAAAGTCTATATGATTGGGGTAAAAAATGTGTTATTTAAAAAAATAACTCGTCCATATGGCTTGCTTAATGACGGGGATATGTTCTGAGAAATGTGTCAAGTGATTTCATCGTTGTGTGAACATCATAGAGTCACGCTGTTGTCAGACGCACACTTCCTGACTCTCGCGCTTTCTGAGTCTTTCTGACCGTATGTGCAATTCCAAGGATTTGTGGCTGATTGGGATTAGTTTGTATCTTCCTGCTACAGCTGGGGAAGGAGAAGGAGTTCCTGAGGGATGAGATCTACTGCCAGGTGATAAAGCAGACGACCCAAAACCCACGCAAGTGAGTTGCGGTCCAACAGAAGTATGAGTATGTTTGTGCAACACCTCTCCCAGAAGCCCAGTAATGTGTCGCGTGTCTCCATGCAGGGAGAGCTGCATCCTTGGCTGGCGTCTGGTGAATCTGGTGACAGGTTTCTTCCCATGCTCGAGCACCCTGAGGCCCTATATTGTCCGACACCTGAAGGACTGCGCCCAAGACTCTGCACTCCCCTATCAGGGTAGGGACCACTTTGACATAGACCCACTAACCTGGCCTGCAGAAGAATATGAATGCATATGCTAGGGCTGTCATTTTTTACGGATACTCTTAACATTTGCTCGTGCATGATGTGAAAAATTTGATTCGAAGTATAATTTAAAAATTTGAATGTTAAACTGTCAGGGAGGCATTAGACCATTTGTTGTTTGCCATCTATGGAGCCGCAACAAGGTCAGGGAAGAAAATAATTTTCTGAAATAGTTTTGTGATCCAGCTACACTTGACTACTTGCTATTTGCTGCAATGTGACGGCATGTATAAACCTAAATAACACAGACGTTTCCTGTAAAGTGTGCCGTGAGCATTAAACGGTCGGGGACAATGTACACGATGCAACTTTAATATTATGCGTTTTAATATGTATTTATTAGTAATTTTGCTGTGTCCACTCACCGCCAGTGGCTAAGCAAGACAGCTGGGCTACTGAACGTGAAGTGCACACAAACACTGAAATATATTACAAACATCGAAAGATATTACAGTCCGAAAACTGCATATGAAGCTAACCTTACGGTGGTGCTGGAGTTAAGGTTTAAACTCGAACCCGCTTTCTGGATATAACTATGTGGTAAAAGGTGAATTTCAATGTTTGTGGCAGGGGTCTCAAATTCCAGTCCTGGGGGGGCCGCAGCCCTGTGTAGCTTAGATCTTTCCTTGTTCCACCATAAATGATTCAGCTCAAGAGCTGTGTGGTAATTAGCACGAGTTAAATCAGGTGTGTTAAATGAACTGTGTAGGGCTCCAGAGATCCAGGACTGAAGTTTGAGACCCCTGCCTTACAGCAAAGGCTGCAAACTCAAATACCCTGGGGGGCACTCCGTAGAAGTCTTCAGGTCAAGATGGCCATCTTTTAGTTTTTTCCAAAATAAGAAAAAATGATACATTTATAATCTCCTAAACAGACACTAGTAAAAATGGTTGAACGTGGTGCCAGTAAATTTTACCACCGCCGATTAGCAGAATGATGTTACATTAATCGGCAGGCTAGGGTTAAAAATTAGGTACTGCAGGCTGGATAGAGCCATCTTACAGGCTGGTACTTTTGAGACGCCTGCTTTACAGACTCTGACACCCATATGTCTGGCTCTGCAGCTGCTCTTATTGTATGTAGGACATATTTAGGAGTTCTTCATTCAGCCCATGTGTTTGTGTCCTTCAGAGCTGTCCCGAACTGCTGAGCAAAATCTGACACGCTCCCTGACCTACGGTGGCCGCAGACACGTCCCCTCTCAAGTGGAGATCAGTGCCATCTTGGTATGACAAACATACAAGGGCAAACAAAGAATCCAAACTCTAAGATATCACCCGCACATACATAAGTACGGATCAAAAGTCTGCTCTACAGTGAGAGAGACAGACTGAAAGAGAGAAACATAAAAACACTATAGACTTTCTTAAAGCTACTTTTCCAGATTTTACCTAAGTGTATGGAAATGTGCAAGTTATGTCTTGGTGTACGATCTCTGATTAAAGGTGTTGCTTAGTAAATGAATGATCGCTGAGTTGACTAGTGCACTGCAGAGCAATTCTTGGCTTGTGACTCAAAACCTCCCTTGAAGATTATAGCTAAGCAGGAGAGGGATTTTGTTAACTTTGGGAAACATTTTACTTGAGGTGGTGCAAATAATGTAATAGTATACTTTTACTTAATGCATTCATGACAGTTCATGTATTTCATGCACTAACTTAGTACATTAGTTCATTATTTGTTTTCGAGTAGTAACTGAGTAAGTTATTTGTGCCCGCTCAGATAAAGGGTTATCAAACATCATTTCAGTTTTACTATTTTATTTTACTATTTACTGTACTTATTACCTTATTAGAGGGAATCTCATTCCATTGCCTGCAGTAATTGCAGTAACGCCTGTACTGTCCTGCATCTGATAAATAACCTTTGATTTTGATTTGAGGATGCAGACTTGTACCCTGACCTCCGTCGTTCTTGTACCACTGAGTGGGGTACTTACCAGCAGCTAATTCACTAAAATATCAAGTTACATATACGGGTAAAAGCAAAAAAAAAAATTAGGCCTATAATAATGATAATCCAAACATATTTTAAACACTTATCCTGGTCAGGGCTTTGGGGTGATAGTAATAATGACAACAAAAATCAGGAGTGTTGCTAGGATCTTAAGACATATGAGTTTAGCTCCAATTCTCAAACTGAGAGCATCACTAATAAACATTTGAGCTAAACAACATAATTTCGGGCTTCTTCAGATTCACTCAGGCTTCTGCGTCATCATTTTTTGTAGTACAGTAAAGCTTCAGTTACATGGGTTTCATTAGTGATTCAGAAGCACAACTTGCTGCCATCCTTTGTTAAAATCTTTTTACACTCCTAACTGTACCTACAGGCAGGGAGAAGCTCACGGCGCTTCCCTATCTCGCTCCCGGGAGGAGAGGAGTTCTCGTGCAAGATGCGCAGCTTCAGTGTGAGTGCAGCCGCTCTCATCCGCCTTCAGCCGTAATTTCGCTCACGGATGGAACCAAACACCGCATCTCTGGCTTCTCCGCACATTCTCTGTGCGTGTGCAGGTGGCGCTGGACGTGATGAAGGAGCTGTGTGCGGAGATGGGCGTGGTGAACCCTGCAGAGATCATGGAGTTCTCCATCCGAGCTGTCCGCAGCAAGGGTACTGTACATGTCAGCAGTCTGTCACAATAGAAAGGAAGTAGTCAAAAGACAACTAGGTTACTCAAATTTTGGTTAAGGCCCTGAAAAGGGTTGGGCAAGATTTTCTAAAAGGATTCACATACTGTGTTGTTGTAACCTTGAGATGGACACCAGAATTTAACACATTTAATTACAAAGCTTTTCAATAATGTCCAATTTGACTAAAAGTGTTAATAATTATAACATTCACACCCCAATTCACCTACTTTATTACCGTAATTTTTTACTAAATTTTGATTCAACAGAAGCTTTTATTCTTCTTTTGTAATTTTTTTATTTCCAACTTTCTTTTCCTCTTACCTATTTCTTTGCTTGGTGTCTTAGATGAATTTGTGCGCCCCATTCAACCCGATGAGTACTTGTTTGACTTCATCTTGGACAGCGCCTCCATTATCCTCTCATTCCGCCGGATTATCTGGATGACGCAGCTGCACTTTGAGAATGACCTGTACATCACGTTTCACTACCAGCAGGTGCCACTTTGGCGTACAGCGTATCCACACTTAGGTGCCTGTGTAAATGCACACGGGCCCCCTGACAAAACGCGACCATGGACGCCCTCAAACATACTCTCAGTTACAGTTTTACACTTGACTGATTTTGTGAATTTGGATCAATCCTTTCATTAGAGGGGAATTAGTAGATTAAATTAGTTGAATTTGTTAAATTCAGTTTTGTTCAATTTCTACATTATTATGGCGTACTCAATAGGCTGATATTCATGATAATGGTTGTGTATTGTTCCTAGGTTTTATACCTAAGACATTTTATAATTTTATATATTCCAGGTGCCCTATAAAGTCTCTGTCCTCTGAGTATATCATTGTATCCATGCTGCCCTGCACATGGTCAGTAAGGACAGTGAGCCCTGTTGTCTTCTGCCTGCTAGGTCCTGGCTGATTACCTTGAAGGGAAGCTTTTGCTTCCAGGCGGCGATGCCTCTCGTCTCCAGGCGATGGCAGATATAGCTGTTTTGCAGCACCTGGCACTAGGACTGAAAAGCCAACCCACCCAGTGAGTTTGTTATATCTAATATCTCATCCAGGTACACTCCCTTCATTAACTGCTGTATAAACAGAAAACAAAAATTAGTAAGTTACCATTTTCGGAGGCATTGATTGTAGCTCAAGGCTGGAAAGAGGGGAATTAAAAGAGACATTTTTCTATAAATCTGTGAAATACTGAATGTTTATGTAATTATCTCATATTACATGCACTGTATAGAAAATGTGCATGTAAGTAACGTGTATTTTTCTGTGCAGACATGAGTTGAAAGAATACCTCCCTCTGACTGAGCGGAGCAAAGCCAACCTTCATCAGCTGCATTCTGCAGTAAACAGACAGCTGGGCGACGCACAACATTTAAGCTCCCGTGATGCCAAAATACGCTGCCTTGGTAAATGCGCTCGAGTAATGTTCGCAGGCCAACGTGCCCGCAGCCTTCGTTTTGACATGTGTAATAACCTTCACGTCTCTCTCTTTCCCAGGAACCATCAGGAATCTGCCTCTCTTTAGCTGCAATATCTTTCAGGCGCAGAAAGTCAGCCACTATGAGTGTCCATCCCCGTGCCTTGTCGCTGTCAATGATGAAGACGTTTTGTTTTTGAATCCGAGAACACAGGTACTCAACTCTCAGGGCACAGCTAGCATGAAATACTGGCACGGGTCTTTCTCCTGCGTTCTTCAATGACACTCAAATAAAAATGGGGTTGTATTTGCAGATTTACAATGAATGTTACTCTCGTTGCCGTTTTAGGAGATTGCTTTCAAGATCCCTCTGGCTGAAGTGCAGTCCCTGCGATCAAAAAAAGAAAAGTTGCCTCAAATGGAAATAAGCTATGGTCACCCCACCTACCCAAAAACAATAACAATCCACCTCAAACAGGTACAGCAGATAACTTGCCATGACAACACGTTTTCGAGTCGGTGCTAGATACTTTTCCTCTGTCCTATATGCAATTAAATAAGGCCTTTGTACATTGTCTCAGCAACATGTGACATTTCCTGCAGGCCAAAGAGTTATGCCAGACCATTGCAACCATTATGGAGGAGCTGGTGCGACCACAGCCCGGCAGCACTAGGTCAAGACCCTCAACCGGGACACCATCTCGGCATCCGTCGGCCATGTCCTCGGTGAACTAAAGCACCACTGCTTCACATACCGCCTGAGTAGCAAGGGTAGTCTGGCTAGTAAATAGTACGTATGACTGGTACTGAAGAGCCAGTTTCTGCTCACTGATCAAAGGCAACTTGGTCACACTTTGATGTCATAAATAAACGAGGGGAAACCATTCAATATTGGTAGTAACTTTTATAGAGATATTTCTATAATCGCCTATCAGAATATTTCAGTTAGCTCATGTGTATTTTATTTGTACCGGAAATGATTGGCTTAAAGGTTCTATATCCAGCTTTTAAATTTACAGTAAACTAGTAATAACATGTAAAGTTAAAAAAAATCATTTTCCAGATTGAATACTACTTTGCACAGTGTACATTTTATACATTACAATCAACAAATGCAAAAATGAAAAAGCATTTTTATGAGATTCCTTTTACAGAATTTTGAGATGTGGGTTTAATTTCCTTTCTTTTTTCTGTGTATTGACTTCAATGACTGCAACTTATAAATTAAACTGTATACTTCAAAGCATTGCAGAAGTAAGTTTTAAGATGGTGGGTTTTTTTTAATGATGGTGGGAATATTTAGGTACAGTCCTCTTTTAGGCAAATGCATAGTTATATTTGTAGTTATTGACTTTGTGTCTGTGATTGTGAAATTTCATGAGGTTGAGAACCAAAGGTGAAATACATTGGTAAATATGAACCATCAATCAAATGTCTCAATAATGAATTGCATTAATTTTTATAAATAAACTGTCTGATATGCATTAGTGATAAAACTGGAAACCCTCTGAAAAGTGAGGAGAAAATAAAACTGTATTGTAATAAAGATGATACAGCATAACGTTTACTGACTGTTGGAGTACGCCGTCTCCACCGGGTCCGTGGATGAGAAGAGATCACTCGAAGGCGATGATCAGTTGCCAAACAAACTTTATTCCAGCAGGTTGATCTGGGAACTCTGCAATGCACCGTACCCCGACAGAGTTCGACTTCCTTGTTGTTCACTGTTTTTCTTATACCCCTTCTACAAGTAGCCCCCGCCCGTCAGTACGTTGCCCTTTTTCTGGAAGTTTCTTCTTATCTGGTTATTGTGGCAACCCTATATTATTTGCCTGGCAACTGTCACCACAGCCTTCGTCAGTAGATTAACTTTGGCACGCACAGAGCCTCCCTAAATGTTGCCATCTAAGCAAAATATCTTGCGCGAGCTGAGTCCCCCCCCCCCCCCTTCCCAGTCAGCTGATGTCCTTGTACCCCTGCAAATATCTCTATCCTCATGACCATATGCTACCACCTTCTGACAAGTTTACCTAACCCCCATGCTTTCAAGGATTGCCTCTGATCAGCTCCAGATCAGTACCCTACTGTGCACAAGTCTTATGTAGTCAAAGGAAATGTTTAAGGCTATTTATCTGGATAGTAAGTGTATATTTGCTCAGAACAAAAAAAGACAATTTAACAGGGACAGCATCCTAACCCAGTGAGCCACAGCCACAAAAGGTAAGTATCACAAAGCCGGATTTCTCACTTAGCCGGATAACTTCTCGGATTTAAGGTAGTCTGGCCTAAATGTAAGTGACTGAAGATAAAGTCAATCTGCCTTTGTGATATAGGCCCCAGGGGTTTGACCCAAAGCACTGCTGGGATTCAGACCCTCTTCAATATACTAGAGAGGCGTTTTAACAAACTAAACCACAGTGCTAGATCCCTTGCATTACTAGTTTGTCTGTGTCTTAACCTTTTGTCATTAATGAATTATTGGTTTGTTTAATTTACATTTTAAAGGATGAAAATGACATCGCTCACTTTCTGGCACTGAATCGTACCGGTTCATTAATTTCTCTTGCTTGGAGACAGTTTGCAGTATAGAAACAGCTAACTAACTACGGGTCTGGCCCACCGTCTTCATGCTGTGCGTTTGAGTCAGTGAATTTGATCTATATGTTGAGGAACAAAATATTAGTAAGAAAGTTATGCATGATCGAGTCATATCCAATCTCATTTACGTCTGAGGGCCATGCTAAATAATACGGACTGAGAAACAATTGAAAGTAGGAAAATAACGTCTGTCTGTGGAGCCTCCGCTTTACATCAGCAGTCTAATCACAGTGTGATTCAGCACATGCATTCCTATTGAGTTGGCTTATCTTAGCACTCAATCATTTTAGGTTGGTTGTTCGTTATATTTGATATAAAACTGAAATAAAATAACACTGGTGTTAACCTTGTTTTTCATTAGGATGCAGTGGTCAGGTGCTATTTGCTGAAACATTTTGATTGATTGATTAATGATGAACATGGCATCACTAACTAAAACTTAGTGGGTACTGTGTTGATATGTAATGTAATACCATTGGCGACCAGCAGCGGGAGCTAAGAGGTGGTACCGAAGGTAAAATAAGAGGTAGGTACAACTTGGTGATAGACCTAGGAACAGGAGTATATGTTAGCTCTGGCTATGGAGAACTATAATTGTTAAATAAAGAATCATTGTTCATAAAGAAGTCTCTTCAATGAATAATGAACAACACATGGTACCAGGAGTGAATCGTTAGAGTAGTAAAAAAAAAAAATTATAATAATAATAATTAAAAAAAAGCAAGATGGAGACTCTCAGGCCGCCGGAGGGACTGAAACTGGTGGGAAATGTAGACGGCAACTGGCGATCTTTCAAACAACAGTTCGAGCTGTACATGGCTGCTACAGGACTGGACAACAAACCCGATGCCAGGAAAATTGCGTTGCTGCTCACGGTAGCGGGTCCCCAAGCCATTGAAGTCTTCAATACGTTCGAGTTTGCGGAAAATGAGGACAAAGAGAAGTATGAAAGCGTGATTGAAAAGTTCCGCGCATATTGTTCACCGCAAAAGAACACCGTATATGAAAGGTATGTCTTCCGATCTCGTGTGCAACAACCAGAGGAGTCCTTTGACTGCTTCGTAACGGATTTAAAATTGAAAGCGCAGTCATGTGATTTTGAAGCACTGAAAGATTCCATGGTTCGCGATCAGATCGTCTACGGTATCCGTGACAAGAGGATTAGAGAGCGGCTGTTAAGAGATGCTAAGCTAACTCTGGAAGAGGCAGAAAGACAATGTCATGCCAGTGAGCTAGCCCAACAGCACGCGAGGACATTTAA
>JABFEB020000092.1:12006979-12017128 GCA_019775895.2 Stomatorhinus ivindoensis | reverse complement strand
GAGTACCATGCATTTCACTGTCAAACACCAGCGGAGTACCTGTACCGATATGCCTGTTATGGCATTAACCTGTTTTCCAAGGGTCGTACCTGCTGTTGTAAAGGGTTCCTTTGTATTTCTTTTTGTGTGGACAGGAGCTGTGGACTAAGAGCTTCCTTCACCATGACAACCGTCACTCCAGCTTCCACTGGCCCGGAGCTGCCCTTACCCTGCTTGTCGTGTGTGGGCTGCTCTGCTGTCATGAGAGTCAGCCATATGGCAGGTACCTACTGCGTCTATAAAGCCACGCAGTGTCACCAGTAGCCATTGCAGTGATAATCGACTTCACTGTCTGTGGTAATGCCCGTTTCTGTGCCTAAAGCCAGGGCATAGAGCTGGTGAGTGCCTTTGCACTCTTCCTCCTGTTATTGCTGAACCTCTTCCTCATCGGGCGCCAGGAGAGGCTGAAGAAAAGTGAGATGGTGCGCCGGCTGAAGTGCGTCATCTCCCAGCTGGACAGTAAGTGATGGAACGGGGCGTCATGGTGGAGCGATGAGAGTTCCACGTGGAGGAGCGATCGGTAGGGTAAAATGAAAGGAAATGACAAACGGACACTCCACAGAGTCTCTGCAGGGGAGTGCAGGGGACCCGGTGAGGTGGTCGCCCTCGCTGTATCCGGATTTGTACACTCCCTCCTCGCCCTCCTGGTCTCTGCACTGGACGTACAGGGATGACCAGCTGATCAACCTGCCCGTCAGCCTGCTCGTGGAGGGTGACATCATCGCACTGAGGCCTGGACAGGAATCCTTCGCTTCCCTGCGGGGAATCAAGGTCAGCTTCTCCGGTTGGCTCCTCCTGACCTTACCGGACGGGGACAGTCAATGATTTTCTCTGTGCGATATAACTTTTGTTTCTGTGCTGCAGTGAGATTCTCTCACGCTTTTTGCCCCCCCTTTCCCCCCCCCCCCCACGTTTCTCTTTCCAGGATGATGAGCACATCGTCCTGGAGCCTGGCGATCTCTTCCCTCCCTTCTCCCCTCCCCCATCGCCACGAGGGAATGAGAAGAGGGGTCCTCAGAACCCCCAACAGTTCCGCCTCTTCCGCGTGGTGCGGACCCCGGTCCTTGACAACATCCGGTAGGCATCTTCCGTCCGGAGTCCTGGGAATGTGTGACGGTCTGGTTATGTTGATGGTGTGTCATCCAGACCGACATCATCAGCGTGTCCCATCCCACTTGGCAATCTTTTGGACACTGCAGAATTTGGTTTTGTGTACCCTTGTTTTACCGAATACATTTAAATTAATAAAATGTAGTATTTTATTAATGAATTTATTTATAATTTATTACATTAGCTGTACACTTCATTACGTGCATATGAATGTATGTACATGTAATGCAGAAAAGTACTATGAAGATTGAGCTTCTCCCCATTTCCCACCCTGTTCCTGCAGCAGCAGTCTGGAGCTGGCTTTGTCCCGGCCCGTTACAGCCCTGGATAATGAGCGCTTCACCGTGCAGTCCATCATGGTCAAGTTCGTCTGCCCCGTCGTGCTGGTACAGAAGGGCGAATTTGTCCCTGATCCAAATTCCTTGTGCTGAATACCTACTCCTCAGGAGTCTGCCTTCTGATGTCATCCCCAAACCACGTGTCCCTCTGCGATGTCACTCTCCCGTAGGTGGCGTTCTTCACCGTGAACACGGTGCGTTTCTGCGTAAACGCGCCCAATCTCACACCTGGCTGCTTCAACTTCTTTCAGCTTCAGGTATGGGGGGCGCTGGGGGCGTGGGGTAACAACCCCATTCGTGCCTTATCTGGTCTCATCTGTATCGACAGGCCTGTACGTTTCAGTCAGTCTGTCTGCAGTAAATCCACAGCGTGCCATTCTTCCTCTTTGGTTGTTTCCCCGGTTGCGTTTTACCCGCGTTTCCCTTTGCTTGTTGCCCTGTGGCTTGACCACCTGCGTTTGCCCCTTTTCTTCTGTCTTGCCGCAGGTTATGGGACTGCTGCCCATCCTTCCTCTGCTCTTCCCTGTCATGTGGGTGCTGGTAAACGCCCACGGAGAAGCGAGGGTCCTGGCCGAGTCCAGCCACACGTCCCCGACTGGCCTGGTGAGAGCGCGTCGTCTCTCCCGCTCGCTCGCTCGTGCGGCGCCGTGCCGCGCTGGGCTTGCAGGTAGTTCGCCTCCTCGGGCGACCCAGGCTGCACCTCCCACTCAGGCCTCATGTCCTCCTCTGAGCGAGGTCCGGAGGTGAAAGCCGTAATCGAGTTGAGGAATCCAGGGGAGGGAGTACCATCTGCCTGCCCCCCCGTATGTTAATTAGCCTTCTCTCTCGCCCCAGCTTGCTAAGTTCTCTGAGGACACACTAAGCAGCTACACAGAAGCGGTGTCCTCTCAGGTACCTTCTGAATTCCTTGCCTCTTCCTGTTACCGTTGCTCCCTCCCCATGCACACCGCAGCTCTCCTTCTCTCACCCCACACTTCCCTGGCAGTTTTTTTGTGTCCTGGTCACCTTGCAGTGCTTCTTGCCTTATTGCCCCCCCCCCCCCACCTAAGAGCCAGTCTCCTGAGATTGTATGCCCCTGCTTTGTATTCCCATGGCTCGCATCTGTGCTGCGTTTCCTACGGTCCACTGTATTTTTCTTTGAAATTTCAAGTTTTTCTTATTTTCTCAGCTGCTGAAGTCTATATACCCATCTTGTTTTTTTCCTTTGATTCCAAAC
This sequence comes from Stomatorhinus ivindoensis, assembly GCA_019775895.2. NCBI lineage: Eukaryota > Metazoa > Chordata > Actinopteri > Osteoglossiformes > Mormyridae > Stomatorhinus > Stomatorhinus ivindoensis. Next base: position 12,014,425 of record JABFEB020000092.1, on the reverse strand, counting down.
AAAACGAGATTAAAGTACCAGACCTGATCTCTCAGCAGTTGTGCACGAGACAGGTCTCACTGCATGTTTTGCAAATCCACCTCTTCCTGACACCCCCCCCCCCCCCCACACACACCATTCAGTCTGCACCTGCACCTCTTCAGAATCCCTTCAGTGTGTGCCTGCGCCACATCCTTTAACCTGAGCTTTGCATGATGGGACACTGGGTCATGTGACTCGCAGTGCAGCATTTGAGACTTGCTGAGAATGCCCTGGATAAAGACTACTGGCAGTCTTATTTTATTTATTTTTTTACACCCAGAACGGCCTGCATGAACGGATCGAAGGTTCAGATCCGATGTCTTTACATGTTTGCCTTGAAGTATGATTTCAGTATTATAACACTGTGAATTGAGGTTCTTTTTGCTGTTCTTTGACTTTGATTATTCTGGCTTTAGTAGTTCGTCTGCTTGTACTGGTGTGCGTTAAGATTTCACAGTACCTTTTCATCGCAAAGGAATGAAACGTTTGTTCCCGCTACTCTTCTGCCCTGCCCTGCCTCCAGCTTCTCTCGCTTTTAACTGACAGTATCTCAGCTGCCGTTTTCACATGAAGTCGCAGGGTCCACGCCTGCTCTGCTTTTTTCCTTTCATGAGCAGGACTTGCTTGGCTGCGTGTGTCGGCTGGATGCAGGGCGCAGTCTCATTCCCTGCTGGTTCTGCTCCTGTCCCAGAGGGCTGCTGTACAGGAAGTGCTTTAATGCAACAAAAGCATCTATTAGTGTGCGTGTTTGCGTTTTATTAGCGCTACTGGCGTGGAGCTGAATTGAGATCCTACTGCTACTGCAGCCCTGCAGGTCAGGTGGAGGAGAGTTTTAGCCTAAATGGGGCCAGTGTGTGGCTGGGCGGGTTAGTACAGTAAAGGCACTATAAATAAAATGTATTATTATTATTATTATTATTATTACACTGTGCCTCACTGTTGGGTCCTTGAGCAAGGATCTAAACCCTAAATTGCTCTAGGCACTGATTCTGCATTCTCAGAAATATGTCTACTAAATAAAATGTAAATGAATGAAATGCACAGGTACACGTGAAGTCTTACGTAAAGTGTGACTTCCCTGGTTGCTATTATAACGTGATGCTTCACAGTAGCGGTACACAGTACTGCTGACACACTGGGGCCTCACTGCCTCTCTTGCGGCACCTTCACGCGCACTGGTCCCGTCCCGGCTTTTCCCACCTTGCTCTATACCAGGGGTCTCCAACTCCGGTCCCGGAGAGCTACTGTCCAGTTGGTTTTCTATCCTACCTGCCTTCTGATGAGTCACACATGTTCTCAGGTAAATACCAGGTGTGGCTCATCAGAAGCCAAGTAGGATAGAAAACCTACTGGATAGTAGCTCTCCAGGACCGGACTTGGAGATCCCTGCTATATACTTTCCAAAGGGGTTATGGGAGTGAACGAGCCAATAGGATTGAAGGTGTCCTTATGGATGCAATGCAATGGCCAATGAGGTGATGCAGAGTGGGCGGCTCCCGGACACGCCCATTATCCCTTTCCTGGTGAGATGAAAAGGATACGAGGTGGATCATCCGGGCACGTTTTGCGATAAGGTTTCCGGCCGCTGATCCCTCCTCCGTGTCCACGCAGGAGCTGTTGCATTGCATCTGGAGACACTTGGTCAGCGTCCTGAGAGGAGAGTCCCAGACGCTGTGCTACACCTCCAGCCTGCTCCACAACCTTGGCTCCGTCACCGTGAGTGTCATGCATGTCGGATAGTCTCCATGCTTTGCCCGCTGCGCCGTGGCCTGCCGGCATTCGCCTGAGCTGACGCATACTTGTTCTTTCCCTATCCGGCACCAGGTGTTGTGCTGCGTAGACAAGCAAGGGGTGTTGTCCTGGCCTAACCCCAGTCCGGAGACTGTGCTGTTCTTCAGCGGCCGCGTGGAGCCCCCCCATGACAGCCAGGATGATCTGCGGGATGACCTTTCAGTGGGCTCTTTCTGCCGGACGGAGGGGGAAGAGGACAGGGAAGAGGTCTGTAACACAGAGGAATTGGAATGGTTCAGAAAACAGTGGCGGCTCCAGTCGATGAAATAAACCTCAGGTGTTATTATTTTAAGGACCCCTACCAAAGACCTCCCTGTGACTTGCGGTGGTCCTTCCTGGAGCCCTGTGACTCCCGGGATAGACACTGAGTGTGCATGCAAAATCACATCCTCATAGTGCATACTGAATTTCACCGGAAGCCTACTTCTTGATCGTTGGTGCAGTATGTACTGTGCACTCACACATACTCGGTTGCCATCTTGCATATTACCACACCAAATGGTTTCTACTCGCATAGCTTGTCCTCTGCAAAAGTTAAAAACAATCAAAGAACAAGTGAATTCCATTGGTGTAACTCCGGAATTGTTTTCGATACACAGCCGGCTCCTCCTCCACGTTCTTCACAAAAGTTTTTGAGCAAGTGATGTTCTCTGGCTGCAGTTCCAGTGGCATTGTGGGATAGTTTTGCAGAATGTAGTATGTCATCTGGGTACTGTTCGCCCACTGCCTCATTTGTACCGATGATGTGGACACTGCTCACCTACCCTTCACTTACTACACAGCAAATCGGTATGCAGTTTCCGACGCACCCCGAGAGTCTGGGGGAAAATGCTTCGTCGGAGGGATGGAGGCTGATTGGCTGCTCGTGTCCGCAGGGCCAGGAGGGTGAAGCCCTGCTCTCCCTTCCCACGGAGCCCTCCGTCACTGCAGCCAGTGAGCACGAGCCCAGTGAGACGACGTCGCACGACACTGCGCGCTCCTCAGACACCATGCGCCCACAGCGCCCTCCGCAGGCACCCCGTGCCAAACACCCGTCTGGCTCCAACGTCAGCTTCAGCCATGACACCGAAGGTGGCGAGGAAGACTCTGTACAGGTGAGAGAAGAGCCTCTCAGCTGGACTTGGCATGAATTGACTTGTACAGCGTATAGTTCTCATTGTTCGTATAGATTGTATTGCTGTGTAGTCCACATGTCCCCATAATGTCATGATAACCTGTTTTGTATGTTTGTTTGTATGGATCTTTTTTTGGTCCCCTAAAAGGGGAAATTGTATAAAAACTAATAATGTCAAAAGTCTTTTATTTTGTTTGATCATTTATGGTTAAGCTTGGGGCTGGGTGGGGATTAGGGTTTTTCCATGGAAATGAATGTGTGTGTGTGTCTGTGTCTGTGGGCACACACAAGCCCTGGGATGGATTGCCATCTCACCCAGGCTGTACCCCAGCCCTGTGCTGCCAGGAATAGACTCCATGCCCCCTTTGAACTGGATAAGCAGCTGTAAAATGGTTGGAACATGGCTATTGCATTGCCTCATTGGGGTATTGCTGCTGGTGCCCCTGCAGCCCTGTGGGACGGAGCTGGGCTGCTGTGAAGCCGAGGACTTCGTGTGCGACTACCACCTGGAGATGCTGAGCCTGTCGCAGGACCAGCAGAACCCGGTCAGCATCCAGTTCGACGTCTCGGGGTGGCAGGTCCACCTGCCCTCCCTCAAGCCGCTGGGCCTGAACATCCTGCTGAACCTGTGCAACGCCGGCGTGACGGAGCAGCTCTGCCGCTTCTCAGACCACCTGTCCAACCTGGCGCTGCAGGAGAGTCACGGGGCCGTGCAGCCCGTCCACGTGCCCTGGGGGCTGTGCGAGCTGTCTCGCCTCATCGGTGCGTGCCGCTGCCCCCAGCTCCTTGCAGCCCCCCTCTGTCTGCTCTAATCTGGATTTCGGGTTGGGTACAGCGCAGCCCTACGGTAGAACAGCATCGACCCACCCGGGGCTAGAAACTGCATCCATTCAGTCACTTTCTGATGGTCTGGGTCTTTAGTGCTCACAGAAAGTCTTGGGGCGCTTGCTTAATTCTGTATTACAGATGTATTGATTTCCTAACGGAAAGTCCATTGACAAGCATATACATATCTTAAACGATCTTAGCCATCTTAAACGTATCTGCATATATTGTCCACACAGACATTTTCTTTTTATTAAATGTCATTATTTTTTGGTAGTGTTATTGCTGAGGTGTCACCCAGCGAGTCTTTTTGTAAACAAAACATTTAACTTTTTGTTTTTTTTTTTGTGCAAACCAATGCATTTGCAATACTTTAACTGAATTAAGCAAGTCTCCCCTGACTTCCTGCACATGCCCCCCTGCTTGGCTAATTCTGACCCCCCCCGGTGCTCAGCGAATTATATTGCCCAAATAGTGGGCAGCGTTGCTTTTGAGAACACCTTATGCCGGCATGAATAATTAGATGACATCCGAGCCTAATGTGAAATATTACATTCCGACGGCAGGTGTTTGTGAGTTTAGTGAATGATTATAATAACAAATATATATTAATAAAGGCTTTTAAATACCACAGCCTCCTCTTACAGTATTGGCCGGTGAGTCACTTGTCCCCCTCTCTCCTTCCCTTCTGGACCTCCCTGAGCACAGGCTTCACGCCGGGGGCGAGAGAGCTCTTCAAGCAGGAGAACCACCTGACCCTGTACCAGCTGCCGTCCGGCGAGAAGGCCAAGGAGTCGGCCCACCGGCGCCCCCACCACATCACAAAGAGGCAGCCGCCAATCAGCCACCTCATCAGCCTGCTTGTGCGCGACGGCACCAGCAGTGAGTGTCGCCTCCTCGGGTCGACGTGCCTTTCGTCTCCTCGTGATGAACCGGCCGGATCATTTCCGTGTCTCCTGCCCCGCCTTCCCCACACAGATAACGTTCAGATGCTCTCCCACGGCTCCGCCGACCTCATCCTCGAGGCCTGTACTGACTTTTGGGACGGTGCAGATATCTACCCCCTTTCCGGCTCCGACAGGTGAGCTTCTTGCTAAGAAAGCGTGCACCTGGCTTTGTGGTCGTAGCAGAACCCCCGACGTCACACTTCTGAGGAATGTACTCTGCCTGAATTGCAAAGTAAACATTCAGAGATCTGTAAATCGTTTGCTGCGGAAACTCATTTCCTCGTAACAAAAAAAAACAAAAACAAAAGCAAAAAAAAAAAAAAAACCGTCAAAACAGCTGGTGATTATCTCCTCCACTGTGTCTCTCACAGGAAGAAGGTTCTGGACTTCTACCAGCGCGCCTGTCTCTCGGGGTACTGCTCAGCTTTCGCCTACAAACCCATGCAGGTGTCCCTGTCGCCGCAGCTGAACGGGAAGTGTGTGGAATTGGCCCCGGGCCCCACGCTCTTTTCCGGGCTGGAGCTGCCCAGCACCACGCCCATAAAACATGGCAGCCACAGGAACAGCTGGAGCTCGGACGGTGAGCCTGTGTTCCGCTCCAGAGGCCCCTGAGCTTCGGGGCCACAAACGGTCACTGCGTGTAATTATAAGTAAACTCATTCCTTATTTAAGAGAGGCTCAAGCAGCATGTTCTGCTAATTAGCCAGCTAGCCACAATTATCTCTCTGTCCTCGCTAGCTATTTATTATAAATAAGTCACTTGATGACAGGGATACGTTCTGAGAAATGCGTTATTTGGCGATTTTGGCCGTTGTGCAAATCTGAGTGTACTAGATGGTATAGCGTACTACACACCTAAGCTACAGTAAACATTTTTTATGTCAAAAGAGTACCCTTTAAAATAACATTCAGTATAGGAAATGCATAAGCCAGTATCACAGTTATTATTATCAGGTAAAACTGTACGTGCTATACTTTTGCACGGCAAGCACGTACAGCATCATCACACGCAACGCACATCACACGGGAGTAATGCATCCTGCTACGATGGTACGACATTATGACAGCTATGACGTCACTAGGTCGAAGAAATTTTTCACGTCTCTTTTACCATATACGGCATCGTGGCATTGCATATGCGGCCCATCGTTGATTGGAACATGCTTATGCGGCTCGTGACTGTATTTAGTTTTTTAAACATCTGAGGCAGGGAGGAGAGCCCCCGAAGTTCAATTTTTTTTTAATACGGCCTCAGAATCGACAGCCCCACCCCTAAGAGGAACACAGTATCCTCTGTGTTGTCTTTAGCCTGTCCTACCTGGCCCTCACCTCCCTGCATCCTGTGCTCAGAGGGCATCGGAGAGGTGGTGGAGCGGGAGGACTGCGTGCAGGCCCTCAGCGGGCAGATCTTCATGGGCATGGTGTCCTCGCAGTTCCAGGCCCGGCCGGACACAGTGCGGCTCATCGACGCCCTGGTCAAAGCCTGCATCCGCTTCGTCTACTTCTCCATGCAGGATGAGTTACGCAGCAAGGTGCGTAGCTGCGGTCTGCGGGGCCCTGTGATGTCACGGGGGCGTCCCAGGGCACACGCGTGATGTGCAGCGTCTGTCACTCAGGTGTTTGCGGAGAAGATGGGCTTGGAGACTGGCTGGAACTGCCACATCTCACTGACCCCAAACGGGGATGGGAACTGCGACATGATGCCCTCCAGCCCCAGCTATGCTGGCTCCCTGCATGACGACCTGCATCAAGGTAGTGTGTGTGTGTGTGTGTGCGTGCGTGCGGTTGGAAGAGATTGCATACTCAGTTCCTATGAATGGAAATGTTTGTTTTTGTGAACTGATGAATAAGGATGTAAATGAAAGCTAAGCCATGTATCTCTGTCTATTTGAGTTCTTTTACATCTTCCTGGACTCATATTCCCTGCTCTTGCCCTTGTCTTTATGCCAGACACTACTATGGCTCTGCCTGATTGGTTGTGGGACAGAGGGCCAGTCTTAGCCCTCACTTTCCACAGCAGAACTGGCTAAGGCTTCTCTTCTGTTGCATAACTTCACCTCATCTTTACCTGTTATATAATGTTTTCTGTTTTCACACAATAAATCTGTTAATTCTAAGCATGCAGTGTATTCGGTGGCTTATGAAAAGATTTGCTTTCAGTCTCCTCAGCTATGTAAAACATATGTAAAACATATCTATGTCTAAAAGCAAAGTCACACATGAATTAAGTCTTCCATCTGTACAACATTCAGTGCACATCTAGTCTTCCATCTGTCTTCATTCTGCATGCGTCTTCGGCGATTGTTCAGCGCTTTACTTGATCCTCCCCAGTTGGATAATTTCATCCACCACAGCTATGATCTCAAGGCCGCGTTCACTTCCCGTTTCCCGTGCAGATTCCCGCGATGAAGCCGAAGGGCCGTTACTCCCGGAGGATGAGGGCCAGTCGGACCTGGTCAGCTTCCAGCCCACAGACAGCGACGTGCCCAGCTTCCTGGAGGACTGCAACCGGGTACCGTCTGCCGTCCCGCTCGCACCTGCTCACAGCATGGAGTCGTCCCTCCGTCAATGACCCCCCCATCTCTATCAGGCCAAGCTTCCTCGTGGGATCCACCAGGTGCGCCCTCACCTGAAAAACATAGACAACGTGCCTCTCCTGGTGCCACTCTTCACAGACTGCACTCCCGAAAGTAAGTCTCTCCCGGGTGGGGCCGAGCCTCGTGGGGTGGGGGGGGGGGGGGATCGGAC
>JABFEB020000092.1:11993907-12006879 GCA_019775895.2 Stomatorhinus ivindoensis | reverse complement strand
TTCTCCCCAAACGAGCTTGATGGGCCGAATGGCCTCCTCTCGTTTGTAAATTTCTTATGTTCTTATGTTCTTATGTCCTGCGTCTCACCCGGAACCGGGAGGCTTGGGCGCAGCGCTAAATTAAAGATGGTCCTTTCTGTTCACTGCAGCCATGTGTGAAATGATGAAGATCATGCAGGAGAACCGTGAGGTGACCTGCTGTCTGGGCAGCTCGGCTAACTTCCGCAACAGCTGTCTTTTCCTGCAGAGCGACGTCAGGTATCTCCAGTGCTATAAGGCAATGACTCAAGTGCTTTAATATGGATGCTGATGACACCAGTACCTGTCTGTCTCGCGCAGTATTGCCCTGGACCCTCTATACCCATCCCGCTGCTCGTGGGAGACCTTCGGCTACGCCGCCAGCGGTGGCCTGAATGACTACAGCGATGGCTTGTCCCCCCTGGGACTGTCAGGCCGCCTCAATGCGCTGGCCTGTTCTGTCACTTTCCACCAGGGGGAGAGCGTGAGCTTGGTTAAGCTCATTGAGCAGGTAAAAACATGTGACTAAAGCCTTTTCCCACTCTCTCTTCACTTTTCTTACCATGACACTTACAAATCCCCCCCCCAGGCACGTCATACTACCTACGGCATCCGAAAGTGCTTCCTCTTCCTGCTGCAGTGTCAGCTCAACCTCGTCATCATTCAGGTGGGCAAAAGAAAAGCAGCCATTTTCCTCCTTGTAATTATAAAGAAAATGAATATCTGCTTGCATTGTAAATATGGGACATGCCTTTAGATATTCTGTCTACTACAATTGACCCCTTTCTTTCTTTCTTTTTCTTTTTCTTCATTCCTTCCTTCCATTTACTTTATAGTTTCTGGCCAGTCTGGCCCAGCTGCCCCCGCCCATGAACATCACAGACATCATGTGGCTGTCCTGCTTCTGCTACCCACTGCTCAGGTAAGGGCCGCAAAAAATAAGAGTGTTTCTGGCACCACGGCCGGAGTTCATGCGCAGAAGAGCCGCGGGAGCAGCCCGTTTGGCACCCGTGTGCCGCTGACCCCGTGAGGCCCCAGCTCACGCCGCTGCTCTATCCCCGTGGCAGCGTCTCCTTACTGGGGAAACCGCCTGACAGTTCGGTGATGACCGTGGCCACTGGCAAGAACCTCGACGGCATCCCCAGGAAGGTGAGTCCCAGCCGGGCATGGAGGGATACAGATCGTGGTTATCAGACAGACGGCAGAATCCCTCACTGGATTTTCCTGGAGTAAATGGCCCCGTTTAATGTCCCGCTGGCCGTCTTTGCAGACGCAGCAGTACTTCCTGGGATGCTTCCTGATCAAGTTCAGCATCACAGTCTGCGCTTACCTCCTGGGCTTCTGCTTCAGCCTCGTGGAGGCGTGCGCCAAGGCCAGGAAAGCCAACGTCAGCTGCACCCACATCTTCAATATGAGGTCTTGCCACCCCCATCCCCCCCCCATCATTTGTAGTTGCTCTTCTAGTTGCTCATGGTTTGACACTGCTTTTGTGCAGTGCGAGTGGTGGAGCCCCCAACTGGTTTGGAGAGCTCGCAAACAGCCTGCTGCTCATTCAGAAGGTCATGGCGGGATTTTTGGCTCTACATACAGGTGAGACGACTCTCTCACGATCACAGGTGCGCACACACACACACACACGCACACACCTACCCACACACACACACACAAAGCCATGACATGGTGATGGTGATGCATGGCAGTCTTTTAAGAAGGTTTTATAAAGAAATTACTTTTAACAAAATAGTTTGTTAAATTCCGTCACTTCATGATTAATTCTGCATGGTCAGAATGCTGTGTGTTCAACATTTATATACAGTAGGGAAACATTCCTATGCAGTGCCTATGACTGTTAAAACATCCACATTTTCTTGCACCTTTCTGTAAACCCCTGTCCCCTGTGCATTCATTAATTCCAAAATCCCGTTGGCAGCAGTCATTAGTATAGCTGCCTATAGTAGTGATTTTAAATGTTCTTCAATAGTGCGTATAATTGCATACAGCACAACTCTTCAGAGAAGTGCCATGTATGCCCATTTGTGCAGTGTATTTGTTATTAATGATGTCTGTTTTTGGTTGTTTTGAACCTCTTGGTGGTGATTATGGGTGGTACATGTGTATTTGGTTTTCGTCTGTCTGTTTTGGCTCGGGCGTGTCTCTGTGAGTCACATGACCTCCCCCCCCTCCCTTTCCCCTGTCTCTCCCTCAGTGGTAATCTCCCTCAGCTATGTGCACCGCTCCCAGCTACTGTGGAGAAAGACCCCATTCAGTAACACCTGGTGGTGCCTGACCGTGCCCGTGGTGTAAGTCCGGCTGCACATGCTTCTCGAACTCATCCCGGCGTCTGTCACTCGCCATCCGCCAGTGCCGCCCCGCCCTCGCCGGCATGTGTGATGCCGTTGCCTGCCCATTTCGCCGCCCGTGCTCATTTCTGTTTTTTGCACCCCGTCGGTATTGGATTTGTGCATCTGTCATGGCGGCCGCAGGGCGGGTCTGCTACGTGGTCGCCTTTTCGTGACAATGTTTGCTCTCTTTCTGTGGGGTCAGGTTGCTGGGACAGGGGGTCCAGGCCACAGTGGACTTCCAGCTGTGGAAATATCGGACAGACAATGTGACCTTCACCTTGAACGACATCCCCAAGGAAGTTTGGCTGCCCTTGTCACTGTCGCCGCTGGTGGTGGTGCTGGTTAACGAAGCAGTCAAGCTGCATGAGATCAGGTATGAGATGTTAGGGGAAGCTTTTATGGACCAAGGATGTGCAATTATTCTATTTTTCTGGATATAGAAGCTGGCCGTGTACTTCGGGCAAAATTGGTGGAATCTGCGGTGATCACCCCTTTCGGTGCACCGCCTATGCAGGGTCCTTGAGGCCTTTTGTCATTTGTTCTGATCCCACCTACTGTCTTCCCTTATAAATTTGACGCTGCAGGGTTGGTAGTGTTGGGGTACATTCTTCATAGTTTTGGAAGCCATTAAGAAAAAAATGTTACACACGGTGTACAGTGTTGGTGCACAGTGTTTTTTTTTACTTTTTTTCATTGTTTGGATGCATTTATTTTCTCACTTTACAAATTACTGTTTTGATTAATGTGCTTATGTGTTTAGTATATGCTATCTTTGTGTTATCTGGTTCATTTTGTGTTTAAGTGCTGAAAAGGAAAGATATTTAGGTGTAATTTTTTGGGGCCGGGAACCAATTAATTGGTTTTCCATTATTTTTATGGAGAAAATTCGATCAGAACTTTTTAGAATTCAAACCCAAGTTCTGAACGGATTAAGTTCAAGTTCTGAGGTACCACTGTATGTGTATTTGTGTATTTTTCTTAATAGTATGTCAGAAACCTGTAATATTTGTAATGTAATGTGTGTGTTTCATTAGTGTGTAAATTCTTGGCTTCCCTGTCTGCCGCTGCTAGTATTAAACCAATAGTCACTGTTACTAAAGAGAGCAACTTGATGTGTATGTGGGTCTGCTATATTGAAAACATTAGGGTTGTGGTATGACATAGAACAATCAAGGTGGCGGGTGTCGTTTTAAGCATGTGAGTGATTGCTCTTGCCGACGTGTTCAATTTCGTTTTGTTGTTTGACGTACACAGGCACCTCTACAGTGGTAAGTCCAGTACAACAGCATTTGTAATGTTGAGTCACTTATTGTGGACTTATTGTCTTTTGTTTTAGGGTGCGAGATCGCTACCAGAAGAGACAGAAATTACAGTTTGAGACCAAGCTGGGCATGAATTCCCCATTCTGAGAGATTCCCAGTAAGGGTTTCCAGTGGTGCCACCAGCCTGGCAGGAATTGAGTGGGGCGGTTGGGGGGGGGGGGTGTTGTGTCCTAGACATCCTGCCAGCACTCAGGCACTGTTACAGTGGGGAGAGTGTGGTCTCTGAATTTTGTTTTTGTGTGTGTATATATATATATATGTTTTTTTACATTGTGATTTAACCAAGGAACACCCAAAGTGTTTTTACTTTTTCCTGGCAAAGGTGTAACCCAAAAAAGCTTGCTGCTTACATGAGAATGTGTCACTTTATTTTAATGCATGTTTAACGTTCACCTGACGCACTGCCTGATCCAGAAAAAGGTATGAGAGGTGTGACCTTTTTGAAACATTCAGGAAGAGCATGTCAGTCGGGCGACACTGTGTGACCTCTGCTCCCTTTCAGAGGCCCTCGATTTGAGGGCTGCTGCAACCCAGTGTTTGCCGCTCAGAGATGAGCCACGTGTCGGGCCTTAGTCTGGCGGATTATAATACAGGCTCCTTGGCAGCCTGCATCCGTAGTAACGGCTACTAAATGTGAATGTCTGTTACTTCCAAAGGCTGTCCTTTGGGGTAGTCAAAAGGATGCTTTGGAAAGGGCAGTGGCAGGAAAAAAACAGCATTAAAGCCAGGTTGGTTTTTCCAAGCAAATCTGTCGAGTTTTGTAAGCAGCAGCTAGTTAGTGTGTGCTACACTATTTAAATTTCCAGAACAGTTCATATAAAAAAACAGAAGAAGTGTAGGCAATATGGTACATAAGTGTTTTTATTTACAGTCCTCAATGTGTACGTAATTCGTAACTTAAATGGGACTAATTCTGAAATAGACTACAGAATGAGTATTCTATACTGAAGAATGAAACAATTAGAATATGAATACTTACTATGAAAGAAGTGGGAAATATTTATTGACATGTGACAATTGTGTTTAATTTCTTTGTTTAGGAGAACCATTGCATCTTATTGGTTTCTACTAATTTAATTTTTTATGGGATTCCTATTTTTATCCTCTGTAGATAAAATAATGTGCAGTACTGTAATACGCCAGTTTGCTGCATGTCCTTTTCCAGTAGTACTGTAAGAGGGGTGTAACGTCAAATAACTTTCTCATATCGACTTAAGCCACCATTCAGCTTGATACGACTAGCCTTCTTCGTGATTCTGTCAAGCTGTCAGTCAGCTTAAGTCAATATAAACCACCAAAGCAAACTGGGCTTGGATTGAAAGGTAGTGTCATCTTCAAAAAAAGGGACTGTACAAAACCCTACTAATGTGAGTTTGTTTTCCATATCTTTCTACCATTATACATATGTCCTTGCCCAATTTCAGGTATCCATTTCTGAGCCAGAACCTGCTCAAAAACATTCATAGCTTTTTACAACCATATTTTTTTTTTTCCTGCCACTTTCAAAACACTGGAGAGGGAGTTTATTGTTATGTGGGCAGCACAGTACAAGATGATCTCACAGCATGCATTGCATGTCCAGAATACATGTGTATGTGTTATACCAAATTAATGTTTTCCTAATTCGTGTGTGAACCGGGGTGGTGTCAGTATGTCCCTTGAAAAGGCTGTTTAATTACTTCCTTGTCAAGTATCTTGAATATTGGAAAGGAGGAAGTATGTGTCACTGTACAGCATTTCTACCTCTGACTCAAGTGGGATATATGGCTGTCTTAGATGCTGCCGGTGGTTCAGGGTGCACTTCTGCCTGATTATTATTATTATTATTTTTTTTTTTCTTTTCTTTTTTATCCAGACTGTCAGAAGTTGATCTGCTTTTAATGGCATTTGATCCAATCCTAATGCTCCATAGTTGGGTCTTGACTGTGAAACCCTTTGCACTGGTAACTGGGCAGTTCACAGCCTCTTTCATTAACATATCATAACCATGTAAACGGGATCATATCATGTGATTCTGTCCTTTGATGACTCTCTGTTGATTATTCTGTAATTAGTTTCTATTTTGCACCATGTTATGGTCACCAACTAATAGCTATGTTCTGAAGTAAATGGACTTGTATGCCAGCAAGATAGTTATGTCCTGAGTACTGCTGGTGAGTTATGTGCTGGGTGATCTTCCACCCGTAGTTATCTCTTTAAAACCGGGTTTTCTCTCTGAGTTACAAGGAATTTTCTCATGCTTAATACAACATTAACTTAATGTGGTGCCTTTGAACAAAATAATCTGAAAATGCATTCAAGATAATTTAAAGGGAAAATTTAGACAAATTCTTTCATTTTACATTTGTCATGCAAACACTTTCAATAAAATTCTAAACTGTGAAGCATTGTGAAATGAAGTAGAAATTTAGTCGAGCATAATTACTGGTCTACCTGCCGGACTCTTACACAATGGATCACCAGGATTACAATTCAGAAGCCCAGTCAGTGTAAGGCCTGAGCTGCGATGGTTACCTACATCATCAGGTAGCATTTGTCAGTTGATGTTAAAAGTGCTTTACATTGGTGTGTGAAGATGCTAATATTAAACGTACTGCCCTTCAGCACACTGGACATGCTGCAAAATAGAACTTTAGCAACTCAAGTTTATGCAATTCATAGTGCAATCCCTTTTTTTCCCCTTTTTAATTATTTGCATGCTGACTGAAACATAATGGCACTGCCTTGACCACTTTTTGTGTCTCTTGAGCATGTATTGTTTTGTTAATAAAGCAGCATATGTGACTGCTGGTGCATCTGAAACCATTGACAGGCACCAATCAATAGTCTCATTTCCAAAGCCTTGTAAATGGGCTGCAGCGAGACAAAGTACCTCTGCATATACAAGCTGTACAGTACAAGAACCTGCATTAATCTGGTTAGTGATGGACTATTTTTGTCATTGTCCCTGACGGATTTATAAATGTTGTATATTTTGTATTTTTAAAGTCTTTATGTAAAATTATTTTTAAATAATCTGTCAATTATGTTAATAAATATGGTCTTTTTAAAAATTATTGTTCTTAATGTGTTTCAGCTAGCTGGATGTAAATTGGTTTGAGAGCATCATATCATGTTACATTTGAATTTAATCCCAGAACTTGCATTCTCCCACTTCTTTCTAGTATGTGAAAACTAGACAAGTCTGTGTCTGCAACGTGAACTGTCACCTAGTACGTAATCACCTGACACATAAAAGCCTCACCGACGACTGTAATAGGAGTAGTAGTGCTTTATTAGGTGATCTCAGTTCATCCTGTGATTGGTTCTGGTCTTTCAATAAGTGGGAATAATCATAATTTCCATCTCTGGTTAAAATATGACACCAGTAATATCAGGTACACAGCGGAAAAAAGCATGGCTACCACCTCAAATCTGATGTCCTATTATTCTGCACACTGGAGCCATTAAGTCGGACATCCTGGTTAATTATTGCCAAAGGCCGGAAGCTGCTTTTTAGATATTTATGCAGGTGTTTCGCCGGTTATTGGGGATCCTGAAAAGCTGAGGTAGCCACGTGCGGCGCAAAAATTATAAGGCTTCTATTCATTGGTTCTTTGGTGCACAAGCCGAAAGGTTTGGCGGCTTCTGACAAATTTGATTGGTCAACGAAAACAAACGATGGACAACGGCCGCCAATGAAAGAAGCAGAGATGGTTTATTTTTACAGCGAACGCGGCAATTTCCAATATTATTGGCTTGCTTTCATCACATGACCAATTTTTTACCAATCGGTAAGAAATACATAGCCCGTTCGCTGAAGAAAACATTACAGGGGACAGCAAAGCAGCTTTAAGTCGTCTTACGTCGAAGGAGTATATCAAGGGTGAGTATATTTGCGAATGTGATTTCGGTTTAGGGGTTTCTTGTTTGTGTTACGTTTCGTCCTTTTATTGGAATGTCAAGGTGACTTAGTGTGGGTCCTACATTGCTTTAATACGGTGCGTATATAACTGGCAATGTGATATAACGGAAGACTTCCTTGCATTACTTTGATGTACCTGTCGTTTCCTTCCTGTTCAAGATGTACGATAGCATCGACGCATCTAGTTTGTTACATCAATAAATATCTTATTCAGGTTAAACGTTTTATAATATATGCTAGCTTGGTGAGCTAAACAGCTAACAGCGTGATTTGAGAACAAACGTATAATGCCAAAATGTATTTTCTAAATCAATTAAAATCGCACGAGTTAAAATTTCGGCTCCCCCCACCTGTTTCTCACACGTTTTCATTTAGATTGGCATGTTATGTTCGGTTGTTTCTGTTTCGCAAAAACTGCGAAATAACAGCAAGCTCCACATTACTTGTAAAACTGTTAAATCCATCATTAAGTTCAGGTGTTTACCGGTTTTCTTTTTTTGCCGTTCATTCATTGATCGCCATATTTATCCGTTCTTATTTAATGTTACTAAAGATGGAAAGAGAGGTAGATTTGCGTATTCCTTATTTCTTAAAAATAAAAAAATCACAAGCAGTTATTCACGCAGTTCCCACTTTTTCCCCAAAGCGGAATGAATGTCATTTGCTGACAGTTAAGTAAACTGTCTGATTATTATTGAACTAATTAAGTTTGGTCGGGGGGTATAGCTGTAGGTATTACTATGAGGAAACATTCATTTTTTCTTTAAAGTGGTACAACAGATTTCACCGTCATAGACAAAAACGCACAATTCCACTAAAGTTACCATTAAGCATAGGCTGCGTCTTGCGTCTTCTGCACGACCACTGAGTGACGTGTTGAATAGAGAAGGGTGCCATTGTTAAATTTTAAACATATGCTCTTGTGGGATTTACCTCTGTATGTTTCTGCTCATCGTCCTCTCACAGCCCACTAATGTACGTGCTTTTGTGATGTTTAAATTGCCCATAGCATGAACGATATTAGTGTCCCTTTTATCGGGTTAAAATTCCCAAAGTCTATAATTTCTTTGTGTGTGTGCCCTGCAGTGGTCTAGCATCCCATCCATGATATCCCCTATCTTGCCCTTTGTTTCCTGGAAGATGTCCAGGCTCACAATGGCCCGGTGTTCTGGAAAAGTTATAATACAGATTGCACAAGTGGATGAAAATGTGCGCAAAAGCTATAAACCTTTCACCATTTAGTCAATAAAGCCATGAATCAAAGTTGGGAAGCTGTGGCATCTCTCACCATGAAAATGTGTATATTTCATGATCTCGGGAGGTTTGAGTTGAAAAGCTCAGTGTCTGCAGTAATGAGGTAACTCATATGTGCAGGTTCCGTTTTCCTTCTGACGCAAATCGAGCAATGCAGTCGTCTGGGGAGGGCCCTTGGAGCAGCCTGAGCTCTGGGAAGAAGGTGGCCCTTGTCTTAGGGCTCCCAGTTGGGGCTACGGTTGGCTATATCCTCTATCGTCATTTCGCAAGTAGCAATGGTAAGTTACACTCCTTTTAGGGCTGTTCCTTGATTATACATAGCAGTTTTGATGTGAAGCTTTTAGGGGAAATAGTAGCAGCAGGATGTTTGTGTAGCATGTGGGTGCCGTCCTGTCCATAGGTCAAAGGGAGAGTATGGAGCAGGCCAGACTGACTGTTCCTCTGGAGGTTTACCGTTCCATCGCCAGGCATCAGAGCTCGTTCCTAGACTTGGTAAGTTTATCATAACGTAATTTAACTCTGTTTTATTGTGCTGATGCTTTAATATCCAAAGTGGTCTTGTTTTTTTATCTTTAATTATTTTGGACTGTATTAGGCTTAGTACACTGGTGCTGGTTCTGCAATTAAAGATGAAGAAATGCAGTCAATTTCGTCTCCTGTTGTTGTTTTCTTCCCTGACAGGTGACCCAGCAGTCTGGCGCCCAAGTGAGGCTTCTGTCAGAGAATAAAGGTGACAGTGTCTCCTTTCAGCTTCAGGGCTCCGCTCACCAGGTTCTGATCGCCAAGTGTTTTCTGGACAAACTGACCTCTGACTGTGAGGTCATAACTGAAGATTTTGAGGTCCCCCAGACTGCCTTAGGACGAATCATAGGTAATGCCTGCCCCATTTAAAAAATGTTTTTTTTTAATTAAAATGACGTGCTGTTGTCTTCTACAGTATATTGCGATAAAGACATTTGATTCTAAGTATTAAATACACA
Organism: Stomatorhinus ivindoensis; assembly: GCA_019775895.2. NCBI lineage: Eukaryota > Metazoa > Chordata > Actinopteri > Osteoglossiformes > Mormyridae > Stomatorhinus > Stomatorhinus ivindoensis. Next base: position 11,997,059 of record JABFEB020000092.1, on the reverse strand, counting down.
TTTGTGTCCTGAAGGGCGTGGAGGGGAGTCCTTAAAGCTGATAAATCGGACTTCAGGCGCTCGTATTAGCTGTCCTAAAGATCGGGAGAGTACCCTGGCAGGAAGGGGCAGGGTCTCCATCACGGGGATACGCCGGGAGGTGCATCATGCCAAAGTGAGAATTTCTCTTGTTATATCAAGTATTTTATCTCATCTGTGGCCAAAAGGGTGAAGTACCTGAGGAGCATCAGAATATATTATTTCTTTCTAAAATCTTGTGGTATCTATATATACATTTGCTTGAATTTGCCTTGAAACGAATTGCAAAAGCAAAGTCATTTATTATTTCTTAACTCATAATCCAAGGTATCCTAAATGGGTTGGACAATTATCATAGGCACCTTTTTGTTGTGCCTGGAATTTCAAATAGGGGATTCCGCTTATCTTGAGGTCATCATGCATCGCTAACGTGAGGAAACAGAAATGTGTAAAAGGATCTCCCACTTCTGACAGAAGCAAAAGGAACCCTGGCAGAGTTTTGTAAAAATACATCTTAGTATGCTAGAAGATTTCTGCAAGAATATCTGGTGGATGAGACAAAAAATGTTCAAGTTTCTGGTAAACATGCCAATTCTTTATGTACTAGAAAAAAACTAAATTTAAGCCTTCATAGAAAATACTTTACCTACAGCAAACATGATGTAGGTTTAGTGCCGTTTTTTGGTTTCTTTGCTTTCACTGGCTTTGGGTGCCTTAAAGATATAATGAAACCAGGAAAATATTGAAGTAGTGTGGAGAATAGTATGCAGCCCGCTGTCAGAAAGCTGGATCTTTGTGAAAAGTCATGCTTCTGAGTGATTGAAGGCAGCAACTGTGAGTCCAGAACTAAGTTCCATTTAAAACCTGTGATTTAAGAGCAATAGGTGGGAGAAGGCAGCATTCAAATCGAAGTGAATTAGAGCAGATGACCAGTCTTCCAGTATTGATTGCCATATGACTGGCCTGATTGTGCTTGTTATAACCAAAGGCTATCATATTTAATGTCTTAATATGAAATTCAATCGGGATGTTATATTTTTATTTTTCTTATTTAAAGGGCCATACTAATTTATGCAAATCAAAGGTTCTGCAATACTACCAGAGACATCTGAGACTTTCGATTTTATCTTTAGCTGAAATTGCACGTGTATGAACACTAGTATTTTTGGTTGTATGGTTTGATGTAGCATGAATCCTCCATGGTTTGGCTGCTTTTGGCTCTGATTGAAGTTTGGATGTTCTGTCCATATTTTGGATGAGTGTCCTCCTGAAATCTGAAAACCTGCAATAAGCTGAATTGGTGAATCCAAACCAGGGATCTCCAGCTAATTTCCAGTATGTTTTCTATCCTACCTGAGAAGAGGTGTGGCTCACCAGAAGCCAGGTAGGATAGAAAATCTACTGGACATTAGCTCTCCAGGACTGGAGTAGGACACCCCTGATCTACACTGACCATAACATACACATGTGTGTCCTGTAATGGACTGGCGTCCCATCCAAGTGCTTGGAAGATGAACTTACCATATTTGATTTGGAGTTTTAATTTAATTATTGAAGCTGACAGTTTACACAATGGACCGGTTGTCTTTCAGGAGCTAGTCATGGAGAAGGTGGCTGAGAGTGAGGAGGTCCGGCAACGATTAGCACAGTCCTCCGCTCTACGCCACAAGAGGGGCCCCTCAGAACCGCAAGGTCAGAAGGAAGCAAAGCCAGAATCAGAGAAAAATGGAGTGCAACTTCAGCTTGCTCAGGAAGACCCTTTAAGCCAGAAGATGGTACTTCCCAATGGAACCACGGAGCCTCCAGACGCATCCAAACCTATACCAGAGGAACAATCCATAATTGAGAGTGGGGAACAAGACATTCAAGAAATGTCTCCACAGAGCATTTTCAAATTTGAAAGCAAGTATCTCAGTGATTTAAGTGCTATAATTCTGGAGCGCTCAATTCTCATTCGTTATTAACCATCTAGTCCAGGGGTGGGCAATCTTATCCGCAAAGGGCCAGTGTATGCATGTTTTTGGGATAACCTGTAGGTCAGCTGTTGAAACCTAGGTGTGAGGGCTCTTCAGTGAATCAGTCCTCTAATTAGTAATCTTATTAGGGGCTTGCAGCAAAAACCCGCATATACACTGGCCCTTTGCGCATAAGATTGCCCACCCCGATCTAGTCTGTGCAAAATATGTTTTGTCTTCAATTTTACTCTTGTTTATATAAATTGTTTGCAATGATATCAGGTTAAGAAAGAAACAACTCTGGGTTACTTCGTGGCCTTGTGCCTATTTTTGTACATCTTAATAATTTAAACCTCAAAACTGAAATGGTACCTTAAGCAAATATTCTCCCGGTAGTCCCTAGTCCAGATTTGAGCTTCCAGCCAGATGAACACTTGGAAGTATATGTGTCAGCAGTTGAGAACCCACAGCACTTCTGGATCCAGATTTTGGGGGTGCGATCATTACAGCTTGACAAGTTGGCTGCTGAAATGGGGCGCTTCTACAGCACTGGGACTGCAGTGAGTCAGACTCAATTTTTTTGCTGAATTTGGTGATGCTTGCGGTCTTAAAACCTCTCGGTAATCATTTTCGTTGCCCCAGGAGCTAAAAGTGGAGAAAGTAGTGGTGGGGGACATTGTGGCTGCCCCTTACCGGGACCATGGCACTTGGAACAGGGCCAGAGTACTGAGTGTGCGGGAGTCTGGCCTGGTGGACGTCTACTATGTTGACTATGGTGACAATGGCGAGCTTTCCCTGGAGAGCCTCAGAAGCATGAGGTCAGAGCTTATCTAGGTTCAAACACCCTTATAGACAGGCTATGCCCTTAGACTCTTTCAGCTTAAGGCAGTGGTTCCCAAACTGGGGGGCGGAGGTATTGCGGGGGGGGGGGCACCAATGGGATAGCCTCAGAGGCATGTGCCACCCTAAAATAATCTCTTCACAGACTGGACGATTAAATAAATAAAGCAGCACAAAATTAGAGTAACTAACAGTAAATAAACCACTAAGTTACGTGTACCATTAGAGCATTTATGTAATTTATTTAAACTTTGTTTTACCGGGTAAATTAACTGAAAACCAGTTCTCACTGCTTTACGTGCTTTTCGGGAGAAATAGCAGATAACGCATCGGAACTTC
>JABFEB020000092.1:11968887-11978977 GCA_019775895.2 Stomatorhinus ivindoensis | reverse complement strand
CAGAACTTGGGAGGCAGGGCACGATCATCACTCAGTGGAGAAGGGACTTTGATTGGCTGTTAATGATGGTGCGCAGAATCCGTAATCAACCTCGGTAAAAGAAAAAACCTCCCCAGTAGGGAAGGAAGGCAGTTGTGAGGATGGGCAATGCAGTAATGTGGGTAACCTCAGTCTGGCTTGGTGTTTAGAGAGGAAGATTCCAGTTGGGAAGAGGCCGGTCAGTTTGTCAAGCGTGCCTCTGACAGGCGCGATGCGGAGGAGCTTCTCGGGTGACGAAGAGCTGACTCCACCCCTTTACCCGTCCCATCCCGCACAGGCTGCGGCCCCGGGGCCCACTCAACCCCCCACCACTAGTGGGGAGCTGAATCCCAGCCTCAAATCAGGTAATCCACCATTCCTCCCAGTCTGCCTCGCTCGCAGTGAGCTGTTTAAGGCTGCACAGTACAGTAGTCTCATGCTGGGGTGCGGCGGGCCTCAAATTCCAGGGTAAGGTTACTCTCATTTACTCTCTTACTCTCAAGGTTACTCTCATTTACTCTCTTACTCTCAAGGTTACTCTCATTTCTATGCCATGTAGCACGTCTTAATCAACACGCCCTTTCTCAAAGGTTCATTTTAGTTTTACCTTTTAAAATTCCACTGTGGATTTGTATTTATTGCTCATCACAAATTGATGTTGTCGCTTGCGTCCCTATAAATTACAAAACCAGAATTGTCTGATCAAATCCAGACACAATGTATCTTGTTCTTAAACGCATGCAATTTAATTGAACATATTTGTTCATGCTGAATGTAGATTTCTGAATCGTCTGACTGCAGTAAATGCTGCCCAGCTCCCTTTGCACTCTGTGCCTGAGTGCTTTAGTGAAGATGCATTGCATGTCTGACCGCTTTGTTGTAATTAAATATAATTGGGAACATTAAATGAAATGAGTATCCCCTTACCAACAGCAGTTAAACTTACTTTATATGTAGAAAATAAAAATTACTGTGATGAGGAGATTAAAACAATAGTTGGAGTGCTAATTATGTGAAGTGGCCCTTCTAATAAAAAAGGATTAAGATTGTAAAGACTGTGCAGAGTATGTGTATTAGTGGTATCTAAGCATTTTGGTTAGCTAAATCCTTTTTTGTGTGTGTGACTTTTTGTGTTATAGATATTTTGCTCATACAGTGCTCAAAAAGTCTGGAGACCTTTGCTTATTCTGAAATGCTGCAAATTTACTGGTTTCATGATAGAAGTCCATTGACAGGCAATGTTTAATGTGTCTGCACATCTTCTGCACAGACATTTTCTTTTACGACTGACTTATTCAGTGCTGTACTTGCCATTTTGCAGTTAATGGGAGTTGTGATCCCTGGCTGCCAAAAGGATTCTGAACACACATGTTTGGTGTTTTATGTTACTGCTTGTCGATAAACTTAACTCAGAACAGCTGTTTTAGAATTCAGATTTGGGTTTCAATTTATTAGCACTTGAAATGTTTTACTTAACTTCTGGCCATGCCTGATGTTATATTCATTTCTTGTAAATAGATGAAGTAATGATTTTTGTTATGAAGCCAATAAATGTGCAGCTTCAGCCAGCTTCCCCAGACTTTCTGTGAGCGCGGTGTGTTCCCACCCAGCACAGCGCCTTCCATAAATTCATTTTAGATGCATTTGATATTCATTTCATACTCTCATGTGACAGTGGTGTAGATGAACTTCATCATTTATTGGATCTGTAGAAAGTAATTAGGTATGCCAAGCAGAATTAATTAGTATTAATTAGTAGTATACTATTGCGCTATAGTAAAAAAAACTGACTATTCAACTTTCAAGCCATTTGACTGGAATTATTTATAAACCTTGGTAGAAATATTTGGCCTGTTGTCTCTGATAGCTGTAATTTTTTCTCTCAAAGTGGTATTATCTAATTATTAAAATGGTTATTTTGGTAAAATGATTTATATATTTGGGTAAAATATGTGGAAGTTCATTGAAATCTTCTGGGGTCTCTGAACGAATATTTGACAGTGGTCATATTTATTGTCCTTATGTTAGTTTTTCATACTTTGTGTTTGAAATGGTGTTGATGAATTCTTAGTCATCAGATACACTGCAGAATCCTAAATAAGCTATTTATTGCATGTGTTTTTAAATATGGTATATATAAGATGTTTAGAAAGCTATTTATCGCACGTCTTTAAACATGGTATATATAAGCTGCTTAGAAGATGCTCTTACTGTGAAGTGTGTTTTTCAGTAGCCAAAGATGTAATGACTAGTGCTTGGCACATGCCAGAATTTTAAATTTTGCTGTTTAAAAATACTATGTGAGGAAGTATTAGTTTCTAGCAATTGATGACCGTGTATAGTATTTATTTTATTTATTTATTATGAACCATTTTGCTGTGCTCTCATTGGGCCATCTGTGTGTGCCAGTCAGTGAAGCCTTTGAAAGCAGTGGATACCAGTGAAAACGTACAAGCTTGGCTGCTTTTCTGTCCATCTAATCCTGCCAGAATTTGTGTGGAGAAACTTCACTGATATTATTCAGTGAAGTTGCAGAGTAGTGTGGGTTGCAGAGTAGTTCAAGAGCAAACGTCTTTATCCTTCTCAGTGTTGCCTGCGTGTGTGTGGGATGGTACAGGTAGGCTCAGGTGTTCGAAGGAATTAAGGATTTTAGCTTGCAGCTCTGGGGTAGAGGCTGGACATTTTAGCGCCAACGTCAGGAGAGGTTGTTCTTGGTACGATCCCTCGATTCTTACAGGCCCTTCTCCTCTCCCCCAAGGGGCTTCGCTGCAGCTGAAGGAGGAGGCCGCAGAGTTGGATGAGCACAGCTTTTCACAAGGCATCTCAGACCAGGAGAGCAACGGTCCTGGCAGCTACTATGTCAAACAGGAACCGTGAGACAGCTGATGGGGACTTTTGGCAAAAGCGAAAGCCTTAAACACTGTCTGACCTGACCAGCACTTGGAAATCAGTTCGGGGGTGGATGGGCAGCTGCACAGCGGCTTTGACCAGCGGCAGGACTCCAAATCAAAAGCAATTGTTTATTGGGTAAGAAAGACACAAGAATACAGCAAATTTAGAAGAGAAGGTAATATTTTACAAGATTATTATTTTCCTTTAGCTTTGTTTTAACAATTTGCCAGATGGACTTTCAATGTTCATTGTACTTGAAGTTTTCAAAGATGTTTTTTGTAAGATTTTTTCGAAATTGAGCTGTTGTGTGTCTGATTTGTTTTGGTCACTTTGGGAAGGGGGTAGTAATGTGAGAAATTTTAAGTTTAAGGTGGAAAGATCTAAGTATATATACATTTTTTGTGATCTGAAAAGAGTGGGTTTGAATACATGTAACTCATAAACCTTACTGGTATGAACACATTCAGATTCAATGGATAACACTGTCATAAGATTGCACTGCAGGAATGTACATTTCTATTCACCCGTTGCAGTCACCTTTGCCACAGATGTGCAGCTTTATTATATAAGTAACAAATCAATCATCAATCATATTTTTAATATTTAACAAACTCTGTGAGAATTGTAAAGAAACAAAATATTTCACCATTGACAGATATGCAAACTTTTATTTTAAGTTTTTTTAGACTAAGATGTCTGTAAAATATTTTGCCAGTTACCTAAAATTCCATATTTTAGAGCCATATTGTTGCAGAAGGGTGAAGTATTCAGCTGAGCCTCAGAATAAATTTAGTTTTTTCATACTAATATTGATTGTCACCGTTTACATCAGCAAAATTAAAAAAATAAAAACATTACATACTTAAAAAAATATATTTCAAGTGGAGAATGTGGCATCAAAGCTGTGCATAGGACCCCTGTAGGTGTGAGCATTAAACATAACTAGTTCTTGTTTGGGGAACAAAGATTATTGAATAACCAGTTAAACAACTATTGTTAAAGTACATTCTCTTAAGAAACAAGCTTGGTTCACTCTAAATCTTTATGTATTTGGTCTGTGCATGGTTAATTCCTCCCCCCCCCCCTTCTTTGTTGTCTTAAAACCATGAGCTACCATGAAACCAATGACTTTCATTACAAATTTGATTCCATCACAGAAATCTTTGTACTACCTCATTAAGAACCTGGCAGCGGCACACTTGACCTGTTCACTATCCATGAGGTAGTGAGACTCTGGGAAATAAAATGTGATTTTATTTTTCTGTCATTTCCTTTATTTTTCTTCCCACCCCCACCCCATCTTAAATTTCCCCTCCAATTGGTTAGATGAACTTACGCTTGTTGTATCATCGATCCAGTGGATTGATGTGTAAAATGCCACTGCAGAAACCGTGCAGAATCAGTGTACCTTATGCAAAGGAAAAATGTGGAACCTGTTCATCAGGTATTAACTGTATATTCTATCTTGGTGCAAAGCAGGGGTGCACAGTCCTGGAGTTCTGGAAGCTTCTAGTTGAACTTCATTACTCATCTTTGTTCTTCAAATACAATACACTTCCTGCCACATCGCAGCGTGCCAGGACTGGATTAACACACCCCTGATCAAAGGCTTCACATGGCATACATACATTAATATACTAATATTTTACATATATCTTAACATTGGAGACATTTATTTAAATGAAGATTTAATATGCAATTATAATTTTGAAATAAAACTGGCGCTTTCATATATTTGAAGATTTAAGAAATAAACCTATTAAAGATTATATACAAATGTCTACATACAAACATGCATAAAATTTTAATTACATGTAAATCTATTGCATAAATGTGACAATTTCTGTTACAATGTATTTGGATCAGCTGTGATCTTTTTCCATAGCATGCATAGTTAATATATTTGTTAGTGTGTATAGCAACATTTTATATTGATGTATATATAAAATGTATACTCACTAATCAAATATAATTTCTCTACCTGATGCAGGTGTAAATATTATATAACTGTATACACTATAGACTCCCTTCATGTACCAGTAAGGTTGATAATTAATTCTCAGGAAACATTTGCATCTTGTTTTATAGGCTTGCTGTAGCTTGTCGGGTCAAGGCTAATTGCTTTCCAGGTGGTCAGTATTGGGGATATACAGGAAATCTAAAGTAAACAGCGAAACTAATATTTTTTTTCTTCTTAATTCTTTAATGACATGGATGACATTGTGCATAATATTTAATAGTCTTAGGCTTTTATGGTCACTTGGTCATGCGGTCTAAAGTATTTCATTTTCACTGAATAAAATTCCCTGTTGCATATTATCGGATATAAATCGGAGACAATTATTGATAATTGTGTTCTTGCAAATGTTAAACATTCTCCTAAGTCTTTATTTTTTCCCCCCCACAGAAAAAAACGTAGGTGTTTGGAGGGAGGGGGGTACAGATTGCAAAACAAGGTGTATCATTAAGAATTTAAATTCTTTTTTTGGTTGAATGATTGCTTTTTTGGTGGGTTATTTTACACAGTGGGGATGCTGTGACTTTTTGTGTGTGCGATGCCTTTCCATTAAATATTAGGAGGCATGAAATTTTAAAACGGCAGCCGCACGGCTACCTTTTGAAGTGGCTCCCTTTTTTGTTTTCAATTAGGTGTCCTGAGGGGGTGGTGGATACATTTGGTATAACATCCATACTGAATATGCAGTTCATGTGCTGGCTGGGAGAAGCAGAAGTTTGCTTAGTTTGTTAAAGTGTGTCAAGCAAAGCAATAAAGCACTCTGTTGTATTCCACCAAAATTTGATTTCAAGTGCATAGGCTTTATTTTTTAATTTGGGATCACATGAGTTATTGAAATAAAAGAAATGCTTTAGTTTGACTGGCATCAAGGTGTTTGAGATCTTTGCCATTGGACCACTGAGAAATAATTCTGAGATCCGATGGTGCTTAACGCACTGATGGTGAAACATGTTCAGAAAAAATACTTTTCTTTTCTAGCTTGAGACAATGCATTCGAGACCAAACGTTGGCATTATGTTTGTTTGTACTTTTAAGACATGACTGTTTCACAACAAATTTAGCTGCTACCCTCTCCTATAATATGATGTAGGTGCCATTATTCTACATGAATGACAATGTTGCAAGTCGATAACAATAAAATACACAGGTGTACAACCTACAGTGCAAAATTTCCTGTAAATGAGATGGAGGCCTTACCTGTTTTGTTATACTTGTTTTCTTGATAGCAAAAAAAAAGAGTGAAAGAAAATTGTAACATGTTTCATGAACCAAATATCAGTGCATGCAGCATTGTGAACATCTTGTCGAGGCCCACGGTGCAGACCTGACCTCTTTACTTTTTGTGCTATGGTCTAAAGTTATGTGCAACTTCCTAGTTTTTTTGGATACTAACACGGGTCTCTTTTTTATGTGAATCCCCCTTTTCCTCAGTCTTTGTATTATGGTGCTATATATTTGATAAACTGTTAATCCTTTTAATGGGGAATGATTTTGAGAAAATGTACTTCTGGTTGGATTTGAGTTGTCTTCTGTATTGTATTTTGGATACAAATGTAAAGAATTTGTAGAGAAAATATTAACTTTTCCCCTCATGGTACATCTGGGGGTTCAGTAAGGTATGGGATTTGTACACCTTTTTCATCTAAGTTTTGATAGTGTCTGTACATGTTCTTTCCTTTCATTGTCATGGTTATTTGTGCCGTGAACCAGAGGTTTAATAACCTTTCTATTGAATTTGTAAATAATTAAAGCGTGAACTGTTATTTTACAAATCTTGCAGACGTTTCCAGCATGGATGTGAAAAAAAGCATTAATTCACTGAAGACCTTTTTACACTGAATAAAAAAATATATAAATGTATCTTCACTATTATTTCCTTCCACAACATAGACGGTCCTGCAATCTGTTGATGTAGTGATAGCTTTAAATATGGGTGTTAAATCACCGTTTCAGCGAACAGCATAAAATTCCTGCACGCTTCTGAAGAATGTCTGAAATTTCATTCTGAAATTTCAACTCTGTTCAAAAGCAGAGTGTGACAAATTTAGAATTGTTTCATTTAAACCTTTGCCCCTGCTGTAGAGATCGTGAATTTCAACAGAATAAAATCATAATACCTCTTGGATATTTGTCTAATTAATTCACCTGGTGTCATATTATGGCACTATTCTCCATAAACTAATTTCTGACCCACTAACATATGAAAAAAAAATTGATGGCTACCAGGAGATGAAACCCCTGAAGCCAAAATATTGAATGTCAAATTCTTTGGTATCAAAGACAAGAAAAATTACAGACCTGGTATTCAAGTATTTATTGACATGCGTTTGCTATTCACAAACACAGCATAAATTCAAGACAGAAGGAACAAAGGGTTTGATGGGCTGCGCCTGCTTGGTCAATCATAGATCCAGCTCTCTGCACAACTCGTATGTGATACCAGCTCCTCTGGAGTGAACCAAAGGTTTATCTCTGCATTGGCACTATCTACTGAATCACTGCCATGGATGATGTTCCTGAAAAAGTAGAGAGACATGTTAACCCAATGGGGGAAAAATACACATGCGCACCTCTTACGTATTTTACCAAAAAAAAAATTACATGGCTGAAAACTAAGTACAATTTCCTCACCTGCCAACTTGAATGCAAAAGTCGCCTCGGATGGTGCCTGGTTTAGAGTCTGCAGGATCGGTTTCACCGAGCATGACTCTCCCAGTCTTCACCGCATCCATGCCTTCCCACACCTTTGGAGGGAAGAATATCACAGGTAAACCACTTTTATCATTAAGTGCCCTTATTTGTCAATAATGAGTATATTTGCAATGATTTGACTAATTGTGTACAAGCTGGTACGAATGTATACAAGATCTCAAATGGATCTACCATGGCAACAATAGGGCCGGAATGCATGTATTTAACCAGGCCAGGAAAGAATGGTCGTTCACTAAGATCACTGTAGTGAGTCTTCAAGAGGTCTTCCGATGCCTGCAGGGCAACATGGAAAGGAAATAGTTGCATATATTTGAAAAGAAACAAATGTTGATGCACAAGTCCCCGTGGACGTTTTAGTGTCAATATCCCAGAACTTGAGTGCATCATACATGGTGTGTTGAAAGATCAGCAGGGATCCTGCAGGGACGCACATGACCCCAAATATCAGCTACCAACTTTATAAGCTACTATATACTGCTCATGCACACCCTTCTGTGAATTCAAAGGTTTATTTTTAGAAACATTGAATGACTGATATATTACAAACACATTCAGTTTCTAATCTAAGAGAATTACCATTTTGCACTTCTGAAGAGCGATGTCTCCCTTAATGTACAAGACGCTGGAGATAAAAGTCTGCTACACTTGGTTTTATAGAAGGCTAAATTGTAACACAGACAAATGGAGAATTGGAATATCTAACTATTCACATGGCTGAATTATTAATGTTATGTTCTAAAACCTGTGTTTCTGAAGCTCGCACAAAGCGTTACCAGCACGTTAATGGCCTATACCTTCCATCAGAGGAATTGCGCACGTCAACCTAAAGCAACTACAGGTAACCAAGACCGTGTGTATAAAGATGCACAAATAAACGCTTGAATACATTTAACTTACATGGAGAAGCTTCATACCGACAAGTTTAAACCCCTTCTGTTCAAATCGCTTGATGATTTTTCCCACAAGTCCGCGCTGCACACCATCTGGCTTTATGGCAATGAACGTGCGTTCTTCAGCCGAAGTCATTACCCTGAAACTTTAAGACATACAGGAACTTATGAATGAGAATTAGGCGATGCTCTGAAAGGACAGATTCACATTTCATTTTCCACTTGGCTATATGAGGGGCAGAGGTCACACTGAGAAAACTCCTGTGCCTGAAACCAATAAAGTGGCATATACACCAACCTAACCGTTAATTCTCACATGACGGTGATAATTACTTATTTTCTCGTCTTGAGGGAGCGAGGGAAATAGGCCAGTTGGTTGCACAACCTGTCACCTGGAGATTTCCCCTGGTAATTTAATTAATTGCTGTCCCTGTACCAACCCTGCTGAGTGCAATGACTGAACATGCAGCCAGCGCCTTTCTTACTTACTGAAATATTTAATGAACCTTCCAGCCTCTTTTTGTGCAGCGCTGAAATTTTAATAACGCAACTAGATAAACAATATGGGAATGGAAAAACAAGAGTAAGCAGTAAGGCACTGTATTCAAACTCTCATTTATTTAAGGTATTACTCTAAATCGCTGCATATCTACACGCTCAGACGGCACGAAAATAACTCACAGCCAGCACTGAGATTAATACCGCTTCGTACGGGAAGCTCAGCTAGTTCTCAGTGCAGCATCCAGCGTTTCTGTTAGCCATTTAGTGATCCCGGCAATGTTATTTATACTTCCATGAACTGTCAGGTTTGCCAAATTTAAGTTTGCTATGATAAAACTACAGTCATATCTAATACGCTAGCTAATAAAACAAATTTAAAAATCGATTTAATAGAAATATTACACATCAGCATCCCAAACGAAAGACAATTAATACCTACATAATAATTAAAACCATGAACGCAAAAACTATGAGTGGAATGCAACTAATCGAGGTCAGGTACGTGATGTATGAAATATACGAGAGACCAAATTTAAAGCAAATTATGTATGCGCATCGGTTAAAAATGGTATTCAAATTATAGCTACCTTTATTGCGAGAGAGATAGTCGTCTACTGCTCAGCAGCGGCAGCAGAGTGTCTTTGCCTAGAAAACTGAGGCTTATATGTGTGATGGAGGCGGGGATTGCTGCTGCTACATAAGCAGACGAACAGAGAAGCCACGCAGCGTTAACAATCCTGCCTCGTGTATGCATGTATACCGGACCTCGCGATTAAACCTGTAAATGTTGGAATCTCACATTTTTTATATTTGCATGCAAACATAAAAGCCAAGCAACGTCAACAGTGCAACCTGCAAACCGCTGTATATATTTTGAACCGCCCGATTAAAACAGTAAATTCTGAAATATCTTCTTGCTTTTTAAAAGAAAATAATATAAAGCAAAATAGTGCGATCGCTGCTGTTGTTAAGATTGAGATAAGGCACTGAGTTTCATTCTACAATCTGAATCGCTTTTGACTTTAACACTTTGCTGTACTTATTCCTTAAATGACATTCT
>JABFEB020000092.1:11907482-11942288 GCA_019775895.2 Stomatorhinus ivindoensis | reverse complement strand
GGGGAGCCACAGCTCCGCCCGCCCAGGACATGAAGCCGACACGGAGGAGACCCAGGCCCCAGACCTCCAGGGGTCCCCCCTCTTGAAGAAGTAAACAAAAATATATAAAATAAACAAACAAATAAATAAATAAATAAAATAAATCCAAATAAAGTAGTCCCCCGCAGAGGGGGGGTGGTGGAGGGCAAAAAAAAAAAAAAAAGGAACCTTAGGGTAATGTTACATATTGGCTATTTTATATCTTCCAAGGATAATGTGCACCTGTAAACATGGGTGCAACAACTAATTTAAAACATGAATGGTTGTCAATAAAAATGCAATATGGACATATTTTCCATTATTTCGCTTTCAGATTATATAGCCAATTATGTTTTATTTTATACTGGGTGGTGCATCATAAATAATTCATAAAACATTAGATTAGTAATGATATAATTACGTCTTCTCATGCCCAAGTTCTAATTCCGTAACCTCAAAGGCAAGATATTAATTCATTTGTATTTAAAATGCCATTATGGTGATAACCTCAGTCTGACTTTGCTAGCTTCACTAGAATTGACTTTTGATAGCTACAGTTGTCAAAGGACCATATATTAGTCCAACAGAGGTACAGATTTAAATTGATTTAATGATTTAATATGTCTTCAGTGTCATTTGAAATGACGGTCACATTTTTCTATTAGGAAAATTAAGTATGAGTAAATCAAACTAGTCATTTCCATTTTTTAATCTAAATCTGTCTTGCAGCTGCTTATTCTGCAATTGCTTATCCTGCTCATGGGTGTAAGGTTGGGGTACACCCTGGATGGGATGACAGTCAATCACAGGGCACACACACAATACACACATTTAGAGTTGCCAATTAGTCCAACTACATGTCTTTGCACTGTCAGAGAAAATCTGTGAGGGAGGGAGAACATGCAAACTCTACATGCAGACTGGAGTTCAAACCCTGAACCCTGGAGACAAGAGATGACAGTGGCACCCCTTTGTCAGCTAAACGCTGAAATATTGCTGTAATGATTCACTGCAAAATTTTGTATTTAAAAATGATCTCACTCCATCTGCCAGTGGATTTATAGCTTCACAACTCATAGGAGACAGTATGTGTAGTTATGCTCATACTATTCAGACTGCCTTAGTGTACCTCAATAAAAATGACCACCCCTTCAGAGATGAATGAGTCAAAATATTGAAGTATGTGGTTGCCATATACTGTGCCTCATTGTATATGGTACCATTGATATTATGGAAGTAACGTAACTTTGAAGTTGATAAAGGACAATGCAAAATGTAATGAAATGGATATGTGTAACAACTCGACAAAATGTAAATGAAGACCATTTTGGTTATTTATTATATAATGCACCGTATTATTCCATTTGGTTATGCTTTATATTAACTGCAGCTTTATAATGCATTCATAGGACATTCAATGCGCCTTCTTAATACATTATATTATCCTTCATTATACAATACTGCATTATACATTAATAACAAAGGTTATATGGTAATAACAAACATTATAATCATATAATGGATATAATGTTTGTTATCAGCGTATAATAAAGCTCTTAAGGTATGTTAGAATGTTATGGTATATTCACATGCTGCTTATGAATGTGCTAAACAAATAGAGCAAGTGTAAACAAATAGAATGATATGGTGCATTACATTTTCATCGTAAAAAAACTACAAATCTCATACTTTGTAATAACCATGACAATGTGTAATAATTTATTACAAAATGTGCAGAAATGTATTATATATTGTGCTCAATCTGTCTATTACAAAATGTGACAGATTATTATAAAATGTGTGTGCTATTACACAATGAAGTGAAAATTTGTTACACTTTGTCGAGTTATTAGATAATGTGGTGTTATTACATAATTCGTTGTTACACCTACTGTATATTGCCTTTCATTTGCTGCTCAAAAATAAATTATGCAATTTACAAGGAAGAAGCACAGAAACTCAGATATTTGCTGGATTAATAAAAAATATCCATAATCCATTGCAACTGGCCTTGCTACAGCCAAGAACCTTCATTGAAGCTTCTGTGGAACCACAATGGAAAACATCTTCACATCCTCCCATCATTGACTGGCTTGGCACCACTTGTGACTGATCCGAAGGCAATAGCAGAAAGTTACCAAATCTGCAATGAAGATTCTTGGCTGTAGTCCTAATCCCATTTAAAACCTGCACAACTACAGAGGAAGGAATTGAGTGGGCAAGTACCAGCTGTTCTATGGACTCACTTATGGAAATCAATACAGGGTCCTCAAATTCAATACAGAGAACATAAAAAGCCTATCAAAGTCTCTTCCTTGTCAACAAGCAACTCTGGAGCATATATACTCCTTTTGTGTTCCACATTCTACTACTCTTATTGATTGCGTGTTTTCACATATGTTATCGTTAACATAAAACACATTTAAAAAGTAAGAAACATAAAAAACAGTTCCTAGTAGTATTTTTTACTCTTGTCTTTATGCTGTTTTGCAATTAAAATAAAGCTGTAGCTCATCTCAGATAGCTAGCTAATTAAACAACTGACATTGATAATTTAGTTTGATGTACACACATATTCCAGAGGAAATTTATGCATATAAAAATGACACATGCTAACAATAACCAATCAATAAATTTGATATCTTGTTTTAACTTTTATCCTATGGATCTTGTAAAATTAGCCTTGAATTAACTTGCACACCCTGTTATATTTAATAAATTTTAAATTTTCATATGTATGCAACAACATCATATTGTACATAGATAATATGAAGAAATAAGTAAACAAGGGAGGAAAAATGAGAGAGGAAAAATCAATAGTTAGTGTATTAGTTATGAGTATTAAAACACCCTGTGACTTAAAAGGGACCTATTATAATTTTCCAGCTCTTACATTTCCTTTAGTGTGTTATATAGCTTTATGTGCATGTAGACGGTCTGCAAAGTCTTAAGGCCCAAAGTACACGCTAAAGGGAGTAACTCACCACAGAAACCACTCTTCTCTAAACTGCCTGAAATGCCTTGTTGGAATTCCAGCCCTTATTTCTGTGATACAGTGAGGTCACCTAGGCAAACAATCCTTATTGACCGCCTACCTGTAAGGATCTATCTGCAGGCTGCAACACAGAGATGGAATGTGTACGGCAAGCTGACCAATCAGAGCACGCTGGGCTCCTCAGGGGTGGGGCATAAAGTTCTAACGGAGTTTTAGTGAATAGAGATGTACAGTATGAGAAAAATAATGTGATTTTGAAACTTTGTAGCACGTAAATCTATTCTAGTACTTACCAAAATATAACTGTAAACAGTGAAAATGAGCATAACAGTGCCCCATTAACACACCACTCAGCAACGAACTTCGACCTTCGACCTCCAGGCTTCGTGACCTTAATCCGCACAATTGCTCTGAGTTTGCATGGTTTGCTTGTGTTGCATAAGCTTCAGTTTTCTCTCACAGCTCATACAATAATGCAAATCAGTTCTGCTAAATGGCCTGCAGTGTGCGAATGCGTGTGCAGTGTGATGGGTGAGCATGCTGTCCACAGTGTCCTGTGTCCATGTGCTTCCTGGAATAGTCTCCAAGTTCTACATGAACCTGTACTGGATAGTAATTGGAAGAAAGATGGCTGTTTTTTTGTCATGGCAATGGAATTGAACAGCTGTCATTATAATGTAATTAGTTGCATTTTAAATGTCTCTAATCCCTTGTTTTATTAATGGAAGCATCAATTTTAAATTGATTCCAATGTATACATGATAAAATTAGCAGTTTCTTCCATAGACACCCTCCAGAACCACAGTAGAAAAAATGGACAGCACAATTTCTTACTGGGTAACAGTGTTTTGCAGTGTTTCCATGGAAAATTAATGACGTCTGCAGCAAAACAAAAACACAGCACCATCAAGGTTGATGAGTTGCTACAATATTTAAATTATGCAACCTGGAGCTTGGGACAATAGACAAGCAAGATAAAACTGACAGCTGCTTAATAAGGCAACTCGTGAGTCAATAAAGTAACTTTCCATTACCTCTATTTAATCCCCTATTAAAATACATCTCTTTCATTTGCAATTTGCTTAATTTTCAACTGAACTACAAATGTCCTGTAGTCTTCCCAAACAAAACACATGATCTTTAAAAACGTAGTAAATTTGATGCTGGTGAAAGGCAGTCACTTTCAGTTCATGTGCAACGGCATGCTGGGAAGTCGAAGGTCAGGTATGGGAAGATAAGTGATTCTCCGAGTCAGGAGTCCCAACAGCCGTCTTGACTCAAGATGAAACTGCCAGAAGAACAAGCTGCTCTCTGTTTAGAGACCAGCATGAATAAGTAATGAAATGTTAATACACAGCAGCAAAGAACATTTTTTTCCCCAAGACAGCTCTGCAGGAGACTGGGGCACTTGATGGTATTAAAATGCTATTACCGTAAATCAGGTCAGGCCCCCGCTGCCTGTATTTTTCACAAGCAAGTGGTTCCTATTGGTCCCGTGAGTGAAGGGTGCAGAAAAGGGGTGGAAAGTGGAAAGGTGGCTGCATTTGGGGATGTGCGTCAACATACATAAGACCCCATGTATAGAAAGAGGAGTGCTGTCAGTGAATATACGACAAAAAATTACAATAATGGATCAAAAAATTTATATCATTCAAAATACACAGCTTTAGATGATCACGTTGAACGCCTTTGATTTACCTTATGCAATAATGCAGTGGTCACTAACGCCACTACCAGTCTGCCACCCACACATTCAGCGGAGAACCTTCACCTGACTTTACTTGACCTAAAGGAGGTCTGATTTTCAACTAAATACTTTTATTATTGAGATGACAGAAATAAATTGTACTTTGTGCATTTTTACATATATATTCTTCCATCTAATATTTTCTACAGTTGTGACAAAGAAGTGTAAACAAATTAGCATAAAGTATTTAAGATATAAAATATAACACTAAGAATAACCATAGAACTCTACAAATATATAAAAGCCCATGCATGTGCTCATACACACAAACTTTGGTTACTTCACCAAAATGTGCTCTTCGTGACAGTTTCATGAAAAGTGTTCAGAGCAATATATATGTATAGTGGTACCTCAGTTCTCGAACTCATTAGAACTCGAATTTCTTAAAATTCGAACCAGCTAGTTCGAAAAAAAAATACTAGAACTCGATCTGAATCTCAGAAGTCAAACCGTGAACGCTGACCTAACATTACTTGTACACGTGGGGAAATGAATCACGTGGGACGTCTCTCAGCTGAAATAGGGTAACGCTTATCATCGTGCATGTTTACACTACAGCTGAATTCATATATTTAGACAGTAAAAATACATTTAGACAATAATAGACAGTAACAGTAATTATTATTATATAATTTAAAAATATGCTCTTCTTGTTTTATCCTGTTCATTTTGTGTTTAAATTAATTAATTGGTTTTCCATTATTTCTTATGGGGAAAATTCGATCACAACTCGAACTTTTTAGGATTCAATCCAGAGTTCTGAACGGATTAAATTCGAGTTCTGAGGTACCACTGTATACACACGCACACATACACACACACATACAAACATACACAGGTTTGTAATTACATCATTGTTGGGACCCTCCATTCATTTCTATGGGTAAAACTCCCAACAATGACAACCTTAACTCCTACTCATCTATAACCCTAAGCATAAGTAATCAAACTACATTAAAACATTTTTTTTTATAACATTCTGTAATACCTGAAAAATGTTCCACGCAATATCAAAATAACAGGGTGGGGGACACACGCACATACACAGCATGTATAAAATACAGTAAATACCTCCCTGTCGGAAAAATGTTTTAGAATGTGCTATAACCAAAAGAAACTGGAGCATGGGAGGGTGCTCATTAGAAAGTAAATGCTACTCAAAGAGAAGACCATCACCCCTCTGAAAGACAACATGGATTATCTGCAAGGATAATGAGGGAATGTGGATGAGACTAAAGTGAAACTTTTCAGTATAAATGAGACAAGGTCATATTTAGTGAAAACAAGCCCTTGCCTTCCAACAAAAGGCCCCATTTCAATCATGTATTAGCGCAGATTGAGGCTGCTTATTTACCCCGGGACCTGGATGGCTAACAGTTTCTGAAAAAACAATGACTTCTAGATTAAACCAGAATATCATACAGGAGAAGGTCGGGGTTCCTGTGTATGAGCTGACACTTACTGGAAAATGGGTCATGCCGCATGATAACAACAGAATGTACAACAAAATGTTAAACTAGCCAGAGAACCAAGTGTAATATTATGGCATAAAGTGATGTGAGGATTAATGATTAACTCTCACTCTAACCCAAACCTAAACCAAACCCCAGACAACTGATAGCAACCATAACCATAGCCCTAATCCTAATAGCAACACTCATTTTAATCCTAGCCCATCATCCCATCATCCCAACCCTCAACCTAACACTACCCTCTCCAACTCTCACCCTAATCCGAACCACAAGTTTAAATGGTAAATAGACTGCATTTATATAGTGCTTTCTTCCAAAGCGATTTACAATAATGCCTCTCATTCACCCATTCACCCACACACAGACCAGTAGCAGAGGCTGCCATGCAAGGCACCAACCTTCATACCGGGAGCAATTGGGGGTTCAGTGTCTTGCTGAAGGACACTTTGATGGGGTCAGAAGGAACCAGGGCTCAAACCTGCAACCCTACAGTTGCCGAACGATTCTGCTACCTCCGGCGCCACCATCTTCCCCCCAATTTAGCTCGAAATCAATGTATTAAAAGAAGATTCCAAAAAGTCTTACTTGTTGAATTATTGTAGTATATTTGTATTTTCACGTTAACAAAAATAGGCCACATTATATATGTAAAATGTAAGAGTTTAACTGGAACATTGAACAAAATAGATGTAACATTAAATCATATTCAAAACATTTCTCACTGCTGTATGTGATTTAGTATATCTGGTAACAATTGACACAAGTAATGTAGTTGCTCAGTCACTACTCACATACAAATCATGAACAAATATAGTTACTGCATGAAATGAACCATTATTAATGATGATCAAACATGGGATCATTATGTAATTGGTTAATTAATACATTAAATAAGAGAACACTACTACATTACTTGTGCCCCCTTAAGTAAAGTGTTACCGAGTATCTTATACACATAACAGTAAAGCTATAGTTTGCTTAGTGGGCATAAAGGCTATTAATTTCAGTTAGGAAGAATTCCAATTGCATTTCCCTTATTAATTACTATTTGGGTAATTCTGTTCCTTACAAATGGCTCTTTATGTGAAAAGCCACTTCTATCAGATTTATTTTTTCCTATTAATCTAGCAATCAAACATCTTGCATTAACTGAAATCAGCTTGGTGTTTCTTATGCACATTTTATTTTCAGATTTAAAATACATTTACTTTAATTCCTGTATACAGAATTTGTTTTCGGGTATTTGTATACTGCAGGCGCATATACATATCCATATAACTTAATTTAAGAATTTGTCAGTTTGTAGTAGATTCTTTCAAACCTTACTTTGTAATTGATAGGTGACAGTATAACAAAGTATAACAAGTGCCATTTCAGTTGGGTATATTGGCTTTTTGTATGTTTTCACAATCAGATTAATAAATTGTTATTTTTTTACTGTTTTAATTTTGAAGTTAAGCTTTCTGCTTGCCCACATTATCATTCTTTTGTTTTTTTGAACCATTGCCATTCTATCTCATAGCAACCGAGTTTAAAATTCTGTGTTTAATCTCAGTGCATAGTGGTGGAAATGTTATGTTTCACACTTTTTGGAGGTAAAAATACAGGAACAAAGTGACAAATTAGGTACAGTTACTAAAGTTATCCTCAGCTAAGAAGAGGCTGTTGAACTTAAGTCAAACTTGTATAACCTCTTTGGAAAATTATATAGTTTTGTTTACAAATAATTCTGGAGTTTTAGAAAGGCTTAAAAAGGACACTGCAAACTCCTGGTTTACTGCATAAAAACTAAAATTTAAAAGTGGCTCAAAACCTTGTTTCTGCTGTTGCTTCTCTGCCTTGATACTTGACCTCTCGTCTTACTAGTCGCTGCTCTGATACTGTCACGCTTCAAACACTTGTGAAGATGTGAAGCAATAACACTGTGTGAGGTCGGAATAGCGACTCTGCAGAGAAATTATTCTTAATGTTATGTTGGAAATTCTGCACAAATTTATGAGAACAACCACTACTGTAGCAAGGAGATTCATCGCATCGTACCCTATTGCTCCTTACCAAGACTGTGCACAAGTCAACAGAAAAGACGTTTGGTAACAGCAACGTGTTGTCAGTCAGCATCTAGAAGTGTCTTTAACATCTGGGGGAAATATGGTGTGAAATGGAGAAGACGTCAAGGTGAGTGGACAACAAAACACGAGACGATAACTATAGCTGCGGGGGGTTGACGGGTGAAGTTTCTTTATCCTGGACTGCTACAGCAAGGCAGACAAGAAACCATGCTGTTCTGCAGCTTTTAAGTGAGACTTCCTCATCTAGTTTCTTACACTGCCCGCTCCTTATGGCCTCGGAATACCTTGACAAGACATTACACTTCCATGGCATAGGTATATTCGAATGATTCGATTGCCTGTCGTGCCCTACTGCGTGTGCATTACACCTCAAATCCATCAAAGTAGTATTTCATAAAATATAAAATGCCTGTTTGTGAGGAGATGTCGATTTTTTTTTTACAAAGTTTACAAACGTATAGGGGACTTTTACTGCACAGTACTGCAGGAAAAAGCTATAAAGCTCAAAAGTCTATAAAAAGAAATCTCTTGACCTGTGATGCAGTCATTCATTGTTAAAGAAATAATAAAACACTGGGACTTGTACCTACACTGATAACAGCCCTTTTCAGAACATTGCTTGCTGGTCCAGCTGCATTGCTCTTTAGCCCAGTCTTTTATGGATCCTTAATTCAAAAATTGTTTTGGGTAATTCAAAGGAGGCTGATAAGGGATTCCCTTATCACTTTCTCTAAATTCAATATGGCCACCAATATGGCGCAACAGCATTGATACTGTGTGTCGCTAGGTATGGAGTAGGGCTGTGCCGCAAGGGGATAAGCAAGCTTGCAAACCAATACTGTGTTTCAATGAAAACAAGCAAAATAGATATTGTGTCCATTAAATACCCTCTAATAAGGGCAACTAAACCAAAAAAGAAGAAAAAAAAAATAACCATGCCGTACAAAAATGTAAGACTGCTATTATTCCAACTGAGGATAGCTGTGTGTCTTTAGTTGTTAGCGCAATGCTGGCAGTCAACCTGGATTAAATCACTCAAGCTTGTCCTTTTTTTCAGCACATCTCCATTAACTATTTCATTATTTTGTGATGTTTTGTTTGGTTTATCATGCAATGTTTCTAGGTTGTGTGTGATTGGTGAAACACATTTTGAAAATTAACAATGCAATCTGCCAAAGGCTATTATTTTATAAAACACAATAAATCGTGTTGGTGAAAATATTCTCATGAAACCCAGGAGAACCAAACGCAAAATGTTTGTAAAGCAATTTGATGTAAATATGGCGATATAAAATGCAGGCAAATGAAAATGCAAAGCATTTTTCAAAAGCATTTATTACATAGTAATGAAACACCAGCCAGAATCCAAGTATACCTGGATCCACACTATCCACTACTATAGTATTCAGTTCGCTTTCAGCATCCATAAACCTGCATCATTTTAGGAAGACATTTTCTGACAGGTTCTGTACATTTTCAGATTGTTTTCAATGCACTGGAATCATTCAGAAATGAGGGCAGCTGGCCCTCTGTTGCCTGACGGGAAGAAGTCAGGAAACGCCAGAAACATTTTCATCACATTCTTCCTGAAAATTCGACTCTCTGTAAGTTTGTCTGTCCTGTGTTCTAACCCTATTACTATGGGTGCTGTAAAGGGAGGGAGGGAGGGAGGGGGTGAAGGAGTGGGGTTTAGACGATTCTAAGGACCTCGAAAAATTTAGAACATTATTAGATTAGTTTGGGTTGTGGCCCAATACGATATACTTTCACAGGGTACAAAATCCCCCGCCCGTAACCCCCCTCTCATTCAAACAGATTAAGATGATCATTCTTGTTCGGGTGCCAGGGGGTCCAAGTGGAGAAGAGGCATAATAATTTATGCATTCCTGAGCTTTCCAGGAGTGAAAGTAGCCCTCCAATTGTCATTAAGTTACAGTTTTACCCCAGTTGTGTTTTTTTGTATTTTTTTGCATAACTAGGTAAATCTGTAAATTGTCAATGACTTTTTGAAAAAGTGAACTGAAATGTGAATGTTCAGACCATTTAAAGTGCATTTGAATTCCAAGCTGCTCTCTGCAGTTTGACATTGACCTAGTGTATCTTTAAGTAATGGCTCATATCATTTAGTCAATATCGACCTCCTTGTACCTCATAGCCCCTGTTGCCAAAATAAGATTACGCTCCATTGGGAAATCCACAGTTTCTGCTTGCAAACATTGTTTTTCTTCGCTGTTGTGAATGTGTTTATTTCCTTCTTTCAGCACACTTCATAAATACTGTTCACAGAAATGCAATTTTTTGATGTAATTAACCATTATGGATTTAAACATAAGCTTTCAAGGAAATATACTTAAAGTTTCATATAATGCATTTGAATCATATTCCTTGCGATTATGTAAATTAGCCAGAAAATGATTAAAGTCCGCTGTATTAAACTGAAGCAAAATATTATGGCCATAAACATGCCATCAGTAAAGGTCATGTCACCGTGCGACTATAAAGTGGACTTTGGAATCAATGCAATTCAATTGTTTCTCTCAGCCCACAGTCATCTGGAGAATTCAATTGTTCTTTGGAAAATACCTTTTGACACAATCCTACCGAGTATTGATCAGACAACAAACGGTGCTTATGGTAAACGCTGAATATCATCCGGTCCTCTCACCAGCTTCCTATGTTTTCTTTTTGAGAGTAGGGAACTGAATTTTAAACTTTAAAGCAGATTTGTCAAACTTGCCTTTAGTTCATTTGTATGTGATTTGATATTACAGAATTAGATTATTTGTGCAAAATTCAAGCTATGCTAGTCTTCTTAGTCTGGAAATGGTTCAACCAATAAATAGAATGCTAATGTGGAAGACATTTTCTGCAAAGGCTTTATCGCAATAATTCCTATTCAACAGTCAGGGGATTGAGATATTTTTAAATAAACATGGTGACTTTTAATGATGTGTGTACTTTTCTTCCATATTCGTTGATGTTATTGGCTTATTTTTTCAGTTTCTTATCATATGTGACCTTGGGAATAACTGAGCCAACAAGCTGCACAAACTAGGTATGTGAGAGATTTGAATGAAGAAAAGTCTGTTGAAAAGTTCATTTTTCTGGACAGTTTTTTCAAAGTTGAAGCCATTAGCCATCTCAATTAATAAGAAACTGAAGGAATTAATTGGAATCATTCCTCATATAATGTGCAGGTATCAAAAATAGAAAAAAAATTGTTTGTGCAAATTAACAGACAATCTCCTCTAAATACTGCTCAGAGTAAATGACTGGACGCATTGTGCCTGTTTCCGAACTAAACTGCCCAATTCAGACTCTACTGTGGTCGGATTTGTGAAATGTCATGATCTTTTAGCAAATTGGTGCAATTGGTAATGACAAGGATATTATACGCTGGCAGGGATATTGCGCAACACTGAAGAGAATCATTCGGAATATAGACTCAGGAATAAGTTTATTAAAAGGAATATCTGAGTGTCTTGGGACTGGAGTTACTGGCATCCATGTTGATTTTGTTCATGGTGCCTCCAAAATAGTTTATTTATTGTATTAATGGCATTTAATTAACACATCCAGAGTTAAATACGTCTGTAATGAAAGTATCCAAAACAAATCTGAGCATGTCAATTTACTCCAGATGAACAGAAGCCTTTTTTTTCACAGCTCCCTTGTGGTCAGGATGTAACTAGTGTAGCAGTATATTAAAGGAAAGATATTACATATATTGGATGAAACTAAGAATGAATGCGGTAAAGTATTCTTTTTCATGTTCCTATAGATTCTGGCAACATCCACTTGATAGATGCTAAGCTGAAAATAGCCTTTTTCTTAATGAGATCATGTGACAGGTTTAATTACTGTAGCTAATTCAAAGGAGTATTCATGAATATCGTGGATGTGAACTAGCGGCGTAGCTTAAACTGCAGAACATCTTCCATTAACCTTATTCGGGGGCATATTATGTAGTGCCTACTACCTACCCAATAAATTACCTGAAATAGCAGTAACAACTTAAATCTGGCTGGCCGCTGCAGTTTTGGAAGGGCATTACAGATGCTTATGAAGACGGCACTGGGGAAATGGTAGCAGCCGTTCATCTTTATGGGCAGACAGTCTGGCCATCTCTGAAATATGCATCTGAAACTTGGCGCACTATTAGCAAAGTCCTCCGTAAGTGCTAGATGCCGGTCCCTTTCAATTTAAACTTCATCAGTCCATAATTATTTACGGTTTCATACAATTAAACGGAATATCATAAAAACATTGTAAATTGTTCATATATCATATTGCACTGTTAATGAGATTTTTATCCCATATCATTATAATTTTATATATGAAGTTTTAAGTACTAATACATTTGTATCATTTTTCAGAACTAGGGTTTTATACCTAGTCGTTGTCATAATTAAATACATTAATAAATACATATAAAAAAAGACATGGTTATTATTTGGGTTGTATTAAGGTTCCGTGGTGGCTCTGTGTTAGTGCTGTTGCCTCACTGTGCAGTCACGGGTTTTGAAACCCATTTCCACTGTACATGGATTTTGCATTATATCACTCGGGAATCAGAACTTCCTCAGCAGTCCAGGGAAAGTGCCACTGTGTTTTCTCCTAACTACTGGAAAGCCAGGACATTTATGGTGCTGAGTCGGATAAGGAACCAGAACTGGGTCTGTGCGGCGGCTGCACTGACCGAAGCAACACTTTCAGAGCTACAAGCAATGGGACTTCAGTTTTCCTTCATTCCAGCAGTTAAAATATGGAAGCATGGATCCATGACAGTGAAGTAGACAGAACTCCGAGGAACTCCGCTGGCGCCTACCTTGCCTGGAGACTCTCGTGGAGGTTTTCTGCCAACTCTAGTGCAATGTACTTGGTTGCAGAAACTTTTTCAGAAATGCCATTCAGCACCTGCACCCCCAGGCAAGGGCTGCCTGCATAATCAGAGACATTATTAAATTCATTTTTTAATATAGTGCCTATCATACCATAGTCACCCTAAAGCATTTACAGGAATGATCACCTTTTAATGTGTGAAGACCTGCAGCAGAGGACTGACTGTTGAAAGTGTCCTATCCTTTCTCATATCTGCCTGCTCAGGTACAGTCGCTTGTACAGCCCTTTCTTCACCTCTTGAAAGAGATTAAAACCAGATAATACATGTCATTCTTTTATTCATTAATCGACAAATGGTGGTTAATGTAATAAAAAGAACCTTCCATTTTATGAGAGCTGATAGTTGCTTCCACCAGTTTTATTCGTTTGCCAGTTTAATATAAAGGTAACTTTAAAATGATTACAAGTTATATTAAATATGTCCCTATTAGCTTAATAGTATGTAAATAATTATAATGTAATAAGTAGTAAAATAATTACAGATCATCACTTACTGTTTCCATTTATTGAGCTGTGCACAACAAAGATCAACAAAATGACATTCATGTCCAAACCAACCCCTGTAAGTTAAATAAACAAAGATAAAATTATTACAATAATTGCAGGTGCATTTATGTAGGTGGCTACAAAAGAGCGTTTTATTTCCATTTAGACCTGTCAATTGCATTAATAATGTATGAGATTTTATATTTTGTATTATGTCTGAATGTTTTTAATTGAAACATAACACAGAGGAGTAAAAAGCTTCCAAATGGAATGCGTGGTGATTTATCTGAGTGCACTGTTGGGGTTGCTGGTGTATTTATCTGTCTTGGGAAAATGAGTCAGGTAATGAAGTTCCCAAAGTTTTCTGGTCATTATCCATGTTAAAATCCAAGTTATGTGTCTCATTCTTTGTGCTGTTACCTTTTTTCTTTGGGCTTTTTTTGGTTTCCTTCCCACCATTTTTATCTTGGGGTGTAACTCAGTTCTTCCTTCCAATGTGCCTATAAGGGAAATGACCATAATAATGTTGCAGTCTACTTTCCCAGGTTCTTTACAGTATGTGATGTGGATCTGTCCCTGAATCAGGGCCCTGCATCTGTATTCTAGCAAAGTCTTGTTAGATGAATAACAATTTCAATACCATATTTGCTTGAAAAACACGTGCACACTCTTGAACATAGCATTATATAATCATGATATATGTGAATACATGAAATGTCTTTTCACAACACCTTTTTTCATGGAAAATAATCTGCTAAAATGAAAGCCAGATAATCACTGAATCAGCTCATATGTATCAGGACGATGTAGAACAGAGTAAATCTATTAGGAACTTTTGCACATTTTAAATTTGAATTTGAAAATCATTGTTTTCAATGCACCTTTTCGTTAGGTGCCTTGTCAGGAAACTCAGCAGTATTAAATATTAATGCTGATAGTATTATGATACTACTGCATAATGATAATGATCCATCCATAACTGCTTCATCAGTGCAGGGTCTCAGTGTACTTAGGCAGCACAGGGCACAAGGCAGGGTACACCCAGGATGGGATACCAGTCCAATTCAAAGCACATACACAATCGCTCACTGAGAGAAATTCAGAGACACCAATTGGATGATTGATTGTTTTTGCGCTGCAGGAGAAAATTCAGGCAGAAGATGCATCCAGTCGAGGGTGGGCATAAAACCCCACTCCTCAAAGCATGAGGGCACCGTGCTGGACTTAAAAAAAGCACACAGAAATAACTGTGCTACTTGAATTTAATTTATGGTTTAATTTATGGATCATTTGGATGTCATGGCAGATCGAGAGGCAGCATTGTTTCTTCACATCTGCGGAGCTGGGGGTTTGAATCCTGTCCCTGCTCTGCATCTGGATTCATGTTCTGTCCGCGGTGTGCTGAGCGCCTCCCCTAGTCCAGTTTCCCATAGTGCATATGCTGTGGGATTCCCTTGCCTTATGTCCTTTGCAGGGTCCCCTGTGACTCTGTCTAGGATAAACGCCACAGTGAGGATTGTGGGGGCCGCAATTGATTTGAAAACCATACAAAAAACATAACATTGATAAAGCTAGGCCAGTGTGTGTGTGTGTGTATATATGTGTGTGTATATGTATATATGTATATATATATATATATAAAAAATTTTTAAGAAATATAGGACAACACAATACCGTTTATACCTATATATTATACCTATATAAAAATATCTTTTGTTTTATGTTTTATTTAAATGCTAATACCTTAAAATGATGGTCTTTCAGTTATTAAGTAATGTTTAATGGATGTCAGGCTTCTGATTTTAATGCCATATGCCAAATATGTTTTAAATTTTGATAAAAATTCACCTTCTGCATTGGTGGGCATTGTGAAGTAAAACCTAGTTTGAGTCATGTTCAAAAGGAAAGCGGGAGTGTAACTCAATTAAAATATGTTTATAGCGCTGACCCTTCCACATTGGGGTCCTACACAGGGGTAGGGGCTCAGGGGCCCTACAATCTGGAAAAGTCACATAGAAATTTTTGTACTGCTTGGTTCCTTTGGTGAGCGAAGTAAGCCTGTGAGCAAAATGAAAAAATATGAGAAACTTGGGATGCAAAGATCACTGTGAGATCACTGTGAGATATCATGGGAAATCACTGAGAGATTACTACAAGATATCATGTGAGATCACTGTAAGATATCATGTGAGAGATTGCCGTAAACATGCTCGGTGTCCTCCAGACCAGCACTATATGTATTTTTTATGTATGTATGAGTTAATAAACTTTTTATGTACGGTCTGTTGGCCTTTGCATCTTGTTTGTGGCTTTTGCAAAACTCATGCTCACTTGCACAAGCTAGAGAGTCTGAAAGTGTCACAGTCACATCAAATACGTGAGAGTTGGCAATCCTGTATTAAAACAAGAGAAACAATATCATAATTGCAGCATCAAAGTAATATGGTTGATATTACTGTTTAATTATATTTGTGAAACAAAATGGACAAATTACTTACTAAATCCTTATTAATAGCTGTAAAATGTAACCAGTAAAATGATAAATATTAGCTGGAATTGTGAACATTATCTTATCCCTTTGCTGCTATAAATTGAATTGGGAGGATTGGATGGGTTCTCTCTTCTCACAGTGAGGCAGTCAGAGCTTCCACCCTCTTCATTCGCCTCGACTCGGAAAATCACTCCCTTCATTACACCCCGCAGAAGACAGCCTAGGCATTGAGAGTGTCGCTGCCTTTAACTCTCGCCTGAGAGTCCAGGCCTGAAGACCATCTATAAACTAATCTTGCAACAGGCGGTCAATATCAGCTGTGCCAGTGGGATTCTTCTTTTCCATTTTCCCAAACAATTCCTGTTGTATAGGAAATAACTGGAGTGGGGTTTGTCCATGACTAAGTCATATGTGCAAAGCACTGACTCCGGTATATAATCCAGGAACAGCACCCAAATCACCCTCCATTCTGCAGCATCAATTCATCCCAGACTCATCTACTCTGTTGCCACCTCTGCCTCATACTTATATTTATTGTCTAGTTGTATTATTCTTATTTACATACTTACACCATCACATTGTGACTTGAAGCTCACAACAAAGAACATTTCTCTCAATGCTATTATAATCTATAATAATTCCATCCAGATATAATATTATGTGATTTTTAACTTTTGAAACCTAGATTCTAAATTATAGCTTTTCACATTTTCAATTCTATGTTTAAAATGCTATGACATATGGGTAATATTTTGATACTGACGTATGTGGTACAAATGATAAATATGAAGACAAATCTGAGCCAAATGAAAATTCTGCAGTGCGTCTAACAGTACACCAAGTATGAGATATTTACCCTGCGCTCAGCCACTTCACTAAATATCACATAAGTGTCCGACAGTTTGGTTATATTCCCTTTTTAAGCCCTTCTCCAAGAACGATCATTCATCTGAAATGAGGCACAAGCAGAAATGTTTAGTCCAGTGGCACATTTGTTGGAAAGCACCAGTATCACCTGAATATCTTTTGTTAAAAGTGACAATAAAATAATGCAATTTCTTCTACACAAGGGGCAAGAAAACGCCTATATTACAGTTCATGTAGTGCAAAACATGCATTCTTACAATAACACCTTCCACTGAATGGCACTTGAATGTTAAGAATGAAAACTTTGGAAAAAATTAAATATGTTATAATGGCAGGCCATTGTTTATTGGTGGACAGTTCATAGAGTTCTCATGTTGCACTAGGAACAGTTGTGAGTGGCAGATCATTAGAGCGAAATACCTTGACAATTTCTCAGCTTCTTGCGGAGTCACGTCTAGAGAATGGGCCGCCGCTGGCATCAAACAAATACTTTTACACGGCATGATCGTGTTTGGAACCAAAGGTAATAATCAGGGGACTAAATCCCTGGAAAGGCATTCCCATCCCCATAAATTGCTTTGAGAGCAGCTCTCAACTCGTTGCAGGCAGATTCGTTTTTTGTATGCGCATCAAGGCCATTTCATCTCCACTAAAAATATAAGACGGAGCCTACACACTCTCATTCCATTGCCCATGCCAGCCTCAACTATTATACTATCCAGAGATTATAGGCCCATAAGCGATTTTATTATAATTACATAAATAAACAAACAGTTAAAGCTAAAGGATTTTATCAGACATATTTCTTTTTCAATCGACTCTTAAAAAACAATGACTGTGAGAGTTTAACAAACCACTGGAGATTATTTTGAACAAATGTAATATGCAAGCAAATAAAATGATGACTGGACTCTAAGCTGAAGTTTCAAATCTAGATAAGAACATAAATTTTTTAAATTTCTGTCACCAACATTCTTTTGTTCTTTAATCTTTTTAGTGTGTGCATTTTTCTGTTGTCACATATTTTATTTTCCCATCCATCTTCTACCTACTTATTCTGCTCATGGTCAGGGTGATGGGGGGAGGGGGTTGCTGGATATTATCCCAGATTGCATAGGGCCCAAGGCCAGAATACACCCTCAGCAAGTTGCCAGTCCAATGCAGGGCACACCCACCTACACACCGGGACCCCAGAACCAAAATAGACACAGTTTTGCCTACCTGCATCTCTCTGAACTGTGGGATGAATCCTGCACAAAACAGAGAGAACATGCAAACTCCACACACATAGAGTAAAGGCTGGAACTGACCCCCCCCCCCCTTCTTGGGAGGTGTGCGCAAACAGTGCTACCCACTCTGCCAAATGTGTTTTTCTTTTTTTCCTTGGTCATTAATTATTAAGAAATGGTTTTGTGCTGTTTGTAAATGAGAATCATTGAACCTCTGACCTTATCTGATTAATCATTTTATTCAATTGTTTGCTTCTATTCCCTGGTTAGAAGGTGAGGCCAAAGGTTTTTAACATGTTTCTTGTTTATAATTAGTGGTGGGTGAAACAGACTAATGACTGTGGAAGCATGTGATGATTCTTTAATTGCTTAGCATAAAATTAGACAACTTCACAGCGCTTTCATAATATCATGGAGGTCAGGAACTATGTGCAGTGAGATATTGAATTTTCTTGAAGAAGAACAGCTTCCTAATTCTTCGAGGAACAATGGCGCTCGAAATCTCTAAAACTTCCTTAAATATTTCAGTGACGTTCAGATCTGATGATTGGTTAGTCATTGAAAGGTGTCTGACTTCATCCTGATGTTTAACGGATCGCAAGTGAATTAGAAGCACTGTATAAGGGAGCTTTATGACCTTCTTCTCATGATATGAGAACATTTTGAGAGAACAATGCTGACAAATGCTCCTTCAAAATGACCTCATATTCATTGGCTGCCATGCAACTATGCCAGGCAATCAACAGGTACAGTGACTGTCCAGAAGAACAGACGTTATGGTCTGATGGCATCCTTTGACTTTCCTCAACATAAACTCATCTGGATATAGGAAAAAATGGTGAAAATTGACTTAATCTTAATCTGGAGGATCCTGAAGCCCATTCCAGACAGCATAGGACAAGACCATCCATCATACTATATTTCAGTTGTTCAGGTGTGAGTTGGTCTAGGTTTGGTGCTCCTCACACCACATTATACATACTCGTGCTTGGACCTGGTGCAGCTCTGTGCGGCACTTCATGTAGGTTTTTACTGAGACCACATCAGTTCCATGGTCATTTTTAAGGCAGTACTTGAACTTTGACATGCAACCACTGTTCCTCCTGGCTGGTGCACTCTGCTTTAACATATGGTTTCTGATACTGTCACCCTGGACACGTTAACTCATTTAGCAGTTTTTGTGGCTGATGCACCTGTAATTTGGCTACCGACTCTTTGGCCTCTTTTGAGCTCAGTTGTCTGATGTTGCTTTGAAAAACCTTGTAAGAAAGTACCAAAGGTCAGACATCTTTGACAGCTAAAACAGACCATGAATTTGCATTCACCCTAATATGACATGCCTTTACAGATGCCTTTGTCATTTTGAATTTCTTACTTAATGTTAAAGTCCCGGGGTGTTTCCATTTTCCTGAAATGCAGTGAAAGCTTTCTGCTAGGAGGGCATACACTGGCACTCTGATAGATTTATTAATTTTTCCTGCCAGTGTCTACTGAGTAATGAGCAGACCTAACCTTAAATTACTATACCATTTTAAATATTTTATTTCCAGTGCTAGCCATTATATCTGTTACGGCCAACGGTAGCTCATTATCGACTAAAATGGGCACATCACACAAACAAAAACAATGTCTGCAGATGTTACTAAGAATTCACAAAATTCACACATACTTCCCTAAGTGTAACATGATTGTGCTGCTAAAATATTTTGCCACACCCTCCGCAAACTCCTTGCTTAAACAACTGGTTTCACATTGGGCAATAAGACTACTAATAGCAAGTAAGTAAGTAACTTTCATTTACAAAGCTCTTTAAAAATAATCTTAGGCTTGTAGCATTTATGAGATAAAACATTATGGTTATTTAAACGTTTTAATTGTTTCATCAATTAATCTAAATTAAATAAAATGTGACTTCTGCTACGTGGATTATGTTCTTTAACGTAAGCGCTGCAGATTTTAGATCATATCCTCTTTTCAGTGCCAAGATTCATGTATGTGCCCTCTGTTTTGTTTCACATCATTTATTGGTGCAACAATAGAATGATATTAGTCTCAGGGGTCCATCCTCCACTGGCTCAGACCGGATTACCTTTAATTAGATAGAGGCAGAAGTAGAGGGCAGTCTTTCAGATGGGGCATAGTAATGGCTTTTTGGCACAGCTAAAGTCCACTCTAATTATTTATAATTTCTCCCCCAATGTTTTTCTTTATTAATATTAGCAGACAAGGTGTGCACTTACTACGCAGAACTAAACAAGCAAGACAAAGACGTCCAGCCCAAGACTAATTGACACAGGCCCATTCATTAGATCCCTTTAGATGAGCAACAAATTGCTTGGAGAATTGTTCAAACCCCATAACAATCACAGAAAGCTCTGGGAAAGCTGTGCGCTTGGTTCCATTTGGAGCCAAATAAATAAAATAAGGACACAGAAAGAAGAAATTAATAGCGATGGTTGATTTATGTACTGTTGATTAAAACACTGATCACTTTAAGAGGAATGGCAGTGTGTCAGACACATTAGAGTAACTGTGATGATAGATTGGCCTTAAAATATGCAAGATAACATGTGACCCCCAGAATCTAAACTTGTCTTTGACAGTGAGCATTATCATAAATGCTATGATTTTTTATTTTCATATTAATTCAGAAATTGCATATTACACAGAGTGCTAGACAACGGTATCTCAAATCTGACTGCTGATCAAATTGCACTACCTCAACACAATATTACATTTTTCCAGTTCCATGAACTGTCCACAGTGCACTTGAATAGAAAGAAAATATAAGAACTCACTAACATAGAATTGAGTAGTGTACTTTTTCATACATCACATTTATTATTATTATTATTGTTATTATTATTGTTATTATTATTATTATCTACAATTTATCACAATTTACAAGTTTGGCCCACATTGATTTGTAGTTTCAGAAAAATTGCATTGCTGTATTTAAAAACATTTGCAATTCTGTATACTAGATAGGTATAAACAATCAAACTAATATGCAAAAGACTGCAGGTCCATTAGATATAAGGGTCAAAAAGATCAGTTTCAGGTATGTCTGCTGCAGAGACCACTCCATAGTCTGTATGATACAGTATATCGACCCCATGTTAGCAGGAAGTTATGAGAGAAAATAACCTTTGGAGTTGACAGTGGGATTACCATGCATGCTGCTTTTAGCCAATCAAATAACCAAAGGCAAAGGTAAAACCAATCAGCTAGTCCCAGCACGTGATGATCCCAACCACTGTGGATTTCAAAAGCTCATTTCTCCGGTCGCAGTTAACAGATAGCCTGTATCTGCTTTCTGTGGAACACAACAGTGCTTTGTTAATATCTGCAAACAGCACCACCCTCTTTACTTGAATTATTGTGCTTATCTACAACTAGCAAAACACAATGATAAAAGGGAGGATGCTGTGCATAAAATTAATCTGATAAGTGTTTATTTTTACGTCAGTGCAAAATTAGATAACATTCCATTTGTTGTCTTAGATCAATGTGCCTAAATGAGCAAATCCTTAAAAAAAAACCAATTTATTGTACTTTGTGAAAGTCCTTTTAATGTTTCCCAAAATTATTTAAGTGCTTAAGAGTAATCTCCCGTTGCATCCATGACTATCACTAAGCTAATCCATGACTGTCGGATGTGTTTCCCTATACTTGGCAGGAACTCTCCAGGTAGGTCTGACGAAACTCTGGGGGCAGCAGTGGATGCCTCATTGAGGGAGGGGAGTCAGGGAGGAAACCCCACGGCTTCCGGGACTCATTTGTCATCCAGAAAGCAATGCAACTGCAGGGTTGAAAGGTTTAAAAGTTTGTTAAATGAACTCTGGACTCCAACCCAAGGCTTCAGTAGAAAGCAAATAAATGAAATGCTCTGATTAAACAGGTCTCTGAAGAGGAATTTGTCACCTGAGGCTTGATTAAAGATAATGGCAAAGTGACAATTGCTTAAAAAAAAAAGCCTTGCGTCTTGGGAGACAAACCCTTGTGACCCTCTCCTGGGGGAATACTTCATTTACTGTATCTATTTGGATGCTGGATAGAAGACAATTCAGGTATCCATTTATAGAACGATGTCACCTGATCAGAACCTGACAATGCTGAAAGAACTGCAGGTGCCCAACCCTGATTTATAATAATATATCTCTCTATTAGGTGCCTGTCCTTAATTAAAATCAACAAAACATGATCAATTGATCAATTTAACTAACAATCTTTCCTATATGTGACACAATTTACGATACAGATTACACAACTTGATCATGTATGTGAAACCAAACGTTTATAACGCTTTGGGTCCACAGTCGCAAGAAAAGCGGCACAAACAGCTTCAACACGGCAAGACTAGGTGGCCATTAGGAAAACGAGCTCCCAATTTCTGCCAAAACCAGACCATGCTCTCTAATTAAGCGCCAGTGAAATCCTATTTAAAGACTGGTGTGATCTTGAAGCTTTTGCATTCCGGTCCAAAGCATAATAGTCCAGTGTGTTCCTGAGCCTTTTAATACATTCCCTGGTATTTAATTAACTGTTGTTATGATGTTGCCGTTAAAGATGACAGTGTACATTTTTTGTTCCTGTTTTCCGTCCCTACCACTTCACTGCATTTGACTATGTTGCAAAGAATGGTTGTGTTACCCCGAGTGGAGGGGCCGTTCTCCACCAAGGCTATTAGTTGCCTCCATTATAAATGCGCTGGCTGAATAAAGGCAAGAGAGAGAGAGAGAGAGAGCAGAAAGAAGTGGGGATATACCAACCGCTGGGCCACGAGGTCGTGTTTCCCGATTCCACATTGCGTTCAGGTCTAGCACGGGTCTCCAAATTGCTGGTCACTTGTAGCTATACCTGGCGAATGTGCCTGGCCACCACTGCAGACTGAACATCGAGTACCCAGGGACCAGCTGCTGGCATCTGCAGGACCCATTAATTACAAAACCGCAGCAGAAAACAGGTTTATAATAAAAAAGGGGATTTGGTATGTGCACTGTAATTTGGTTCCTGAGGGAAGAGTTCTCCCCAGGTTTGTTTTCTTCGTGACCTGCCAATTCCTTTTCTTCATTTATTTAAGGGAAGCAAGTGTGGAAATGAGGTTGCATCCATGTTTGGTGATGATCAGCAGTGTCCTGGACAGCACACTTCTTTCCACACACCCTTTTGACGCTTAAGGGAAACTCCTTCCCTGTACGTCAGATTTTTTTAGGGCATTTGAATCCTTTATGTCTGTATCCTGCTGTCTCTTCTTTATTCAGTAGTACTACTAATGCCAAACCCCTGCAGGTCTTTATCATTGGCATGCAGAACTTCTGAAGTTTTAACATTTCGGCAGAAGACCCTCTGGCATACATTTCATGGGGACGCTGCCTCTTCTTCTTCCACTTTCCTTTTATGCGGGGGCCGATTCTACAACAACATGACTGAACGCATTCAACTTCAAAGCCGAAAATAAAATTCACGCAAGTAAAAAGGATACTGGAAGATCATGCGCGGAGGTGGATCTTTTTTTAAAGATGATGTAAATATAGGTTTTTAGGGAATGTTAGAATATATATTGATAATAGAAAGTGAACTTGTTACAAATGTAGATTCATACATTTATAAATAATTCACTACTCTCTGTTATTTTGGTGTTTTTAGATTTTAATGTAGCATTGCCAACAACCATTTTAAGGTGACCCAGTATGCACATTAGTACTGCTTTGCTTTTACATTTTTTGTGTTCTTCTGAATTTTCCATGTTTGCTAGTCAGGTTTGGTGTATGCATGTGCATGCTGCTGTGTTTGTCATCGTTTTCATTAGCTAATGCAGTACTTATTTACAATGGGAGGGCTCAATTTGGCAGAATTTTCATGGCAGGCGGAGACCTGCCTCCCAGATCCCCTACGCTTTGAAAGATCCATAAATATTCACGGCACT
Source organism: Stomatorhinus ivindoensis (assembly GCA_019775895.2). Taxonomy (NCBI): domain Eukaryota; kingdom Metazoa; phylum Chordata; class Actinopteri; order Osteoglossiformes; family Mormyridae; genus Stomatorhinus; species Stomatorhinus ivindoensis. The sequence goes on along the minus strand of JABFEB020000092.1, from coordinate 11,918,083 downwards.
TCTCATAGTTGTACCAAGCCTGTTTCGAGCTGTGGCAAACATAAATGTGTTGGCATAAATGTGATTTTTGTTTTAAAAATATGACTTGCGATATAATATTTTTATTTTAAAAAAGGTACGCTTTCTCATGTGGGCTACTTTTTGCTAACAAATACTGAAAATACTTTGTCTGGGTCGGTGCCCATCCGGCCCTGTCCCATGTGTCTCTTCTCCGTTTGCCCAGCAGTTCCCTCTGGTCATCCCGTTTGATGTTCCCCTAGCGTGTTCCCAGCTCCCTGGGCTGCTGCGTAGCTCATTGGGTTGAGCATGTGGTTCCGAGTCTGACACGCATAAGATTGAGGTTAGCCTAAGGCCTGCTTTACCTTTGTGTCATACTTTGGCTTTATTTTATCCCCCGGTATCTATATGGTTATGTTATGTCCTTTTTTCCGTTTCCTGCCTGTGCCTTGTTTATATGCTGTTTTACTGGTGTTCCTTGATTTCTCCTAGTGCTGATAGCCATCCGTGTTTGTTCCTGTTTCCTAGTCACTAGTGTTTGTTAATTATAAATTACCCCACCTGTTCCATGTTGCCCCATGCCCTTAGTGATTGGTTGATTTTGTTATGGTTCTCACCTGTCCTGTGTTATGTCTTGTTAGCAGTGTATTTTAGTGCCTGTTCCTGTTGTGTTCCACAGTGGTTTCCTGAGTTGCTGTGTGATTCTTAGAACTACAATAACATATGTTCCTTCCTACCCTTTATATTGTTCCTGGTGTTGCTCCTGCCTTAGTTTAGTTTTGGACCTTGTTGGTCCCTTTGTGTTTTGTTTCTCTCTTTATGTTCTGTCTTCTTAATAAAACCCTGGTTTGTTGGAGCTGCTTCCTGGATTTTCTCTTCCTTCGTCATGCCCCGCCATAACAATGCTGAAATGTATTAAATGTGGCGTATGTTACTTTCTCTCATTTATTTCCTTTTAAACAAGTTTCATAGAGAAATTGGTCCTTGACAGGTTATCTGGGAATTGTAGAACATTTTGCTAAATCAGAACCAACAGGTGAGAACTGTGGCTTATGTTCCATTACTGCTAGCATCAGGCTTTTATTAAGACCTGTACTAGGGGCTGTACAAATATCTTTAGCATCCTAGCAGTAGCAGGAGGTTTCAGAGATTCAGCAATGGATGGTGTGTGTGTGCTCCTTTCTTCCGCGGTGCATACTCTGAAAGGTTAATCAACAAGTAGTAGTGAGCGAAATAACGGGAAATAGATTTTTATTTTACTTAAGTACAAATCGTAGAAAAGGAATAAAAACTATATATTATCGTACGCTTCTATTTAATTAATCCAACGATTGTTTCAAAATATCCAGGTGTTTAGTATCTAACTTTTTGTATAAACTATAACAGGTTTCTTACAGCGGGTTATTAGATGTAAGCTAGGGTTCATGCCCAGTGAAAGTGGGCAGCAGTAGTTGAGATAACTGTTTAATGACTTTAAAAGAGGTTTTTCAATCTGAATTTCTGTACAAAGGGATTGCAATGACCCATAAGACACCTATGAGTTGTGGGTGCAGCATTGCCGTATCATGTGCTGCAGTGTTCTCCTTCACACATTCACAGCGCCTCCAGGGTAAGCTGAAGCTGTTTGCGTCAGCAGCTAATGCTAATACTAATGCTTTGACTAGCCAGCACATAGTGAAACTGGATTTGGTTACATTTCCAGTCTGAATTGAGCATAGACACATAGGAAGGCGTTGTTTTGTTTGTGGCCCTGTTTTTAAAATGTACATACGTGCCAAAACATTAAGAGGAAAGTTTTTTTTTTAGAAATGGTTCTATATTCCGCACCAGATCTGAGTAGCATTTCCACCATGTGGCTAATTGTATCATGTCTATTCTGTCACCCTAACCAATGGTGTCCCACTTATTTGCTAGTCATTTAGCCTCTGTCTGTTTCAGTATAGGTGTTATGAGACGAGTTATATATGGTACTTGCTATAGTATTGGAGCGTTATTCTTGTGGATATGAGTACAATGTAGGGGTGTGCAATATGTCTTGTCTATGATATTACTGCCATTTCCCCTTCCATAATATGCAATTTCATGTTCTTTTATATTATTTGTCATTGCAGTTGCTGTCAAAACGTGGGACTGCAGTGCCACTGACTATGATGTATGCGGCGCTTTGGCAGACCACCTACAGCATGCTGCTGGGCAGTCTGCCGGTGGAGGCTACCGTACCTCAAAATAATTAAAGGACACCATTTTTTAAACATAATTTTTTTGCCAAGTTTGTTTTTCCCATTCAATAACATGACCCAAAGATGTCCAATAAATAAATGTTTTATTGGTGCCCTTTTGTCAGTTAAGTGAATTTTGTGTGTTTTTTAATTTGTGAGTTTTCTATTAATAATATGAAATAATGAATATAATATGAAAAAAATATGTACATACAGTATTCATATATTACAATAACAATACATGGTTAAGTATGCAACCTAGACTGTAAAAGAATGTTTTTTTAAAGAATTCTTTTCAACGACCCAAAATAGTCGAGTTTCACTTTTCGATCAAATCTCAACATTTCCGAGACATCTGACAAAGTTGTCTTTTCAACATCTTTTCAATAACTTTTTAGCTGGTGGTGAAGGGGCAGGAGAGAACCAATTCCTCTTCCAGTCAAAGAAGTGTAAAAAAACAACAGCGTGTGAATATACACTCTCATATTATATTAACTCACAATAATTCAATTGAGAAGCAATAATTTAAATATAATTAAGTATAATGTGAGGTAAATTATGAAGAGCATAGTAAGAGAATATAATTAATGAAGTTACAATGACTTATTATTTAAAGAACGATTGTTTCACTTAATGTGTCCCTAATGTAATTCAGTTAGCTTGACGGCTTGATTGCCAGTGGGTGAACAAAGTCAGTGAGGCCATAAATCAGTGACACTTAACCCATTCAGCAAGATTCAGCGACAGAATTGACCTTATACGTGAGGCAGAACTATCCTGCACTGTTGTTTGCCGATACAATTCATTTTTACCGTCTTGTTTTGTCAGGGACGCCTAAACTTGCATTATCATGGCCATGTATGTACAACAAAGAGGCTATTTACAGACTGGCCTGTGTTCCAAACATTGATTCTTCAAAATTACAATAGATACAGACGGAAGGGTATAGTGCAATTGTTCAACTAATCTTACAACACACTAATTAAAAATAGAATGTCCTAAATTGAATTATTTTAATTTATTTTTTTTAATGCTTGTTCTGAAGAGGATCGGGGGTTCGGGGCTGGAATCTGTCTGAGGCAGCATAGAGTACAAGCTGGGGGTACACCCTAGGCAGGAAGCCAGCTTATCACAGGACACACAGGCTCACACACTCCGGGCAATTTAACAACTCGTCTATTTGGACTGTGGGTGGAAGCCAGTGTACCCGGAGGAACGCAGCCCAACTCAGAGAGAACATGCATCATCCAAGCTCACTCACACACATGCACGCAAGCTTGAATTCATGTCTTTGTGGGGACCATCTATTTATTTCTAGGGGAAAGACCCTGATTCTAACAATGACAACCTTAACCCCTACCCTGCCCTAACATTAACCACAAGTAAACTTATTTTCCACATTTTTAGCTTTTTGATCACAGCCAGTGTTTTTTTTATAAAATGAAAAATGGCCCCCACAACCTCACAATTACAGGTTTTACACAATGCAAAATAAGGCAAATGGGTACAAATAAGTACACATAAAAATGGGTAGAAGAACCTTTGGAAACAAAGCCCTGGTAAATATGTATTGACAATCTTGAGCAACTAAAAGATACAGATAATGAATAATACATATCAAGTATTGATCAGATTGAAAGAACCACACCTCCGCTAAACTTACCGACACATGGTTTTTTCATAAATAAATATTATCCTGCAACTGTGAACTGAAAGTGATTGAATGATGGATGGATAGATGGATGGATGGAAGGATGGAGGGATAAGTAGTGAGGTAATCCCAATGCCAATAAAATAATTCCCAAATAGCACCATTATTCCGTTAAATTCTTTAAATATAAAATAGAATTTACCTGCAGTTTCCCAAATTATGGACAATTGTTTAATAGTTTCTACCCAGTCTCGAAACTGACAATATGTGCATGAGGTCTTGCAGCTGCAGAATCAGGGGAATGGCCACACTCAGTGTGATATAGTCAGTGGCCAGCTGACAGCACGCTAGTGTGAGGCTAACAATGCTGGTGAAAAACATGACACATGCACTGTAGCAAAGACTCCTTGCTGCTGCAAAAAATGCAGCGGGTGATCTATAATTCTTTCCAGGTTGGGCATCTACTTAATCCAAAATCTGATTTGATGAAAGTTATTAAACCTTCCACGTTCAAAAAGGCTCATTTCAGTCTTGTTGCTACTGGATGTATAAGATTGTATGTACAGGACTCAGTCAGTGCGATCCAACATTACTGGGCATGAACCCTAGCTTATATCTATAAACTGCAAAAAACAGTGGCACTTTTGTGTTCATAACTGGTTATGACATCAAGTGCCACTTTATGAATAAGGGGCCCAAAGTTCAGAAGAATGGCTCTTATTAAACTCTAAAAATTGACATATATGTCCATTCATATATATCTATCTATCTTGTGTGTTTGCATGGGCCATGACTGAAAGCATCCCTTTCCTTTTTCCTGCTTTCATGTTACATTTGAAACTGAATGCAAGCTAAAAGCAAGCAGAAGTAAATAATTTTATTTGAAGCTTCTCAAAAAGCCTCTTTCCTCTGATGATCTGAGGGAGGATGAATCAGATTAGAATAATACTGATAAAAGTAGAGAGCTGTCTGTGTCACAGACCTTCACAAAAGTGGATTTCACACTGAAAAGGCGGGATTGCTACTGAATCTGAGCATTGCTAGGTTTTTTTTTAAGGTGTTCGGTAAACTGAATGCAGGAGCATTAAAAGAAAAGCAACTGACCTATTCAAATGGCAGGACAATTCAAAGCAGATGTCAGTAAAACAACTGATAAGAAGCACAATTCAATGGAATGTTTCAGCACTTTCATAGAGGTTTTTAGTCATACTTGAGATACAATGACGTAAAAAATGTTTCTTTTGATTGTGAGAATATAATTTTAATCTAAATGGAGGTCATGCAAAGGAAATCGATGAAAAGCAACTTACAGAGACTGGGGAAAGTCCTCAGATTTTAGGGCATGGGAGTTGCATTTTTCACTGCTTTGTGACAACATCCAGCAGTCCTATGTAGCACCTTTAATTAAAGCCTATAAGAGCAACGTATAATTCAGCATGACAGCTCTGAGTGTAGACGCAGATTTAGTTATAGATTATGGTCAGCAAAACATAGCAATTAAAGTTTAAGCACATTAATGCAAGATCTTCAAAGATTTCTAGGCATATCAGATGACGAACGAATGAGATTCATTAAAAGCACAACAGGGCATCTGGTATTGGACTATCTGACTCCTGCTAATCTTGCTTGAAACAAACAAACAAACAAACAAACGAATAAGAAACATTGTAGGATTAATCCATCTATCTATCCATCCATCCATCCATCAATTATCCACCACTTATCCGTGGTCTGGTCACAGGGGCAGCAGTTTAATTAGGGATGCTTCCCCAGTCACCTCCTCTGGGGGAATATCAAGGTGTTCCCAGGCCAGCCGAGATATGTAATCTCTCCAGTGAGTCCTAGGTCTGCCCCGGGGTCTCCTCCCAGTATGACATGCCCAAAACATCTCCACAGGGAAGCATCCAGGAGGCATCCCGGATAGATACCCGAATCACCTCAACTGGTTCATTTCAATGCAGAAGAGCAGCAGCTTTACTTTAAGTTCTTCCTGAATGTCTAGCTTTCTCACCCTATCTCTAAGGCTGAGCCCATACACCATGATCTCATTCTTTCAGTCACTTCACAAAGCTTGTGACCATAGGTGAGGGTAGTAACATAGATTGACCAGTAAATTGATAGCTTTGCCTCCCGGCTCAGCTCCCTCTTTAACACGATAGAACGGTCGTCGTTACTGTCGATGCTGCACCAATCTGCCTGTCAATCTCCTGCTCTCTTCTTCCCTCACCTGTGAACAAGACCCCAAGATACCAAAACTCCTTCACTTAAGGCAGTAACTTATCCTCCTCCAGGACAGGGTAATCCACCTTTTTTTGGGTTGAGAATCATGGGTACAGATTTGGAGCTGCTGATCCTCATCCCAGCCCCTTCACACTCAGGCACAATCAGTTCCAGTGCATGCTGCAGGTGAGAGCATGATGAGGACCATATCATCTGCAAAGATCAAAGATGTGATCCTGAGGCCCCCGAACCAGACCCCCTCCACTCCTTGTCTGTACCTACAAATTCTGCTCATAAAATCTGACTTACTGCTGGCAATGCGAACCAAACCCTTGCTCCATTTATACAGGGACATGATAGTCCACAACAATGGACCCCGTAGCTATATTCCTGAAGCACACGTTACAGGATGCCCCAAAGGTACATGATCGCATGCTTTTTCCAGATCCATAAATCACATGAAGACTAGTTTGGCAACATCCCATGTCCCCTCTAGTATACTTGCGAGAGTGAAAAACCGGTCCAGTGTTCCATGACCAGGCAGAATCCACATTGTTCGTCCTGTATCGGAGATTTGACCAATGGGTGGACCCTCCTCTCCAGTACCCTGCCATAGACCTTCCCAGGGAGGCTGAGGAGTGTGATCGCCCTGAAGTTGGAACACATCCTCTACTTCCCTTTTTTTTACAGATTAGGACCCCTACCCCAGTCAGCTAATCCAAAGGCACTGTTCCCAACCTCCACACAATGTTGAAGAGATGTGTCAGCCAAGACAACCCAACAACATCAACGGCTTTCAGGAACACAGGCGGAATTTCATTCACCCTCCAGAGCCGATACACTGAACAGCTGTTTGACTACTTCAGTGATGTCAGCCCTAGTGATAGGTAAGTCCCCCAATGAGTCTTTCAGCTCCAAGGTAGCCATACCAGTGGGATACAGGAGGTCCTCGAAATTCCTCTTCCACTGCAGTTCTCTATCCCAGAAGTGAACAGCATGGGAAAAGCCCAGTTTCTCCCTAATGAGTCGCCTGATGACTTGCCAGAATCTTTTCGAGGCAGACCGAAAGTCATTTTCTATGGCCTCAATAAACTCCAACCACACCTGAATTTTTGCTCCAACTGCCAAAGCTGCATTCTGCTTTTATTGCTGGTACCTGTCAGCTGCTTCAGTAGTCCCACAAGCCAACCAAGCTCAGAAGGCCTCCTTCCTAGGTATGCATTTGGGTCTAGCTGGTCTTTCTTGCATCTTCTCTTGCCATCATATCCAACTCGATACCAGGTGGTTATCAGTAGACAGCTCAGCTCCTCTCTTCACCTGAGAGTCCAAAACATGAGGAGACAAATCCAAAAATATGATTACGAAATCGATCATTGAATTGTGGCCTAGGGTGCTCTGGTGTCAGGGGCACTTAGGAACACCTTTATGTGGGTGTTTATTATGGACAGACTGTGATAGACACAGAATCCAATAACAGAGCACCACTCAGGTTCAGATTGGACAGACCATTCCTCCAAATCACACACTTCCAGGTTCGACTGCCATTACCATCGTGAATGTTAACCCCTCCCCCCAACAAAATAATGGAGTCCCTGGAAGGGGTACCTTCCAACACGCCATCCAAGGTCTCCAAGAAATCCAGATACTCTGAGCTGGTGTTTGGCGAATACACACAAACAACTGTCAGAGCCCATCCCCCAACTCAAAGTCAAAGAGAGGTGACTCTCTCATTCACCGGGATGAACTCTGTTACGTGCCTGTACAGTGTGTTTGTTTTCAGGTGTGTCTTGTGTTGTCCGGGTGATGACAAAATAATGAAGACTGACACCGCCCTTATCCAACCAGAAGTGGACTGGGGGGCGGGGCTTGGCCTATACGAATATACTGGTGTGGCAAGATGGCAGCGTTCAGTTCCACCCTATCGCCCATCCATGTGATAGGCTTGATTTGTTTGGGCTGAGATTGTTCTTTGTACTGGTATATGTGACTTTGGTGGAATTGTGAACTTAGATATATCTAAGTGGAAGGCTGGGATTCATAATGATATTTTATATGTAATCATAAAATTATAATTATAGTATACATACTTATAAATAATGTGTCAGGTGTACCATATTATTATTATGTTATGTACCCATTTGATCTATTTGTTGAGTGGAGGGGTAAATTAGTTGTGAGCGCACTTACATACTCACCTGTAGCACTGAACCTGCCTATTCACACTAGGCAAAGTAGGCGGGCCCCAACCTCTGTAAGTTTTAAAGGGTCAGTTGGCTTAGTTAGCTCGGTTTGGGAATTAGACAGTTAAGCGATCTAGGGTAAGTATTGTTTGTTTATTTCTTTGATTTAGCGTCGCCTTCTACTCCTCCACAAGATACCCTTAATGTGGGTGTAAACAGAATAAAAGATTATATGTATACTATCTCTCATATCCAGTGGGGTGTTTGGACTTTTATGGCTGCCTTTGCGCATTTGGTAAATTGGTCCCACGTACTCATGTTTGCTAGCCTGCTCTAGACCAGGCAGTGCGTAACAGCTCCAATATACAGGACCTGTTATATCCAAAATAAGCAGACCCCCCACCTGCCCTTTGCCTCCAAGGGCAAATCCAGAGTGGAACAGAGTCCAGCCCTTCTCCACAAACTTTTGTTCCAGAGCCTGACAACATTAACTTTGGTGTCTCTCAACACACACATACTGACACAAAAATCGTAAAATTCTTCCATAAATGCAACGATCATGAGTATTTACTGTGTAGATTTATCCATGAACATGAACGCATATGGTACTTGCGGTCATGCAGCATCAGAAGTATGGGACCTACAAAAGAGAAAGAATGTAAGAAAATCATAAAAATAATCCTTCCTCATCCACTGAAAAAAATAGGGGGTTCTTACAGGTGAATGGTGAAACTGAATTGCCGTTCTATAGAATATTTGAACTATGCTACTGTTAAATACTTTAACATCTTTTGTAGGACTTTTCCAGACCAGCACTGTAGAGCAATACAACTTCAGCATCAGTACATGAAATTAATTCCCTTTACAAATTTTTGCATGAGGCTACACTGTAATGTTTTATTTTACATTCGAAGTTGTCACATCATAATGAGGGTGCCTAGAAAATATAAGTACAAAAAAAGCCTTGCAGTTGTAACGGAAAGTGAAACTGTTGTATTACTGGATGTTAACATTAGAATTTTGAAACAGCAGAAATAACAGAACCAAGGTAGAACATTTTTGACCATCTAACTACTGAATTGAGATACTGAATGCAGTTACATTCTTCAAATAAAAGATTAAAATCTCCTCCCCATTGTTGACACTGGCAATATATGATTACAGGTACTCATCACTTAACAACTGAGTTATGTTCCTAGGACTAGGTCCAAATTGGCTTATTACTGATTTTTCAAGCATACAGTAGGCTAATGGTAGTGGGTTTGCATCAATCATCTTTAGATATTGTTTTAATGTTGCCTTTGCCCTATTTATAACATGTTTAGTGTATTTATAAACAGGGGTGCACATAACTGGTAATACGTACATATGTGTGCTATTACAACAATCTATTGCTGAACATATCGCTTAATTATCACTTAAAGGTGAATGTGTACTTACATACCAGTTATAAGCATCCCCGTTTGTAAATATTTATACAGTAATATATTGTATGTCACGCCCTGCATTCCTTTTCCCTCGTTCCCTCCATTGTGTGGCTCTAAAGAGCCACACCTGTTACTTATTTAATTTCTCCTCTCATTACAGCCCTTGTGGGGATCACCCCAGGTGCCTCTCGTCTGCTCCCTCGTTAGTGGTGTATATAGTGCCTCCCTGTCTTGAGCTCTCCTGTCTTGTCATTGATGTTGCCACTTACATGTGCTCCCCAGTTTGCCCTGCGTCCTCTCCTGTTTCTCCCTGCCCTGTTTTTGACCCCTCATGGTTAATTGCCCTGTTTGTAGTGTTGTTTAAGTAAAGCTCCTTTTGGTTTTCCCCACTCCTGCCTTCACTTCTGTCCTTGTCTGCCTGATGTGACACTGTATAGTATAATAAACAGAATAGAGGACATCAGAATTGTCCCTGGGTCCATCTGAGTGGTCATGGGTGTGTCAGTCAAACAAAATTGCTATCTTAAGACAGCTGAACCATCATGCATCAGGGTGAGTTACAACAATGACAAGCCCTGGTTCACAGCTAAGCTCAGACAGCTAAGGTTGCAGAACGCATTCACAAGTGGGAACAAGGATAGGTACAAGAAGTTGAGGAACAGGTTTAGCAAGGTGGTGAGAAATGCTAAACGACTGTACTCTGAGAAACTCCAACACCAGTTCTCAGCCAATGACCCTGCGTCTGTCTAGAAGGGGCTCAGACAGATTATCAACTACAAACCCACAGCCTCCCACTCTGTCAATGACCTGACCCTTGCAAATCAACTGAATGACTTCTACTGCCACTTTGAAATACAACAGGACAGTTCACACTTCACCATCCCCCGCAGCTCCACACACTGACCAC
>JABFEB020000092.1:11893070-11907382 GCA_019775895.2 Stomatorhinus ivindoensis | reverse complement strand
GCTGACTCCTGTGTTCACAGAAATCTTCAACACCTCACTGGAGTCATGCTATGTGCCAGCATGCTTTAAGACCTCTACTATCATCTTTGTGCCAAAAAAACCTAAGATACCAGGACTAAATGACTACAGACCCATTGCTTTGACGCCTGTAGTTATGGAGTCCTTTGAACGCCTCGTACTCAAAAGCCACTACTGACCACCTGCTGGACCCCATGCAGTTCGCCTACAAAGCCAACAGATCTGTAGACGATGCTGTCAACATGGCCCTGCACTTCATCCTCCGGCACCTCGACTCCCCAGAAACATACGTAAGAATCCTTTTCGTGGATTTTAGCTCCGCCTTCAATACCATCATCCTGGCCCTCCTGCACGACAAGCTCTCCTGTACCCGACTCCACCAGCAGATGGATCACAGACTTACTGACCAACAGGAAGCAACATGTGAAGATGGGGAAACATATTTCTATCTCTCAGACCATCAGCACCGGATCTCCACAAGGCTGCGTTCTTTCTCCCCTCCTATTCTCCCTCTACACAAACAGCTGCACCTCCACCCACCCGTCTGTCAAACTCCTGAAATTTTCAGATGACACCACCATCATCAGACTCATCTCTGATAGGGACAAGTCTGCCTACAGACAGGAGATTGATCACCTGCTGTTCTGGTACAATAGGAATAACCTTGAGCTCAATGTCCTGAAGACAGTGGAGATGATTGTGGATTTCAGGAAAAGCTCTGCCCCACCTCTTCCTGCTCGGCTCACCAGTCACTACTGTGGAGTACTTCTGCTTCCTGGGCACCGCGATCAGCAAGGTCCTTAAATGGGAGATGAACATCTGTTCTCTCACCATAAAAGCTCAACAGAGAATGTTCTTCCAAAGGCAGCTGAAGAAGTTCAGTCTGCCAAAGACTATGATGGTGCACTTCTACACTGCCATCACTGAGTCCATCCTCTCCACCTCCACCTGTCAGATACCCTGCTGCCCCTGCCAAGGACAAGAGCAGACTACAGTGCATCATTCATTCTGCTGGGAAGACGATCAGCTGCAACCATCCATCTTTATGGACCCTGTACGAGTCCAGGTCTTTGAAAAGAGCAGGAAGGATTAAGTCTAATTCCTCTCACCCTGGTCACAAACTCCTTTGTACTCTCCCCTCTGGTAGAAGGTTGTGGTCCATTGGGACTAGAACATCATGCCATAGGAACAGTTTCTTCCCCACAGTGGCCCGCCTAATAAATATGGTCAAAAACGGGGAGCACTATTTCCCCATCCTAGCACAAGCATGCACTCTCTTAAATATGAATATATTTCCACTGCTGTATTATATTCCACATTCACTGACTTTTTATATTAGCACCTGTATATACTCTATCTATATATTTATATATGAACCACCTCATCTTTTGAAATCTGCCACCAACCACCAAAACAAATTCCTTGTATGTGTGAACGTACCTGGAAATAAACTTGATTCTGATTCTGAAAGCGATTGTGCTAACAAAACCTGGTCTAAAGTCAATGGTGCTGTTTTTTTTCAGAATCAGAATTATGTAATTGCAGTATTGGGCAATGAAATTTGCTAATTTTTACAGTGGGGCCCCTGTATCAGGTGTTTCAGTAACTACGGTTTCAGTTGTCAATGGTTTACCACGGTCCCAAAAAAAGTAAAAAAATTTCACAAATGGTTCAAATGGCATTCCAAGTGAATACAGGCTGTAAGTCAATAGGCTAAGACATTTTAAAACAAATTCTCATTACAGGTTGTGTGCAAGTATATGATACAATATTTATCATTATAAAATGTGTATACAATGTTTTTCCATTGTACCTTTGGCCTTTGAGGGGTATAAAAAGCATAATTTTCATTGCACTTCCATTTCTTGGTACGAGTACATGGTATTTTTTCATTGCTATATCATCTCTTGAGAATTAGGCTAGAACTTCAGAAGTGCTGTAGAGTACTGGACAGTATTTATAATAATGTACAATGTACGTTGTTAGTATTGTACATCATTTTGGTAGTATCTTACAGTGCGCAATTTATCATATAAACTTATGTATGTACATGGAAGTTACTTGTTATATGTGGTCCATGAAAGTTTTGCTGTTTTATGCCGCTTTGGATATCCGCATTAGGTCTTGGGACATATCACCCACAGATACGGGGGAACTGCTATAATAATAATAATAATAATAATAATAATAATAATAAAAAAAATTAATAATAATAATGATGAGTCCGTCATGGTTTTAGCATGAGGGAAGCCTAACCTGCCAAACCATGTGCTCTTTGAAGAACTTTCCAGATTGATGGGGTCTGTGGTGCTTTAATTACTATGACACAGATACATGTGGCACAGAATGTACCATGTTTAGTCTTTAAAATCCTTGGATTTCTGTTGTGATGGTCTTACTTATACGAAGTACACATTGAGGCAAATCCCCAGATAGGCTTTAAATTAAGATAGGAGCAGGCTAATTCTACTTAAATTAATGAAAGTTTTAAGTTTTAAGTTTTAAGCATGGCCTACCTTGAGATTAAGTGGGTTGAGACCAGTGAATGCTGGCCTATGGCGATTAAGGACTAGTTTGCTTATCTTTCTGAAGCCTGATTAGAATAACAATATACGCATGGTGCTGACCTGAGGATGCTTTGAAAATCCGACATGGACCAATAGTCACATAAATATTGTGTGAAATTGAATAAAATCTGACCCAAAGGATCAATGGAAAAAGCTCAGAGATAACATTTAAAAAAAGACAGTGAGTCAGTGAAGCAAATAGTGTCAAAGCACCCTGCTGTTGAGAGGAAGCAGAAAAATTCTGCAGCCATAAACAAGAAAAGGAACACATGGACTGTCATCTGCAACTCAAATGACCCCAATGACTCCGACATAATTTATCTTCTTATGTAAAACCACATGATGGGGTCTGTATTTTTGTAATAGAAATATGACATAAACATGATAAAAAGAATCTCTAATGTGTTGTATCATCTTTCAAAGGTCCTGTAGAAAATAATAAACTAAAAAAAAATAATAATAATTCTGGGAGGTTTCAAGAACCGCCGTGAGATCAGAGACAAATGCGTTAGGGCCAGATTAAAACTCACAAAACCAACCAATTTACCTGCTTGATGCACATTAGCAGAAGGCATGCATGAACACATGCATAATGCATTGAATCAAATCATCAATACAGCTGACGACATTGAAATATAACACTTTACACAAGCAAAGCACCAATATGTCATGATGGACACAAGACTTTCTGAAAAACTTAAGTCAAAAGAGTTATTTGGCCACAGTTGTGACATTTGAAGTTAACACAACTTCCCCACCATGTACTGGAGGTAATAAGGTCAAGACAACTTGAAAAAATAAACAAAGCTGTCTCTGAAGACCACACAGATGACTGTGTGATGGTAAGCACTCAAGCCTGTTGCTATAATCAGAGGTGTGCCAATTAAAGGCTTCTTAGCAAAACCTCCAAGCCGAGCTGCCCTTAAAAGCTAATATTGTCAGAATAATACATGAGTCACTGCTCTGTGTTGAGGGAGGGTGGCTTCCTTTCAAACCGTGCTGAGGACCTGGGGCTAGGAGCCCTGGTGCTCCCTTGCCTTCAATGCTTTTGGTTATGATTAAAACAGCAATGGGGAAACAACTGGAGAAATATCAAAAGGCCAACAGAGCTGCTAATTTGGTTGTAGAAAATTAAATTAAAGGGACAGACAGAGGAATTTGTGGAGGATCCAACAAAGATCTGTAGGTTTTAAACTGAATACTAGAAAAAATATACCTCTATTTTGTCTTTCGTGATTTATTAGGCCACAAAACTGTAGGAGAGACAATTGGCGGTCCATGAGGTCACAAATAGACCACAAGTCTGCCACTGTATTTGATTGCCCTTTAAAACTCTAAAGGCAGAAGACACAGAGTTGCTGCAAATAAAAAGGCAGGGCTTTATTGGAAATACATTGCTTATAAATGTAAAGAACATAAGAATGAAAAAAGGACCAACAAATGAAAAAAGGACCAAAGCTTCCTCCTTGGAATCAGCCTGTTTTTGAAATGTATCACTCCATAAGTATACGCTAAATATACTCTTTTACTGATATAACAGCATAACAGTTATCTAACTTCTGAATTTCTAACAGTAAGCCAAAATTAACCACTATTAATGGATATAATTAAATTGTCTAACTGTAAAACTGAATAAAAATGTGATTCTTGTACACTGCATATTGGATATTTCCATTGTATTTCATTTTTATAAGGCTGTACTGATTTGGCAATATGTAGTTCAAGAATGCTCACTTAATTTAATGCACAGTGATTTACTGACATAATTCAATGCCGGACAGAGAGTCAGCAGATCTGCTCAATGGAACAGAGGAGTGGTAATGTAGTCCAAAGCAGATACTTAACCAACAGAGGATCTCTTGTGAAAGTAAGACAGTACTGTTGGCAACTCAGGGGGTCTATGAAAGGTCCATCTAAGGAGTGACAGGCGTTGGGTTTGGGGTGCTTTCCCTTATAAACTTAAAACTGAATGAATGTTGCATTTATATAAAGCTTTTCAAGACACCCAAAGCATTTTGCAGAACCAATGGGGAGCCACTTCAACCATTAGCACTGTGTGACATCCACCTGGATGGTGTGACGGCAGCCATTCGGCACCAATACGCTCCCCACGCTGTAGCTAAGGTTGATGATGGGGCAGGAGAGAATTCACTGGTTAGGTATAGGGGATGATTAGGAGGCCAGATTTGAAAGGGCCGCAGCGGCCCATTTTAGCCAGGACATTGGGGTACCACCCCTACTCTTTCAGAAGATACCTAGGGACCTTTAACAACCTCAATACAATTCAATTCATTTTTCTATAGGGCCTTTCACACCAGGGTCGTCCCAAGGTGCTTTACATGGATGTATTGTGATACATTACGACATCATTAGAGAGAGTAATACAATCAAGGAGTGTGGATCTTGATTTTACATCTCATCCAAAGGATGACATCATTTTTACAGCATAGTGTCATTGCGCTAGGGCATGGGGATTCATACAGACCACAGGTTGGGCTTCTCTGTCCACACCAACACGCATTCCAGCAGCAACCCAGCTTCCCAAATTGGTTTCCAATGCAAGTACTGGCCAGGCTCAAACCTGCTAAGCTTCAGATGGATTACCTATGAATGGATTGTCTGGAATACAGATGGTATGACTGTTGACCTTGTGGTTGGGCTTTGACATAAAGGGAATACAGATAGAAAGAATCAGTGATTAGAATCAGCCTCCTGAGATCAACAGTGGCTTTGCCACTCATTTTTATACAATCTGTTCATGAGATTCTGTATAGATTATTCAAACACTAAACCATGTGGGACAATGACAGCATAAGGGGTACATTCATGCCTGATGATTAGAAAACAGTGAGAGTGCAGGGAAAAGTTCATAACAGAGGAACGGAGAGTGGGCTGAGCTGCTAAGAGGTAGCCTAATGTTTGGTGAAATGCCTGCAGTCGCAGCCATGGCATTGCATGGGGACGTACTGAAGGCACAACTAGTGTTTACGTAACAGGTGTGCAGTGCTTGGAAAGGAAAAAACTGCAGAGGGTGAATGGAAACCCTCCTGCCAAAATGGAGGTGAAACACACGCCAAAAGGGATATAAAGCACTTGCAAAAGCGCTGAAGTAGTTTTAATTTAGATAAACACATTCCGAGGCACACCACTTGTAGTGCTTCCAGTCCTAAAGGAAGGTTCTAAATCAGTGTTTTCCGACCCAGTCCTCTGAGACCCGCAAACAGTCTACATTTTTGCTTGGGAGGCAGCAAAATCGTCAACTGGCTGGGGGTCCCTGAGGACTGGGTTGGTAACCACTGCCCTAAATAGTGATTTGGAAAATATCTAAATAGAAAATGACCCATGATATAAGGATGGAGGAGCTTTAAATACTCAAACAGTGATTACTAAGCTATAGCATTTAGAGGTCACCTGGGAAAAAAACTTTAAAAAAAGCATGAACAAAACACAGAAGCCATGCAGACAGTATCAGCAGTGTCCTTTTTAGAATGTTTCAGTGGGAAGGTGGGGGGAAAGTGTTATCTGATAATAATGAATCATGGGGGACAATGAAGCCTACATACTCAATTTCCTACAACAATAAACCTCCATAATGGCTAAGAAAAAACAGGATATCTACTAATGGTGAAAAAAAAACAACCTTGTCTAAGCTTAAACAACAGACAGTAAAGAATATTAACTGTGAAAGGAGGACAGTTATTAACTGTGGGGCAATATGTCTTTTTCATGGCTGTGAACAGAAGTCTAGAGATGATAAAAACAAATACAGGCTAAACTCTAAGCAAGATGTCAAATGCTACCAGTTTACAATACTGAGAATGAAGAGTCCTGTAGCATGCATATTTCAAAATAATAATCAATAAATTCAGAGTTGATAATGCCACGGGGGGGGGGCCCCTAGGTGTCAGACAGACGAGTTGAGCCGTAAATACAGGCAAACGGGGTTTATTAAGGACAGGCGAGCAAACACAGCACACGACATCAATAGCCAATCTGGGAAACAGAGGAAGACGTGGACTGATATACACAAGACTAGCTGAAATAACAGGACACAGGTGATCACAATCGGGAATGCACATGAGGTAAATGAGGGGACGTGGCACACACGAGGATCGTACGAGCAGATCATGACACTAAGAAAGGAATACATATAGCAGAGCTTAAAAAAGCAACTGGAAGAGGAATGAAGCCAACAATATTCCTTAAACTGGAAGTGAAAGTTACCAAAAACAATTTTCTTGCCATCACTAAATCTATAGACTTTTTTGATTATAACATTTTGTTTCATCAACAGTCAAGTCTCATGCTTCTTAGTGAACTGCTGGTTCTAGTGAAATAAATTGAAGCCAACAGGAATGATACTCAAACGTTTAAGAAACAGTGTCCAGATAAGATTCACATCAGCCATCTATAAGACTAGGAGACAGTACTCCAGCAAACTAAGGACAAGGAGCTGGGACACCCACAGACTAAAAACAGGAACCTGGAAACCACAATACAACCGGTAAACTAAACATGAGTTCACACAGGGAAACCAGCGTAATCTTATTTAGAAAAACGCTGAAACTAAGGTCAGAGTGAGACTTGCTGCTCTCATCAAGTAGCCGCTAAATCTGTACTTCTGAGTCTGCGGGAGGTCACAGGCATTGTCCTCATCATATCCGTATCCGCATTGATTCAGCTGGGTGCCTGACTCTTGATGTATGCTTTAAAGTCCTTATCAACATCAAGCAGTCACACCCTGTGAAAGCCAATTCATTTATAATTCAAGGAAGGGGATGGCACAGAGAATTAGAATGTACTGCCAATGCTACTGTCGAAATGCTTCGGTCATGCCTGTATGGAGCTGCTAACGGATCCATTTAACTACTGGCTTGCTAACTCTAGAGTTCCCAGACATGTTCCAGAATGCTGCAAATATCTGTACCATGTGAAAAGAAAAAAATACAAAAAAGAAGCAGACTTTAAAGCAACATCATTCAGGATTTTGTTTTTGAATCAACACTGTATATGAATTGTAACAAGGCTATTTAATTTATGCTAATTACATTCCAGATGGATGGTGTAATTATGAACTCTTCATCAAATATTTCTTCCAAACGTAAAGTACATTTAATTTAACTTGGTTTAAAATACCAGCTACAATTCTCTAATTGAGATTAAATGTCAGATTGTCTAGCAAACTGATGTCCAATGATTACCTATCTTTGCAATAATGCTTACAATATAAGTCAACAAAATCAGCACTTTAACCATTTTTCCACTTCAGAAATCATTCTAATTTTCATAGCAGTGGTTCTATTAAGTGAGTAGAAGGGTGAACAAACGAGGGTTCAACTGCCTTCACATAGGACTCTTGCAGTCTCCTAGCAAAAGGAAAAAAGAAAAGAAAAACCAAAAGGAAGAACTAAAATTGCATGTATTCAGAAACACTGGAATTTAAATGCCAGCAATCCTATATATATATATACTATATGCCACTTTCCCTTAGTCAACTGAGGAAACATCTGCCATTTTTACGATGCTAAAGAGCCAATGGATCCAACCAGTCATTCAGTAAACGTTTACGAATCCTTTAGGACTGCTGGGGGGGTCTTAATAGAACTGGTACTTGAATTGTTACTATTATTACTTTTTTTCATTGTCTCTACCTCATTCCTCATTAGCAATATAACGAGAACACTCTTGTTAGTAAGGTTATTGGTTACTGGTATGCATTAGTGCAGAGGTGGGGAACCTGTTCCATGGAGGGCCAGTGTGGGTTTTTGAGATGACCTCTCAATCAGCCAATAACAGTGGGTCCCCATGGCTGAAGTTGGGAACCACTGCGTTATTATTGGCTGATTGAGAGGTCATCTCAAAAACCCACACGGACACCGGCCCTCCATGGAACAGGTTCCCCACCCCTGAATTACTGGGACAGCACTGGAGTTTTGAGATCTCTCCATGGTGCTGCTCTTCCACATATGCCTTTTACAGCTCTGCTCCATGGCATGATGGGTAATTAAGGGCAGGGTACAGTCAGCCTTACACTGTACTCAATAAGTTATTAATAATTGTACTTGTTTAATTTGGCTTATTAGGCTTTGTTTGCCAATTTGTTATCTAAATCTCCCTGTAATGCTTTACCAAATTTATGTTGCTCCCAGAATCCATTACTGTATAAGAGGCCTGGCTGATGTATCGCAAAGATGTGCTGAGTATTATACTGTACAAAGCATAAAATATTAACACAGAACCAAAAGGAACATTCTGGTTCTCATTAAAAATGCTACAGATGTTTTATTTTCACACACAGTAAAATGGCTTTAATGGTGTCAGAAAATGTCAGCTGAATCCAGTGTAAATACTTGTTAAGTATTAACTATAGATTAAATTAAAAAATCAGTAGTGATAATATCAGCAGCTGATTAAATGAGTGCAGGTAAGGTAAGATTAAAGGGAGGTTTGCTTTGGTATTTTGATGAAAAGACATCTCCTAAATCATTGTAAAAATTAAATGCATGTAAATGTAAAAAGGGATCAGTGTAATGATAAGGATTACATCATATCATAATTAGTGGTAGGCACTGGTAGACACTGTCAAATCAGCGTAATTAGTGTTGTGTTGGTTTAATCCCAGGCTTAATCAGTTTTTTTTTCAAACCACAGGCTCATTTGTCAAACATGCTTTTATATTGTAACCTTACAGTCTATCTTGTGGTTAACATGGAACAGAGCAGAAAAGGAACATCAGAGGCAACTGTTTCCACTAATTCACTAATTAATCAGTCTCAGTTAAATACCTGTTTGTGGGTGTTTGGGGTTGGGATATGCTGGTTGGATTTTTTAGGAAAGGAAAGATGTATGAATGAAAGAAGGAAAGATACACTCGCTCATTTTGTATTTTTGTATATGGCAACTTTTTGCAAACAGCAAAGAAATCACAATGTCAGTTAATCCATCCATCCATCCATCCATCCATCCATCTTTTAACCACTTATCCTGGTCAGGGTCCACCCCAGACAGAATGATGATGTCAGTTTACATTTGTAACATTTCAGCTTACTTTTAGTAAATAAATGCCAGATGGCACTATTAAAGAGAACTTTTTTGTTTTAATTTGCTTTCCTTTCTGCAGAAGTAGAATTTATTTAAACGGTTTCAGATAATACTTAGATCAACAGAAGTTTGAAGGAGATGCTTAAACATGATTTGCTTATGTTCTTCTGTGTGCCTTTCCACAAGTTAATACTATAAATATGTATGTGACCTCCGATGTGGAACAAAAACAAACAGGAGGCAGAGGCACCCTCATTTTAAATGCATGATAACAGACACGTAATTGTCAGTTTCGTTCACCTGCTTTGCATGCTGATAAGTGACACACACCGTGAGTCTCTTCAGTGCTTTCATGTTGATCAGAATGTAGTCAAAAACAGGTGAAAGTTCCTTGTGTGTAAATGGTACTTGTTCCATTGATATGTGAATAATCAATGTAATTGTCACGCCCTCATCCACGCCCACCTCCACTCCGGTTTGGCAGTGCTCATTGCTGACAATATGCATACTCCTCAGTGACACCCCAGTTTCACCTTTATAGCTGAGTTCTGGAGCCCTGCCTTAATGCCGTCTTTTCCCCTTGTGTTTCTGAGCCTGCCTTGCCCTTAATGGCTTGCGTTTGACCTTGGATTTCTCTTTGCTGAATTTCTAGCTTCAGTAAAGGGATTTCTGCAATTGCATCCTTTCTCTAGGGCTGTTGTTCAAATTAATAATGAAACTGCAATATTACTTTCAAACATGTTTCATATTTAATTTTACATCGGAGCTGTTTTGTCAGGTTAGCCATTTTTGTAACCATCAGTGACATATTGGCATTATATTGTTAATGAATTAAAACGCACAAGTTCACGTAAACAAAATAATCAGTTATAAAGTTTTGAGACATTTAATTATATTTTCTAATGTGTGTAGTATTCCAGTTTTTTTTTAGTATTAACTAGTATTAATATTAGTATTGATATTGCTGCCAATATCTTACTCAAATGTATTCATTTGCCATTTATTAGAAATGATCAAGGTTTAATTTAGGTCTATAACTCGTGCTGCCCACTGCATTTCATTACTTTCCATCAATTTTTTTATACATGATAAAAATCTCAAATTTTACCTTTTACTATTTTACTATGGCATGTATTTTTTTATATGCACTTTCAATAAAATGCCGCTGCATCTTTATGTAATGGAAGTCAATCAGAAGTTCTTTTCTAGGACAGTACACAAAGACAAGGATTATTTACCTGAAAGCCGGCTTTCCCTTAGCTGCCCCAATTAAAAAGGTGTTCTGACATTGGCTTTGCACACACTGAGTGAGTAGGTGGTACATTTGGAGGAAACTGTGAGGCGCTGCCCCCTCCCTATTTGACGTTGACAGGCCGCAGCACTGGGTGATTAGGCTGTCTATAAAGAGAATGCTGACACTGCGGCTGCTGCCGCATGTGCTCTTTCGGATGCGGTGACACGTCAGTGTAATGTGCTATAGCGCCGTCTCATTTGGAAATGGATTTCAAAAGGCAGCGTACAATGTGCCGGTGACTGACTTCCTATTATGATGAGGTTGTACTGCTATTTGCTTAACTGTTTAACCATGCTGGATTAACTATCAGCGGCTTGATGCGATGCAAAACTTTAATTTTCAATGAAACTGAGCCAGACAAGATGCCAAACCAGCAGCCATAAGGATAATTGAGCAACTCATGACATTATAGTGCTGTAATTAAGTTTGCCTCCCAAAGTTGGAAAATTGTAGACCGGAAAGGACACAGTAGCATATTGTAGTGTAACATAAATACACAACAGTATGGATGAATGGCATGTCACCTGTGCAAGTGGTTAAGCAACTATATTAAGAACAATGTGCTCCCTTCAAAATCAAAAGAGCTTAAAATGAGTTTGAAATGGCAGGCAAAGGCATGGTCCAGTCATAGTAGCAAGCGAGTGAGACAGGTGAGAAACAGCTCTGGAACTCCTCTATCCAAACATCAAAATATCCATGACTAAATATTAAAATGTCCAGCAAGTTTAGTTACACATGGAACTAGTGGCGTGCATCAGCAACAGCACCCAAAAAATAAATTATAAAAATCTTCATGACAGGTAGAGGACATAACTTCAAAGACTGAAACTACAAGAAATAAAATCTGATGTGCCTGATGGAATCACAATAATGAAGAAGTGAGACTGAGCAAGTGAAGCAGAATTTCCCCAGTCCCTATAAATGTAAGCCAAATTAGGCATGTGACTAGAAAATAAAGTGAGATGTGAGTAAAATATACTACAGTATGCTTTATTATTACGCATATACTAGCATAATTTTATTGGAGATACGTATTTAAGAGCTAGCTATTTATATCTGTTATTGATTATAGAATATGCAATTATGCAAAAGCATCAAGGAAATAAACAGAACGGCGGGATACAAAAACCATCCACTGGATGTTAATACTGTTTGTATTAACAAAAATTTGTATAAGATCTCGGACCCACAGTTGTGTATAGTATTCGCCTTATTATATTCACAACATTACGGAGATGTATGTTACCGTAGTGCCTGAGTAACAGAGAAGCAGGAAGTATTCTATTATTGTCATCCATCTGCCATTTCAGAACCTTTGGGAGACTTTGAAAATTCAAGTCACTGTTCGGTAAGGAAATTATTTGGTTGTGTTTCTCTCCCAGGACTTAGTGTCTCATGTCATAAGCTGTACATGTAAAGGAATGAACATCTCTTCTCCTCCTTTCTATGCCCTAAGCCATTGGAGTCTGTGACCTGGCAGCTCATGCAAACTTTTATCTCTTCTAAACTGATGTTGCTCCAGTCAGTCCCTCGGTAATGTAAGGTCCCCTGCTTGCCATTTTGATAGACTGGAAAATTAATGTGACCTCACCTATAACACCGAGGGCAACCAAACAAACGATATCTATTATAAAAAGATAACACTTTGCATGTGTATGTTGTGATTAAAATGAGCACACTATAGGTTTAGTTTTGACTTAGATTTTGTGCCTAGGTACTGTCTTGTAACTACACAGATATTACCCCAGATATGTCGATATAAACAAATCAATTACACAAAATATAATTTGCAGCACACCGATTCTTACATCCTGTGCAATTCATTTGCAAGTAACAACATAATGGCTTTTGTTTTATTAGTGCTAACTGAAAATAGAGAGGAACAAATTATCTGTCAATTTTTTAACTAGGTATGTTAAGTGAAAATGGAGGAGAAATACTGGCAGATTAATTTAAAATGACAATTTTGATCCATTCACTGCATACAAGTAAAGAAAAAATTAAGTCGTCATTACACAAAATAAATGTCTGCCTTGACTAATAATATTATGATATGTTATTAGCCATCAGTAGGCCAAAGCTTATTTAGTAATGGGATGCAAGTGGAAATGCTTTTCAGCATGCCGTAAAAATTTATGCTCTCTCAGTGGCCACATTTTTAGGTACACCTCCTAATTCACTCAAACAGCCAGAGCTCAAGAGGTTCAGCAAATGTATGGCTACGCATTAGAAAGGCTAAGACAATCTATGACTGTTGGTGGCAGAGTTTCTGGTTCCAGGATCTCAAAAACAGCCACCTACTTGGGACTATAGTATCTGGAGTTTACAGAGAATGATGCGATAAAAAAACAACATCCAGTCAGTGGTAGCTCCGTGGATAAAAAGACCTTGAGAGAAGCCAGACTCATTAAAGCGAGTCAAATTTACAGTCTTTTCTAAATATTCATCTAGTGAATGTTTTATTTCTTAATTTATATTTTAGAGCTTTTCAAGAAATTTGTTATATACTCAGAACCAGGGGAACAGAAATATTCTATGGGTAACACTTTATCTGAAGCTGATACCTTCATAATTTATTATAATGGTTGGTATAAGAATTAATAAAGCATTAAAGCATTTTCAGTAGCACTTTACTTAAAGCAGGAGTACAACCGCACTCCCTGTCGTATATTATTGCTTAATTATAGTACATTCATAATGCATAATAAACATGGCTATAATGTACTCTGCCTTTGTATAAATAGTTACAGCCATGTTTATAATACTCTATGAATGCATTATAATGCATTATGAAGATATCTATAATGCATTATATAAGGTGCTTTAAGTAAAATGTTTCTGTATTTTCTATTGACAGTCATAAGGCATCAAAGTGTTGCTTACAATACTTTATACGCTTCAATGAAGCTCTCATCTATAATGTACTGTATAATGTACTAAGGGAGGGTATAAGAATTAAGGATTCTTTGTACTGCATTATGAGGGTATCTATAGTACACTGTAGATCCGAGCTTCATGGAGTATTAATAATGTGTAATAAACATGGATATGTCATGCCTTTTAAAAAATATTTATAGTCATGTTTATAATGCTTTATGAATGCATCATATTTTGTTATGAATGTGTTCATCAGCTTAGAGTTACTGATTTTTGTTTTGTTTGTTGTTGTGATTATCTATGACCATCAACTTTTATGCCTGTTTTGAATTCAGCACATTCCAGCTGTCCCTGACTTGTTTAGTAGGATATTCTTGATGCAAACGTAAGGAAACAGCAAGGGACGTTAGAGAGAAAACAATATTTGTGAAAGAAAATCATTGCTCTGTAGGTTACATTTTTTATGGGTTATGAATGTCTACTAATAAGTGAAGATTGTTTTGTTGGTGTATATA
>JABFEB020000092.1:11869214-11880145 GCA_019775895.2 Stomatorhinus ivindoensis | reverse complement strand
TAGAAATGAATGAGCGGTCCCCATAAGGATATGTTTACCCTACATGTGCGTGTGCGTGTGTGTGTGTGTGTGTGTGTATCCAATGATTCCCAAATGCATTGGAAAAATGGTTTAATTTAGCAAGTCCTGCTAGCAGACCTGAAACTAGAAAGGCATTTGTTTAAAGTAAGAAACAGTAGCCAAAAGAAACTTAATATGCATCAAGGATTTATGTCATACCAGCGTGATATATGCTGTCATCTGTAATGTGGGAAATATATCAGCCTGGGAGTATGTAAGGGTAGAAAAGATTTCAAAAGGATTCTGATGCAAGGAAGATGAAAAAAGGTCGAGTACCAGTAGATGGCCTCAGTACACTGAAAAATTATGAGCGCAACCGAATATGAAAAACAGAGAAACTCGGAAATATTTATCTGAAATGCCTGAATTTACCTTTAGGTTTGTGACAGAAACAAGTGCATATTTTAGAAAGATATTTTGAGTTTGAAGTATGCAATGGTTTTGGTTTCCTTCATGATTTAAATTTGTGTACATTTTGATGAAGAAATGATGAATGTACGTTTTATCGTGCATATCCAGAGCCGATGAGAGCTCCCAAATGGACAGCATAACCCTTCAAGCAAAGGAAACCAAAACTGTCAAATCAGAAAATCTTTGAGGTCATGTTAAGCAAAAGCTTAGGATCAATAAAGCGCAGTTTGACTGAGCAGCAGCCAATGTTTCTTGGGAATCCTCACCTCCAGACAGTTCAAAGAACTCAAATTTTACACTGCAGTCAGACAACTACTCTTCCCTGGAAGCACACTGACAGAGTTACCATATTAATAGTGGCATTACAACCTTAGTAGACAGCAATTGTTCCCTTTTGTTTTCTAGCTAATGTTAAGAGTTTTCGCATTTGGTTCATTCGAATATGTCAGTCTTAAGTATAAAACAAACATTAAAAAAAAGTTTTTAAAACAGAAACATTTAAAAATAAAACCATTTTCTGAGAGAAACTTTTAAATCTAAAAATAAAGTGTCATAAAAAAATACAAAATGTTTAAAAAAAAACAAATTCCCATTACTTGAAAATAAAAATACATTTTAAAAAACAAATCAACATCTGTTATCAATAACTTTAAAAAAAAAACATAAACCTGAAACATTTCAGAAAACAAATTAGCTGAAAACTCAGGGATAGCAGGAAGCACATTACCCATGACAGAGAACACTAACATTATTAGAGAGAATCATTTTTACTCAGAAGCAGGAAAGGTATGTACCATGATGAAAATGTTTTCATGTCAATTACTGCTCAAAGTACAGCTCCCAAACAACAGAATTGTATAAGTCTTAACTACATACTATCTTATGTAGTTAAGATTTAATGATAACAAATACTTTCAACAGCAGCAAATGTACCCTGTTGATACTGAAATGTTTCCTGGAAATGTATTCTGAAATAATTAATCGTCCATCTATCCATTTATCCATCTTTCCATCCATCCCTCCAAACTGCTTATGTTGTGCAGAGTCACTAGAACCTAGAGCTTATCCCTGGAATTATAGAACACAGAACACTTTGGATAGTATGTCAGTCCATATAAGGGAACTCACTCTTACAGTCACACAGTAAAGGCAATTTAGAAACACTAACTCGCCTAACTGGTGGAAGAAACAAAACAAAACAAACAAACAAATAAACAAACAAAACCTGCAAACCTGCAAACTCAAACAAAAACCTCAAATGCCCAACAGTAGAGCCATACTATTAACTATGCCATTTTGTTACCATTTTCTTTTGTTTGTAATTTTGTTTCTTGGTTTCCAAATTGTCTTGGTGGACAACTTCATACCTCCATGGTAGTCAGAACAATGTTCTTCTCATCTTCTTGTGAGTTTCCTATAAATAGATCAGTTTGCTTTCTTTGATTGAAGACAGGCACTTCAGGTCATTTGATGATTCTAAATGGATTCTGAAAAGGCATTGTGTGTCAAGATTCTGACTCAAAAATTTAAGAATATAAGTAACCATGAATATTACAGACAATAGGTATGTGCTAGCACCTTGCGATGACTTGTCACTCTATTGCGGGTGCACCAGCTTCCAGGAACAACCACTGGATCACTGTAATCCTTACTGCAGAAGGATTACTGAAAAAAGTATTGATGGATGGTTAATTAACTGTTTCATACAGATTGGATGCGCCCACTCTCCCACCTCTATCAATCTGCTAAGTGAAACCCTAGGTATCACTGTCCATAGATCTCAGCAGCTGTTTGCAGACTTACACAGACCAAACATATTCTCGGGAAATGGAAATTTGCTTATTTAGCAGTAGCTATCATACTTCAAATTCATAAAAAGGCCTACACAGTCAAACTTTGAATAAGCTTTGGCGAAAACGGGTTATGGAGGCATTACATATTTGAGCAATAAACTGTGTTTACGAGAAGATTTTCATGTGTATGCAGTGGTGTCATACATTTCCAGTAGCAGCCAGGTTGTTCAGTGATTTATTCTGATTAGATGCAGGTTTTATGAGCATGGCTCTTAGCCGCAATTAAAATAGCACCTTTGATAGATGTTTGATCTCATACACTGAGGTTTATAAAAAGGAATAAGATGAAGTGGTTACTATCACATCGCCCTGATTGTTTTCCAAATGTTTTTCCCTTGTTTCACAGCAGTGTTTGACTGCGCCAAATTGGATCTGTATGCAGAGGGACTGCAGCCACTCTAATTGCTTGTATTGAGACCACTGTGCCAGCTGTATCACCCATACCTTTGGTGCTGAGGTATAATTCATCTAGTTTTAAGCCTCTGAATACCCTAGCCACACATATGTTACTTTCAGTTGTAGTGGTAAGAAAAGATGACTTTTTTCCCTTTAAAAATTTCACTATGCATTTTATTATCTCATTCAATGACTATTACACGTTGCCATAAGTAGCTATAAACCATTATAACAGAGAAGAGAAGCATGCTAGCGGGAATTTGTCTCATTAGCAAGCACCTCTGGCTTATTACAAATGCGTGAGTCAGAAATAAAGTTATAGTATGAGATCATTCGAATGGCTATTTGAAATCTTCCAGCTGCTAATAGCCTGGTTGCGGAGCGGCAGCTGCCAGAAGCAGCAGACAGTGCTTCCATAACCCTTATTCTGGTTTCGGCAAATTGTGCCTGCTTTCCTGGCATCCGCAAAAAGGGAGCCATTCGCAGTATAGGCACCGAGTGCAAAGTGCTGTGAAAAGGGTATCATTGTCAGCATGTGAAGCATTCAGAGGCATTACATCTCCCTTCGAGAGAGACATGCGGGGGCTCGATGAGCTCGTGTCCCAAGGCGACCAAACACATGAAGGTAAACGAGTGCGTTAATCACCAAATGATCCCTGTCCATTCCGCTACTGTAATCACAAGCCATATGTAGAGTAGCTATATGGTGCCAACAACCATTTTTGTAGATCTCTTAAATTCCTGTTTAATTTTTGATAGTAAAATTTAATTATTGGTTAAATGTACATGCCAAAGCTTCATTTAAATAGTGTGATGGCCCATTTCTGCTTCCACATGCTAAACTTTAAGCTGCTGCTTTTTATAATCATCTCCACACCTCTTCTCAAGCAATGTACCAATGCTTTCTTCTATTCTTACGTCAAGTAGTTCTGCCATCCAGCCTAAAGCATTTCTTACAGATAGAATATGGTTCCATTGTTGTGAAGCAGCCTTAGGTGACATATCACAAAACATCAGGATACCCCAAGTACTAAGACCGACTGCATGACAGGGCATGTTTAATGTAGCTATTTTTCATATATTGCATCTTAACCAAACAAACCTGTTTCCTATACTGCATGCACCTATTTTCGTCTTTGCATTGCAACAATAAATAATGCGCCTGCCATCCAACAGCGTGTATATCAATAGTGGACTGCAAAGGTGTCTGATGGGGATAACATAGAATCTCTATGGCTTCATATGTAACGGTGATCAAAAAGGAACTGCTGAGGGATGAACTGGGAAAGACAGTGAGAAATGGCAGATTAATCATATACCTCATGTATATTACCAGGGGCGTGATGAGAGGGCTGCGGAGGAGGGCTTTAGTCCCCCCAGATAAATGTACACTAATTAGTATAAATAGTGTGTTCTCATGTTCATTAAAATCATACCCCCCAAGCAAAAGCTTACCCTCCCCTTTTCATAAATCTCTAGTGATACTCCTCTATATGACTTAAATTCTTTCGCTCAGGTCTCAGTAATACTGGCATCCAATGAACGATGAGGGAGTAAGGGCCCCACACCATGTCCAATGGAACTGGAAGTAGGGTAATGGAATGCTGGGAAAGGCATGCATTTTTTTTAACCCTAGCATGCAGACCCTCAGGACACCACGTGTAAAACCCATGATGTAAATAACATTGCAATCAGCTGGATATGGTTGGAAGATGTAATATTTGACACATCAGCTCCATCTGGCAATGTTATTGCATCAGAGGAAGCCTCCCAGAGGAGAATTTCTTGTGGAGTGTCTGTATAACTGATATTTCCCTAATGTTTTCCTAGCAGGGCTGCATATGGTTTCTGTTTGTTAAACAAAAATTTGTAGATTGATTCATGCCAACACAGTGCCTCAGCTTCTTAATCTACCCACTTTTGGGCGTGAACATGTCACATCTACCATTTCAGCACATTCATCAATGGATTTAACCTGCAAAGCGATTTATTAGAAAGTCAATAGATCCGCATAAAGCTCAGCTTAGAGTACTAGCTTGGCTCCTTGACTCTAACAGTTCACCTGAATGTCTTCCAAAGTTCCCGAAAAGCAAATAGCTGGCTGAGAATACTTTTGGAAAGGAATATGTAGATGCAGTTCTGTGCGTAATTTGAACAAGGTCTCAATGTCCCAATTCCAATGAAATATCAAAAGACATACATTCCATCACAGGCTGTAATGTAATGTAAATCATCCTTGCTACAAACTATGCAATAAAAGTTATTTATAAAAAGGATGTTAATATGACTCATTCCACTACCTTTAAAATTCATTTATATACATTTTAATAAAACTTATGTATTATCAGATTAATGGTGTGAAATGGTATTCCATGCTTGCATCCAGAAAAGAAGAAAATACTTTAAATAACTGTAAAGTAATTGAGTCAAGGTCAATGTATGTTTTTGAAGACATCATCATCCATGAAAGTTTCAGCCACTGAGGCCAAGTTACACTTCACCTTATTCATCATCTGACAGAGAACATCTACTATGGAAAACTCAGCGGTGCATGACTGCTCATCCTGGGTAATCCTGATTGTGTAAGGGAGATAAGGGGTTTCACAAGCGAGCGTGTTTTCTGGAACGGTCCGCCACCACAGCCAGCAAGCCCACCTCTCCTGTACCTTTAAAAATGAACAAAGACCCCCCCACTGGTCACATTCACATTTCACAGCAGAAACGGGAAGTGGTTTTCATTATACCACATTAAAGAGGATTGTCGCGTTCTTGTCGCCCCCTCCGTTGCAGCTGGGAAGAGCACATCTTGGGGGCACTTAATAAAGCGAGGGGGACCTGCTGTACTTTTCTCATTGTGAGACTTTCATGGTCTTCAAAAACGCCAACACCAATATGTAAACTGCCGATATTTTGCCTCATCACACCGTGACTTATGCCATTAAATAGTTATTATTGCCGTAATAGAAACAGAGAGGTATAACTACTCTTCCGCTAACAGCACTTAATGTATTACATTTGCCATTATTGTTCTTGTAGCTGAATATAGATATAATGCATGCTGCATAGATCAATTGATCGTGAAACCTATCAAGGACCTTTTCTTTCTACCCCCCAAGATAGCTTTATATTTCACTGTGTCATGCGACTTTTCATATTACTTATATTATGTTCATAAATACAGCTAGTTTCAGACTAATATCACTTTTTGCATTAGAATTCTATGAAAGAAATTAGCTTTCATTTGCATGTTTTTTGGATGAAGGCTATAAGCACTCCATCCATCCATCTTCTGTGTCTGCTTGTCCTGTTCAGGGTCACAGGGTTCTAGAGCCTGTATGTGTGAGGCAAGGAATAACATAGGATGGGGAACCAAGTTACCACGGGACACACTCATACACTGTTCACTCACACATATGCATACCTATGAGTCATTTGGTGATGCCAATTCACCTCAGCAGGTTTTTGGACTGTGGGGGGGGGGGAAACCAGAGTACCCAGTGGAAACCCCACGATGACTCGAACATGCAAGCTCCACACACGGGGAGCCATGCTGGAGACTCGATCTGGTCCCAGAGGTGTGAGGCAACAGGGCTAACCAGTGCACCACCATACCACCCATAACCTTTCTTGGTTATTAAAATGTGCAGAATAATAAACATTATCATAAATCTTCTCTACCATTCACCCTTCCTAGAATCCTACAATGTGATCTCAGAAATGACCATATTACAGTCCAAAGCAATTTTGCTGTACTTTATCCAGATACTTATACAACTTATTCTGATATACTGACATAGCCATCCTTCAGTATATCCTCTGTTTTTTCAGTTTTATATCACCCCAACATTACTAACTAACTATTATCAAGATCAAGATTAAGATTGATTTTATTGACTCCAGTGGGAAATTCAGGAGGAACTAAGTTTAATAACACATGTAGACATAACAGGAGTGCTGTATTAATTTCCTTCAGGCTGCAGCTTTCAATCTGTGGTTCACACCTCTCACGCAGTGCTCTGTTTATTTGACGATGCCTTCAAATATTCTCACAAAATATGCTGGAAATTAGCTGAAAAGCTTTTTAGCCTAATACAAATGTTTCATGAGCCTCAGAGTGAGAATAAACACAAGTTAGATGTTCTGGGATAGATGGATATATATACATGCCATTTACTTACATAACAATTTTAAAGAAAGTGTTTGTGAAGACGAAGTGTATGATTTGCAGGTGGGCAAAGGAAGAGGCTTTTATCATGCCATTAACATGCAGACCCTGAAGCCACCAAAGGATTTGTGTGTTTCCTTCACCCCACGGATGATAAACATGCCCATTTTAAAGTAAAGGTTGAGATATAATGGATTCACATCAATTCCTATAAGGCATATTGAATTGTTCCTCTGTTCCAGGACTCTATTATGTACTGAGGATGAGCACCATTTGTGCTTTTACCAGCTGGAGGTTTTCCATGTTGTAACCCTGTTTATCAGGATCTTCGAAACCATTGAAAATAAGCACGCAGAGGCTGATCAGCTGAAATCGAAGAATCGTTTCTCCAGTCTTTTCCTCTGTATGGGGAAGAAAAAAAATGACCCTGAGCCACTCCTTTCCAAAGTGAGAACTCAACACAGAAGTAAGGACTAGGTTTACACCATAAACACTACGCACTGTTCCAGCCAACTTGCTGTCCTTGTACAGCACTCCCTCCTTGGTAGAGGAGCCTCTTGCTACGCCTGTGGGAAGTTGGGTTTGGATGCCCCAATTATCTCGGTAAGTAAAAAATCTTTAGTCTGTGTCCCAGTACAATTCCAGAGCTATTTGTTATTTTGTTGTCAGTGTTTCTGCTAGATACATGATGGCCCCTCAATAAATACACAAAGATTCTTCTTTGGGATTTCTGGTTGCTTTGCTGCTGTTCATACCATTTCCATCGTTTAGCTAACAATCTAGCTAACCACCAAACAACATCTAGGTAAAGGACTTCTTGCTGAAAATGTAGCCTGTGTGAAATTAACAACTTAAAAATTGGTAACTAAAATACTTTCATCAGATACTATTGTGCCACCTAAAATGACGAGTCAGCAAGCTTTTTATTTGTTTCCCACGTATTATTAGCTAACTACCAACGCCACTGTGTTTCCATCCAAAAATTGTTATATCACAGCTGATAGCCTTAGAAACTATAAATCCCTTACTTCTGCATGCATCTTATGTCCTTAGAATGAATGTGTGCGAATCAAGTGCCACAAGGTGTTTCTTGAACGAATGGGATGATTGACAGGCTTGTGAGATGATGTACAGTCGGCCAGATCGAATGTGGTTTGGGCTGGATTCCTATACCTATAGGTCGCAGTGAGACATACTTGCTCTGGTAGGGTAAATAAATGTACTTTTATATTTGTCACAGTAAGATATTCCTGAATTGTTTTACAATATACATCGAACATTTTGATATGAAAAAAGGCCTTTGACTCAGTATTATTTTACATCATACATAAAATGCTGATATGCTTGTTATGCTCACTGCGTTATGCTACTAACTTTAATGTTTGCTGTATTTTCATATACTAGAAAAATATGTATTTATTTGCATTTAAAAATATATATACGTATATATCACCAAAGGAAAACTAACTTGAAGGTTTCTGTGATATTTTGCTTAATATTGGCAAGCAATTGGTACTGCAGCTGTCAAAATCCCTTTTCACGTTTTCATGACAGATATTTCAAGTGTAAATCAAGCACTTATGATACATTTCTGAGCTCTTAGCAGTGAGTAATGAAATTGCCTGAGTGCAGCTGACCATGCTTATAGCATGGAAATATAAGCCTGTCAGTAATGTTGGCAAAATCACACTTCCATAGTGAGCTATTATCAAAAACGCCTGGGCAAAGTGAAAGACCTGAAGCAGCTTCTTTGAAAAATGTCACTAGTACTCCTCCTGTTTAAGTAGGATGCCCAAGTGAATAATCTGAAGGTTAGTTTGGCACGGTGTCACGTGTAGAGACTCCTTGCAGCACCTGACTGCCCTGCGTTTCATTGTCAGACTCCCCACACACTATACATGTCTTTATGGGCGTGTCGAGTTCCAGAAATGATTCCTCTCCTCGAGCTACAGAGGCATTAATAGCAATGGCGAAAAAGAGGTTGTCGCATTATTGATAAGTGACGGCAAAGCAGAGGCTAGGTCGCTGCTGACAGCGTTATCAAGTTTGGGAGATGTGTCTTTATGTAAGTGGTTCCAGTGGGGATTTGCATGCAAATAAAGAAAATGCATTTTCATGGAGCTGCGATAAGAAGCCCTGGGGATTTGTCACTCTGAGTTAATGTGCTGGAGAGTGTCGATGTAGCAATGTGAGGCCTTTCTGTCTCTCTTTGTAAAGACGTAGGGAGAGTAAGTTATCTTTTGGACCCGAGTGTTGGTCTTATGTCCAGCAGTAATAAGACCACAGTCCTCTCACACATGGCTACCCTGGTGGAAGTGATAGAGCTTATTCCGTTGAAGCTGTCACCGTGATGCTCATCTGCAGATATTTGACTGGAATGGTATGGCTCAGACTAATCTTAAGATATATTACTTATAAAGGAATTAAACGCATAAAAAAACTTTGTGATTCAAAGTACTGTAACTAATTTTTTAGGATTTAAGAGAAAAAAACATCCCTAAACCGATTATGGGGCAAATATTTGCAGTCTTGTCTAGAAATGAATGTCAGATTTTGCCTGTGTTAATAAAATAATCTGCTTAACGATGCTGGATTACCTTATTAAATGTATAATTATTTTATTAATTTGACAATGCTTATTTTCATTAGGTAATATCAGCTAAAACGACAGATCTTCAAGCAGTTCTCTGAAGGGCATTGCAAAAAGTAATATCCATTTTCACAACTGCTTGGCTAATGCAAGCTATGTGTGCAAACATGCAATTTTAGAGGTCAATATACCCATACTATGCCAATATACTGCACATATACTACCTATACTATGCCTATATACCTCACATATACTACTTATACTACACCTATATACTAGGCATGTACTACCTAGACTATGCCATTTGTCTATAAAAGTAAGTATACATGGGAACAAGGAGAATGTATAAATGCTACAGACACACACAGATGAAAGTCTAAACCTGCAGGGCAGCATTTAAACACTCATAAGCTAGGCTTGAACATACCTTCCTTCCATATTACTTGTTCTACATCATGGAAATCACCTATAAAACACATTCTTTATTGAAAGTCCCCATGTTCTCACAGATCATCCTTCTGGTGTTGTCCTAAGCTTGCTTAGTATTCTGCACCATGAATGCAAAATCAAAACCTACTGGAGAGCTGATAATTAACACCCATCCTACAGGAGTTGAGTTAAGGTAGATATATTCATCAGAAAATTGCAACTTGAAGCAAGGTCAATGCATAAGTCTGCCTTATCAGAATGCACAGCAGAAGCTTAATGTTGCCTCCTGCCCACAGGCTTGATTTCTGAATCGTGTTGTTACTCGTAGAGCTTGCATGGTCTTTCCATGTTGGTGGGATGTTTTCTGTACAATTTCCTCTTGGAATCATAAAAAAAACAATAAACATCACTGACATCTATAAATTATAAATTGCCTATAATTTGTGCATGTGTGTATGTGTGTGTGCGTGTGTGCCTGTGTGTGGTTAGAAGAGAGAACTTAACTTTTTCCCCAAAAGATCATTTTTGTTATATTATTAAAGCCTGTGACTATTCCATTCTTGCAAACATAGCCAAAGACGCAATCACGATGATGCGAATGTAAGTTTCAAGTTACCCCATAAGTACGGAAGGCTAAAAGTGTAAAAATGTTACATTTTTCATGCTAACACGTACAAAAACGTGCACGTTAACATGTCAGTTTTGAGAGCGTTAACCCGGTAACAGCAGGTTATGTCACCAGGTCCAAAAGTGACATGGCTTTGTTGTCTTTCCATTCCCTTCTTTTCTTTTTTTTCAGCTGCTTTTTCAAAGCATTTTAACGAAAACAATGCTTTTAAGCTACATTTTCTAATACTAATGTTATTCTGTGACTTTATCATGCTAACATTTTCAAATAAACATACTGTCACGTTGCGTTTCGCGCAGCGTGCCTGGATGCGTGCGGCGTTGGGTAAGCAAGGCAACGAAGCAGGAAATCCAGGGAAACGGGGTTTATTCACGGGGAAACACGGGGAAAAGCCACAAG
>JABFEB020000092.1:11847611-11858404 GCA_019775895.2 Stomatorhinus ivindoensis | reverse complement strand
TTTATCACGTTATGGGGACATTGTGTCCCCATAAGGATAGGTATACCTGTTCGCACGCACACACACACACACACACAGACACCGCAGCAGGCAGCTGCACATGCATGACTCTCTGGTAAAGGATATACACCAGATTGTGGAGAGCAGCTCTTTCTCACACAGTCACTTTGAGAAGAAGGTGTGTGTGAGGAGAAAGCTGAACAGGAGGAACTCCAATATGTGTGTCCCATACCAAGTAATCTGCCTCCAATCACAGAGGAAAAGGGGGGAGGTGGGTTGGGGAGCACTGAACAAACAAGCAGTCGCCTTTACTTCTCACCCCCAATCTCTCCTTGCCCAAAAAGACACTGAACTGAGTGTAAGTCAATGTCTGTGTTACAATGAACGTGGTTCTGAGTTCTTTAGACCAAACCAAGACGTAAAAGACGATCATAAACAAATGCAGGCAGATTCCACCGTACATGGATTCCATGAACAATGAACTCATCATTATAGGAATTATAACGCCATATCTATTTTCTGCAGGCCTCAAATGAATAGCTCCTTACTCCAGACAGAATTATGCTGACTCTGCTATGAAGCAGAAAAACTGAATTGATTTACGTTTCTTTTTTTTGGCTGCAGAATATTTTTAAATGTATTTTTTCCAGAAGGCTACTTCCAGCCGGATTGCTTCACTGAATTGCGAAATGTCATGGTATGACGCCTTTGTTAGGGAATACCCACATGACAGCCATCACAGCAATGCACATACTTCGCATACTGTTGTCCTTCGAGTTGGTTAATTTCAGTCTAGAGTGTTAAAACAAAAAGAAAGAAAGAAGAGATCTAAGGTGCCGGGAGGTACAGTCAGCAATCTAAACGATAATTTTGATCAAAATGCGCAGAATATACTGAACTCCAGGTTGCAGCATGTAAGGATGTTGAAATTCACAATCCAGACAGCAGGATCTCAGAATAGATTTCATCTGCAGCTGATGTGAGGAAAAAAATGTAATACACTGTCAGCCGGCTTCAGGGCAGTGAGTTAGAGAAAAAATCTAATTATGAAGTTACACAAAAATATGGACATCTGCATTTGCATATTGATAAACTACTCAAAGTGAACTGCAGCACTTAAAGTCTCCAAAAACAAAAGCGCGTCTTGATGAATGATCGGAGGTATTTGTTATGTCCTTCCTGTGAGACATAAGGTGTTTCTTCCTTCACTCAATTTATAAAGATTCAGGGGATCTATTGGCGTTGAATGGATAGGCAAAGCAGGTCTGCAATATTATTATTTTTTATTTCCTTTCTTATTTTTGTACCCTGTAAATGTATTACCCAATTTGATTGTTGTGTCACATTGCCCCAAGGGAAGTTGTTTAGTCCGGTGGTGAAAATGAGCTTCTGTGAGGACAAGGCTGCCTGCCGTGTGTAGCAGGAATTGGGGGTTGCGGTGGGGGGGTGGGGTGACATTTAAACTGATCATCTGTAATTTATCAAGTAACCAGGGACTCAATTTAAGTTTTTCTCTGACAGTGTGAAAAGATGAATTGCATACATGCAGGCCGGCCCAGTGGCAGTGAATGATAAACAGTGCCTCAGGTAAACCCCCCCCCCCGACTCCCACAGAGCGGGTGGGATGGTGCCTCAGGCATTTTTATTCAGGGGCTTTTTTTAATAACTATGCGTGTTGTGGCCCTTGTCCGGAGAACATGGGGCCCTGTAGTGCTGCCCTCTGCTCTCATCCTGCCTAGATAACTTAACTGAAATTGCTGATAATTATAACAGCGCTGTGTGCATATGAATTACGAAGTTTTTTGTTTTTTTTTGGCATATGGAACCAGTATGCTTCACTATAGTATAATGAGTTGGGAGGGTGGTTCTGTCCGTGATTTCTTTGTGCATTCCTTTAATCCATAAGCATCATATTAAATAAAACAAAAAGAAAAGAAAAAGGCCAATTTTTAGCAAATAGATCCAATACTTCACATTGTGCATCTATTTACATTATCCTTGCTTTCCCTGGAGATCATTGGCGCATAAAACTTCCTTCCAAAATCTAGTTTAGGACAAATATTTCCATATATTACCTAGCAACACCTTTCTCATATAACAAAGCCATCAAAACACATAATTTACCAATTGTCCGATTGAAACATATATCAAACATTTCTTTTCTTAGAAATAAGGTGGCTCTTAAGTTCAAAGTGCTTTCACGATTCGGGAGGTATATATTTAAAAACAATATTGCTCCTATTGTAACAAAGTCCTTCCAATAGATCAGGGATGAATTTAAACTGCGGCATGGATCCATATTCGGGAATGTGAAATAGCGATGGTGTGTTTGTGGTGAGGATTTTTTTGTTCTAAAAAAGAAGCATCCCTTCAGATTTTTACGAAAACGGTGTGTGATATGGCATTCTCTCTTCTGCTATTATAACAGAATTGGTAAGTGGTAGATACCTTTAGTGGTTACTGTAAAGACTATGTTGGTGCCTTCATTCAGACATGGTTATGGTTAGCTTATGTCAAAAAGAGCTTTTCACTTTCACTTCTGTAAAAATATGCAGAATTTGTTTTATGCCATTTTGGGCAAAAGATTTTCGTCAAAACGTTTTGAAAGCTATATGCATTTTTATAACTCCCCATCACTATTTTGTAGGGAATGGTGTCAGAATGTCAGATATGTTTTTTTTAATACTATTTGTAAAATGAGAAGACCATCAAGTATATTTTTAATTAATGATCTTATATTCATGGACAGTGGCAGCTATTTTTCTTTAGGGACATCCACAATCCTGTCAGTGTTAAATATGTCTTTCAACAAGGAAGTGATTAAGAAGTACAACAAGCTACCTATTAATGAACGAAATAATAAGTAATTAAAGTAATGAAGTATGCCTATGGCATAAACCTATTAAGGGTAAATGCAGTATGATTTAAAAACGAACACATAGCATTTTAAGATGTTTTTGCATGTAGTTTGTTGGCAGGTTCCATTAGGACTAATGGAGCACTGCCGATAGATAGGAATGTCGAGCAAATTTCTATATGCCTTCTTTGGGAATTAACTATTGTTATTCTAAATGCAGACATGTTCATGTTTATATTAGTTGAAGACAATCTGTTGACCTCTAGTAGAACTTTGGAGATGCTTAATTTTTTGCAATGGAATACTTTTGATACTTTTGAAAAATGAATGGGTGAATATCAATATATGCAATTACATTAATTAATAACATAAAAATAGAAATAGCGTCAATGGTTGTGGAATACGAAAGGCTCAGTAAGTCTGTCTATGAGTTAAGCATATCAAAAAAGATTTTAAAAATTAACCGTATAATATTATTCAAGGATATCAAAATTATCATACCCATGCTTTTTATTAATTGCCTGTGTTTTATATGATGGAGGTAGCATATTTGTTATTCTTAGCCATTCTTTCAGAAGATGAATCTTGAAACGACACAGCGGTGGAAGTGAATGTAGCAAAACACTATATTCTCCAACTCATCAAGAGCATTCTCTGTATCAGAACACTTTATTTGATTTTAATTAAAATTTTAATTTATGCTACCATTCATGTGATATGACTATGAACTTTCTGCAATAAAATGAACTATGCAAGTAAATTCCAAGTGTTTCATTTAACTGTTTCACTTGACAACAGATTCAAAGTCAGGGGTGCCGGGCTGGTCCGGTGGAGTAGTGATTTTCTCTGTTTCCTCATTGCTTATGCACCAGGGTTCGAGCCTCTGCTCTGGCACCATGCATGTCCTCACCGTGTTGTCGTGGGGTTTTCTCCAGGTCCTCTGCCACCCCCAATGCAATCACATGCTAAATCACCAAATTGCCTGTAGTTGTGAGTGAGTGGTGTGTGAGTGCGCCCTGCAATGGGCTGGCACCCCATCCTGGGTTTTTGCGCCTGTAGCTTTGGGGATAGGCTTCATTACCCTGAATAGGAGAAGGAGATACTGAAAATGGATGGATGACATGACTTCTATATCAGTGTTCCACGTATAAGAGAAATGGCAAAGTAACAGTTGATAGTTAGCCTACAGCATTCACTATGCCAAAATTAACTGCCATGTTAGCATCACAAACAACAGCCCATGCAATATTCATCTTATCCAACTACTTTCAAATATTCTTTTTTTGGGGGAATTTGCACCCTACAGGTTATGCATCTTACAGGATCTGTGAAGTGGGTAGCAAAACTATTGTAGAACACTTTTACAATTATGATTTTGCTATAGGGCACATTTCAGTAAATCAGTCATACTGGCTGCTCAAAAAATCCCATAACCACATCCAAGAGCCTATAGACCTCCCTACCTTCATGATGTTCAAATTCACATCTCTGAAACATGATACAAGCAGAGTAACCGTGACAATTATGGAAGGACAGCCAGAAGAACAACTGCTTTCAAAGAGTATTGCTGTTTGGCTTTGTTTTATTTTACCAGAATTTTTATTTACATTTTTGAAGTAATTATATGGATAACTTTAAATATTTCAAAGTTTTAAAAAAAACTTTTAAAATGATTTTCTCTTTATGCAACTTTATAGTTTGGCAAAATTGAAGAAACCATGAATTGGGGGTACCTAATTATTTTACTGGGGTACATCTGCCCTACCCTTACCAGAAATCTTTACCAAAAAGGACATAAAAGAAACATATTTCATGTTTTGCAATCACAATGCCAAAAACAAGTTATGACAAGGTCTGTGCAAGATAGCACAAAGATTTGAAGTGGTCTGTATGCAACCCATGTTTGAAACACTTCAGTGAAAGAGTTATTAATGATTAATTATTTTAAATGGTTATACCCCAAGTCAATTCCTTAAATGAATGATGGTGCTACTATGGCATAAGTATGTGTATTGCTTGTCTGAGTGTGTGCCTGCATTATCTGCAGATACCACAGTATGCCTGTGTTTTCAATGACATATTTGTGATCTACCTCCATACAAAAAAAATGATGAAATGCTTTTATAATGTTTACAGTTTAAGAAATGCATTCCGCTTCAGGGACAGTGCTTTTATAGATGTAACATCTGTGCTACATGTCCAAGCGATAGCTAAGTATTTTTCAAGGTATAGTAGCTCAGCCTTCTCTGCAATTGTTGTCATTGCAGTCCCACAGCATTCCATATACCTAACAACATATTCACTCAAGGCCCAGAAAATAGTGGTTGGAGGCATTTTTTTTCACATAAAGGCATATTCTCTTAAAATGCACCTTCATAAGCATAAGAGTGAATCTGCACA
Organism: Stomatorhinus ivindoensis; assembly: GCA_019775895.2. Lineage (NCBI taxonomy): Eukaryota > Metazoa > Chordata > Actinopteri > Osteoglossiformes > Mormyridae > Stomatorhinus > Stomatorhinus ivindoensis. The sequence goes on along the minus strand of JABFEB020000092.1, from coordinate 11,853,147 downwards.
ATAAAAACAACTATGCAAAATATCACTATAGTAAAAAATACATGGTTGCCTTTTGTGTTACAGTGCATTACCATAAAGTCTTCTAAAGTTGCAGGATTTTTTGTTCCTTAGAATCCTGCTTTTGCTAAATATCCATATATAGTTTTAAAGTATTTTAAAATAAATTATTCAGCAGTATTTTGATAAATATGAGGTGGTAATTAAAATAATTTCAAATACAAATGTGTGTACACAGTGTATCCAATAACTAAAAGCTTCCAATTAAAATGGCTTTGATGACTCAAAAGAATAATTAAAAATGATAAAAGTTATTGCAGTGCAGAATAAAGAACAACAGTCTTGTATGAGCTTCACATCAAATTTAATATTTTTCATGTTTGCAACATCTTTTTAAATTTTTACTCATGGCATTCTGCAAATAGTCAAATACATCAATATACAAATTAATGGTAACTATATCCAGGCTTCATAAAATATATAGAAAGTGTTTTAAGAAGAAGATAATATAAGCATGATATCCTAAAGATAACTTTGATGAGCACTTAGCCATGTAAAATTCAATAGCACAGGTGCCAAGGGGGCTGTACTAAGCCATATACTGTAGCTGTGGCCAGAAACATCACTCCAGAGAGTGTAATATAATGAAAAAGGTCTTGGCATGGGTTTCTTATCAGTGAGACGTCTCTTGTGGGTTTCTAAAAGTATCTTGCGGCCACAATTCTCAGATCTCCGGCCATTTTATTTTATAGCCAGAGATGCATCCCGAGCCGTCTGCTGCACTCCAGCCTCCAGTCCCTAACCACGGACTACGTTCCTTAGCCTGTCTACGCCGTAGCTGCGTAGATCCGTCATCGTAATCTTCCAGGAAACTACTCTGTTTTTCGCCCGTCGGTGTATTTTGACACCATTTTACTTTGTATTTTGTACTCCGGCTGTTTCTAATCTGTATATGAGAAACACATCAACAGCACGGTGCCTGTGAACTTGCTCACGGCTGAGGAACAGCATGGAAGCAGCATGGAAGCTTTCTATGGTGACACAAGTCCAGACCACAGCAGCATGCAGAATCATTTCTTATTCATTATTAGAACCATCCTCAGTTTAGTCCCTGTGTGACACTGAAAAATGCCTCAATCTTTTCAGAACTCTTTAGGATAGTGAAAAACCTATAACACACCAAATCTTAGCTTCTAGCAAAGGCAATTTTGTATAAACTTCATTAGAAATTATGAGGTAAGAAATAGGGTATTTGGCCTATAGAGACTCATTTTATTCCAAAGAGTTAATTAAATCCTAAATCACATACAACACTTGGGGGGTCTCACTACATTACAATTTTTTATTCCTTTTGTGCTGTGTTTTCCTGCATTATTTCTTCATTGATCATTTCTATGAAGAAGTGATGACCCTATATTATTATTGCCTTTTTATTTAAAAATTGATCATATGTAATATAGCCTTTTTCATGACCAGTCACTTAGAGCTAATGGGATCATTAACCATTCTTGTATCAGAAATCGTTTGTTTCATCCTGAAATTTTAACAGGTATTACTTAACAAGTACCGCTGTTATACACAAGACTACGTCAGGCATGTTCTGCTACATCAGCAAAATTCTTTGAAGTTACAAAGTTTGCATACCATAAAAGTATATCATAATTAGTTTTGCAGCAATCAATTTTAACTAAAGTGACTTTTTGTTGTGTGGGAACAATCAATTAATTTCAATTTATAAAGAATACAGTATTCTAAGTAAAGTTAAATATTTTAACTCATTATATGTAGCGTTAGCTGTATTAAAGTTTTTTTCTCAACAATATTCCAATATGTCAGACCTGAGGAACTGAATAAATATGTTGATATAATGACCTGATATAACCATAATGCCTGGGAAAAAAATCTTCTGTAACTTGCATTAGAACTGATTAGCTATTATATTATAGTTTTGTCCTTGTTCTTTAACATGTTTTCAAAGGTAAGGTGTTTTTTACAGTTTCTATGGTTAAAGTTTCTTTAATGTAATTACACAAGTTTTAAAACACTGACCCCAGGAATTTTTAGAAGGATTGTTAAGGAAAAGGGAATTCTACTGAAGACTGGCAACAGGCAGAAGACTGCCTGTTGCATTACCAAACTGAAAAAAATTAACAAAATTTAATCATAAATTTGTTTTGAATCTAAAACTTTATTCTTAAATTGTTATACATATGTTAAAACATAATAAAAATGGCCATAACTTTTCTTCTATTTAACTGGTTCTCTTCAATCATTTTGACGCTGCTTTTGCCATTTGGGGTCCTTAACCTTACATTGTTTTAGTACATTTTTTTGCTTTGCATAAGAAAAAAAACTTGAAAAACTTTCTTGAAACATTTAGCATTGGCTTTTTAGTTATGTAGAACAATTTGGGTCTGTCATGTTTCAGAATATGATACATTTAACTTTAATTTTCTAATATTTTCCCTTTTTTAATCTGTGGCAGAGCATCTTAGCATGAAACATCATTTCAAGTTTAAGGAGCATTCTCTGTCAAAAGGGTCTTTGGGAATAAATTTAAAAAATGTGAGTCACATTGTATTGTTAATAATATGAGTAGAAAATGAAAAAAAATTAAGGGTAATGAATACTGGCAGTATCTGTGGCTCATAGACTGTGGCTTCGACATTGTAGTTGGCTTAATCCCCTATGCCATGGCACAATATGTGTGTGTCAACTCACACAAAAGTCAAACAAAGTCATATTTGATTGCATTGAACAAGATTTGAAATGTTTCAACATTCAAAAATAACTAGAATATTACTTGCCCAATTTTTCTAGCTATGTTTTGGCTACTGTATCAGGCTGACTTAAGAATTTAAGACTTTAAGGAGCTTGCAGGATACAACCAGCACAATGTAGCTCGTATATTAGTAAACGAAGGCTATTCATAGTCAAGTCCATGAAAGCTTAAATGTAATGGTTTGCATTGTTCCAGTAGTCTCATTTGTTGGATAATTTGTCTGAAAGAGAACAGTCCAGGCAGTGGTGCAGTGGAGACTGCAGGATTAACAAAAAACAATTCCGTAATATTTGTAATACACGGCTGCCACGTGTTTACAGTTTTGAAACTGTTGTTAAAGAATACAAACAAACAAATATTTGTCATTTGATAGCTTTGACTTACAAATTTCAGTTCATTTTACCCTCGGTGAATATCACACTAAATGGATCTTCTAACTCACTCATCTCAATCTGTACAAGTAATGGTGTGGTGTAGTAGGACAGACTTTGGTTTTTATAGTGTAGTTAATTTAATATCTTCTATACAAATCTTCTACCCAATTGTCTGATGCCCAGTTTACTACTTCCTGACCAATACTTCGCATTTGTCTTGCTTTTCGTGATCGTTGACTACTCTGTGATTGATTTTAAGTGTCATTGTTCCGTGCTTGTTTATCCCTGAGCCTCTTTGATTTGGTTGCTTAGATCTATTTTGTAAATAGCTTGTATACATTTGTAAATATTTTTGGTATTTTGAGTAGCTGGGACGTAGGAAGTGTGGTGTCACTTGCTGTGATTTTTTTTCTCTTTTCGTATGTTATTATGATTATGGAGCCCCTGAAGGGACCTGCGCAAAAAAATAAAATGCTCTCGTGCAACCGAGATAATTCTGTGTGAAGGTAAAAGCATTTCATTTTTTTTTTTTTTTTGCACATGTCACTTTAGGGGCTCTGTAATCTCGCCATGACACTGTCATGATCCACATGTGATGGAGGAGTTAGGTAAGTTTTCTGTATTTTTATTTCACTTTTTGCTTGGTTAGGTTAAGAAGCTATCCTCTCCAGTTAGCTGGGATTTTATTTGTTTTTTTGACCTGGTAGAAGTTGTTATTCTCCTATTTTCACTAATCAATTAAAGAGGCATCCAAACACAAATGAATGTAGGCAGTACACTAGACTGGGATGTAGTACTGGTTATGTGCACCTGGGGACTTTCAAGTAGCTGAAGTGAAGGAACCAACAGGATGAGTTAGAAGATATTTCTGCCTGAATTCCAGCAAGGGTGTGCTGTACTTCTGCTGGCTTCCTGCAGAGAGCCCCTTGTTTGGATTTAGCATGATCACAAAGGTCATCTTATCCTTCGTGTGGGAAACAAAAAATTGAGAATGTGTTCACTGTCAAGGCAGTTTAAATTAATTAATTTAATTTAAATGAGAAAGGTGTAAAACTCCCCTTTAACTCAAAGAATACACTCAGAAGTAAGTAAAAGCTCAATCCAGGAAAATGTCTGCCATTTCTTAATTCTGAAGCTGCCAGGAAGCAGGCACAGCAGTTAAATTACAGTTTTGGAAAACGTCACAATCTAGTATGTAAATAGTATTTTCTTTCTTTTTTCATTTTTTTGCAAATTTTGCTGACACTGTGATTATAGTACATGTACAGTTGCATACATTGCATTCTATTTTTTACTTTATCCATTCAGTTGGAAATTCAATTAGTGGAAAATTCTTCTAGGGAGATTTATGCTTTCTTTAGGAGACTAGATTTATGTAAAGTGCAACTGTTGAACTGACAGAACCCAATGAATTTATTATCAATATCTGTAAAATCACTGTGACACTGTTTTGATAAGTTACAGAGGATATGGTTTAATACTCAGCAAAATATTAAATCCCTCCTTAATAACTGTTTAGCAGTAAAATTACAAAAAGGGCATTAATATGTTATGTAAATAGTTAAATATGGTTTACATTGGATGACTGATTCTGTAGTTTAAAGAATAACCTCCTGAGACCCAAGGGAAAAAAGTGTCCTTCAGTTGTAGGTTATTTGTCTTTAGAGGAAATAAGACATCTTACAATGTAGATTTTTTCAAATTTATTTTCACAGCATGTCCACTTTAGGGTACAACTGGAATAAATGTGTTTCCTTTTGATGTAATTTCCCATTGATGTATCGTAACTATCATGAAAATGTGCATATGAACACAAGCCTGAGATTCTGTCCACTTGCTACTCCCAAATAACCATAAATGATCAATGCAAATTAACTGCATACTCATGTAATATGCAAATCAGGCTTTTGACTTATAATTGCAATGGCTGACAAGAAAAAACAACAGTGTGAGGTAGAGGCACAAAGAAATGTTATATTTGGGGGGCGGGGGGTAATGACATTTATCACAGTCAAACAAAAACACCTTACATAGATGTCAGTCCATTGCAGGTTACACACATACACACACACACGCGCGCACACACATTCAAGTTGGTCTACTTATCTAAATGGGGACCGTCCATTAATTTCTATGGGAAAAACCCCAATCCCAATCACGACACCCATAATCCCTACCCATCCCTAACGTTAACCATAAGTAACCAACTCAAATACAAGACTTACGCAAATGGAGACCTCAAATGATTTTCAGGTTTTACTACACTTTGGGGACAATTTGGTCCTCAGATGTGATCTATGCAAACCCACACACACACATGCACACACACGCACATGTAGGGTAAACATATCCTTATGGGGACCGCTCATTCATTTCTATCTGA
>JABFEB020000092.1:11797281-11836404 GCA_019775895.2 Stomatorhinus ivindoensis | reverse complement strand
GTTCCCTGCCTTGTGCCCTGTGATGGGTTGGCACCCCATCCTGGGTTGTTCCCTGCCTTGTGCCCTGTGATTGGTTGTCACCCCGTCTTGGGTTGTTCCCTGCCTTGTGCCCCTAGGCTTCAGACCACCCACAACCCTGAATAGGACAAGCAGTTTTATAAAATGGATGGATGGGTAATATTAAGGCATTAAACAGACATTATAAAGACATGCATCTTACATGTGGTTTTTCTGGATACACAGATTTTTATTTATTAGTTTAAATATAAGACAATCTCAATTCTTTAAGCTTTGCTGCAGAGTAATGGTCTGTATATGAGACAAGAAATGTACTGACTGCACACCATAAATTGTTCTTATAGTTTGTCATGTCATGATTTTGGTAATTTCCTTGAAGTATTATCTGAAATATCTCAGACTTGTCAATTAATTTAAAGAAGCAAACCAGAACCATTGTCTATTACATTTCCTTTAATACTATGAAATATTTGTAGGATTGTATACTTTTATTTAAAGTGAAATTTCTTTGTCCTTTGTCCAAATGTGTCCTGATTTTCCCATCTTCAGCGCGTCCCTGGGTCAACAAGGGAGGGTCTTGCATTTCTTTAGCCAGTCACAGTCTTCGTTGTATAATCTATAATGCTAGAAAATCAGAATGTCCTTCAGTCCACAGACATAGAGAAAGATTTTTTTGCAGTTTTCCACTTTGGTTTTTGCAAAACATAATGTGTGAAATAAATACATCTATAATGTCTTAAAATGTGAAATAAAAAGGAAAATGTTTACAGTTACACTTTTTATAAGCTTTCCACATTATATATGCAAAAGATTGATATTGGGCAAGATAATTTCAACCAAGGAGACCTCAATAGATAGTTGACATGAGTGTTTATTTGGTTAAACATTTTAAATGAGTATGTGAATAGTGACTTGGCGAAGCACGTCTCTTGGTCGTCGGTTCCATAAACTCTGAAACTGACAGGTCTGGCTGGGCGAACAGGCAGGAGGTGAAGGAGCCAATCCCGGACCAGGACAGGGTGACAGATCTGGCTGGGCGACTAGGCAGGAGGCGAAGGAGCCAATCCCGGACCAGGACAGGGAGCTGAAGGTGGTGGAGGGGAGGAGGTGGGTGAACCGAATTGCTGTAACGGCAAAGAAGTGGATTAGACTTATTCTTTATATAGAACGTGGACTGCTGTGATTGGACACGTTGGCGTTCATTAGATCTCCTTCTTTGAACTTTCGTATTCACTTTCATTTTTCTATAGTTGGTAAAATTCATAATAACTTAGATAACTGATAATTTATTAAACACAGAAAAAGAGGGTATGAGAGGCTGTGAAATAGGATAGATTTCCTGACAAACCCAACACATGCATGTTGTCTCCAGTGATTCCTGTCCTTAATTTTGGCTCATTTATTTAATGGGTGACATAGCATGGCAGATGCAAGTGTGTTACACTAACTTTAGACTGACAGTGCAATCCATTCTGCAAGAGAAATTTTGGAGACTATGAACATGCTGTTATATTGAGGAATTTCTGAAAAAAATTCTACTTAATAGATGTTTTGATAGATAGGAAAATCATAATATATTTTAGCTTTAATATATTAAAATATAATTAAGTGAAAGACAATAAATGCTCTTTTTAAGCTGTGGAGTGTGTCATCTTCCTCAGACACCATAGCTATACCATTCATTTCAAACAGAAAAATTCTACCCTCAAATTATCCCGAGGCCTTCAACATAATATTTCTGATTTTTGTGTAAAATTGAGGATCTATGCCCGTCATCTTATTAAATATTTCAGCAGCCCAGTCGCTATTTTACATACTCTCAAATAAGGTGAAAATGCATTTTTTATATTCAGTTTTTAAGGAATGATCTCACAGGTTCCCAACCGAATTGAAAAAAAAGAATACATTTTGTATTCAAGACACAAATAAACAAAAAAAATTGTATCATATATTTGTCCCCCTTAAAGTGTATTATATTCCTGTGTAATATTTGGAAGTAAAATCCCTTAAAAGATCTGATTTAATATCAATCATATCTCATGCTTAAAAAATGCTACTAATGTAGTATCTTTATAATAGTGTCATCATGCAACTATGGGCTTGAAGTGTTTGAAGTCACATATTATACACATTTTTTGCAGTGGTTCTGCAGTTCAATATAGTTTTTTTTTGTTCTGCTAATGTATATGATAAACAAATAGCTTCCAGTGGTTAAAAAAATGGGCAAAAGAGAATAAGGACCTGATGAATGCTTGTGCAAATGGTGGCAGCCAGCTGTAGTACAAAACCGATTCTGAACCATTCTTTGTTTACAAGACAGAAAAATGCTAAATAAATAATAAAAGGTCACTAAAAGAGAAGGATATTCTATTTTCAGATGTCAAATTGAAAGTAGATTACAATATACATATATCCCACAATTCCCCGGAAAGGGGTAGATGATGGATGGATGGATATTACTATATGTTAGTGTTATGTTAGGTTTTACTTGATATTTAGAATGATTTGGTAGGTCATTTTCTCAGTCTGGGAAGGCTCAAAATAGGCTCAAAAAGACCTCTAAAATTTGAATGTCAATTAAAATAAGTTATAGCATGACAAATAAGAAAAGAAATGCAAATTCACACAAATATTTAGTAGGAATAACATTCATTCTACAAATGATTAATAATTATTTTTTTCAACTAATGAGTCAAAGTTTATATACTATCTATTTATATCTGTCTATCCATCTTCCATATTGTTCATCCAGTATAGGTCACTCCGAGCCTGAAATCTACTGCAGGGAAGATCGTTGATGGGATATCATAGGACACAGACTCATGCACAATCATATACTGTATGTCATGTGTATAGGATTCAGAAGTCCTGACTAGGGTGGAAGAATATAGCTCAGTCAGTTTTAAAGAAATGGGACAGCATGCTGACCTGTGCATTGTTGAGATCTTGATGCGGTATGTGGTTTGGTAAGGCTCTTCAAGTAAAGTGGATCTGTGCCTCCAGTAGCTTGAAAGCCCATAGCGAAGTTTTGGATTTGACCTTTGACTTGCAGCCAGTGAAGGAAGACCAGGGGGGATTAGATGTGAGGCAGGTCAAAGAAAAGTCATGCAACTGCCTTCTGGCTAAGCTGGAGGGTTCCAAGGACACATGCTGGTAGCCCAGTGATGGCGAAGTTACAGCAGTACAGGTTAGAGATCTCATCTATCTTTGACAGGAGAAAAGGACCTAGCATAGATACCTGCATGACCCCTGTGGGTCGCTGAGGTGAAGAAAGATAGGCTTTCCCGGAAACTTGATAAAACCTGCCAGAGAGGGAATCCCTGAAACATAAGGAGAGAGACGAGCAGGCGGCTCCAGCTAAACGAGGATTCTAGGGGGGGAAAATCCATATATACCTTCTTTCTGACACGCCAATAACTCCATAAAATATATCCATAAATCACTTTTATAGTCTACATATATTGTTGTACCTGTTGCTTCAGCATTGCATATCCTGGCATTGGAAAATCCTTCTGAAGGATATTTTCAGGTATGTTTGTCTGTTACCTTTTGCATGCTGTATACCAGTAATTTTCTAAACATCTCTGACTTCCAAACAGTCACCATATCATCTAGCCATTAATGAAACACAGGGCATTGGTTATACTGGGTAGAATGCAAGGCTGTATGTATGCAGACATACACCATGCAACATTTTTTTTTAGACGCTGGCCTCCAACATCACTTCAAGTGCATTGGTTCAGTTTTGGTAACAAATCCATGGTGGGAAACTGAGAGCTAGTTGTAGGGAAGGCTTGCCTTGCACACGTAATCTACCTTGGTCATACTAGAAAAAGACGTTTATATCCTTTCCAGAGGTCTCAGTCTTTGACTGTTAGATATACTTTAGTTTTTAATATTGATAAAGACTGGCCTTTACTGAGATTTCAACTTCAGTTAAAGAAGATAGGAACAGGTTTTTATCTGTTGTGTAATTATACAAAACTGGAGTTGATTTCAAGGTGTTGAAATGCATCTTAAATAACAACTTCTACTCAGCAACATTCTCTGACAAAAATCCTCTGCTGTTGTTTATTATTATGGTTATTTATTAATAGGCGATGTCTGCAGATGCATAATCTGTGTGAAAGTAAAGTTTAGGTCAATTTTTTTCCAATTTATTTCTGCATTTTCATGAACCCAACATTTTCTGTACCTCATTCGGTAACCATGAATTTTATAAGGGAAATGGGCGTCCCTATCAGTGTGAAAAATCTACAATGATTTTGGTACATTTTCGCGACATATGTCTAGCCAGAATTATGCAAAAGTAAAACCATTTCATACTGCCCTTACAGCATAATGACAGGAATAAGCATTGCCCAGCATCTACCACAAAATGATAAAGCAAATGACTGACTAAAGCCAATGATTAAAATTTTCATCTTTTCTTATAATTGTTTAAAACATCAACCCAGATGTAGTGTATACATCAAAAAAGGATTGATGTCTTGGAAAGGATGTATGATTCTTTTCCCCACATGATACATGTAATATTGCTCATTTATATCCACTATTCACATATACTGTATGTGCAACTTCAAGCCATCAGATAAATGGCAGAGAGCTTGTTGATTTAATGAAAATATGCCTCTGTATCCCCAGCCCTCTTAAGTTGAAAATTCATTCATCAAAAGATGTTACAGTAACGTAGAAGGATGATTTATTTATTTTTATTTTTTTGCCAAAGTGCTTACATATTAGTGATGTTACAAATCACAAATACCCTGCAGGGCAGATATATAACAGGGAAACCAACAGTATAGGCCAATGGTTTTTTAAAAGGTTGATAATTTTTTGTGCTGTTGAAGTCATATTGCTGGTTATCAGTTATCAAATACATAAATCTGATTAGGGGCAAAAATATACCTGGACTTACATCCAGCTAAATTCTGTACAAATGACTGATTTGTATATTACCCATGTTAAGATTTCGTGTTTTGGCTTCATTTAAAACTACCATGGAAAACACAGCGCTTCATCCTGAGCTGCCGGACCTCATTAAAGAGCACAGAGACCTACTGCAACTGCCATTATATGAGGAGGCGGAGCATAATGACTTTAAATGATGTCACACAGACAAATAGAGGGGTATTCCACAGAGCAGGATTTCTTCAATAGCCAGATATCCAGCTAACTGAGAAATCCTGCTTTGTGGAATAGTTCTTCAGTCTGTAGATAATGTGTTATTCATTACTTAAACATGCAACGCAGTATTTTCTATCAACACCTGTTAGATCAAACTGTAATAAAGACATGCCCTATCAGATGAGTTTAATGGTCCAGAATGGTCCTCATTTATATGAAAGTGGCCAAAGAAGTCAATGGTGTGGTTTTTAAGATAAGTGACACATAATAATTAAGGAGGGTATATGTATAAAAGTAATCAACATATGAATCTACATTTCTAAAGTTAAATCTGTATTGATTCCAAGGTTTAACTTAAGTTTAATTATATTGGGGGTAGAATTTGAGGTGGCAGAGCATAAATATGTAATTTCGCTATAGCTAAAACCTAACATCCATCCATCCATCCATCCATCCATCCATCCATCCATTTTCCAACTTGCTTATCCTTCTGTGTCGCGGGAGGTCCGGAGCCAATCCCATCCCGGAAACTATGGGAACAAAACCTAACATCAAACCTAAAAATGAAAAGAAAGTTTGTCTAGACCATTTGTGGTAGAGAAAATGTTGAAGATGTCTACCACAGTCCATACTTTCCAGTTTAATAAAACAGAAGTTGGGACTTCATCATGTGAAAAATACACCAATATCATCATATAAAATTTAAATGATTAGAAAGAAAACCTCAATAAACTGTCAATAAGGAGGAATGCTTGATAACACACATCATCCTATTACCTCACAGGGACAAACACTCCAAACAATGGCATGGCAATCTTTTAAGAACCAACAACCTACGAACAAAAAACACTCGACAAGGTTAATTGAGTTAACAGAAATGCCACATTAGTGTTGCCAAATTAGCTACTTTGTTGTTAGGTTTAGCAACTTTTCAGGACCTTTTCTGACTTGTTTTTTCATTCAAAAATGCAATTAGTGACAAATCTAAGTTTCTCTCTGAGTGACCACATGGAAACATGTTTACATGTAATCATCAGTTACCGCTTGTTAACATTTCAGTCACTATTTAATCCATGTTCTGTTGTCTGACAAGAGAAACAGAAAAAAAATGTAAATAAGAACAGCTTTATTGAGAATTCAGCTGTATTAAAGTGCAGTAGATACCATTAGAGAGTAGGCGAGAAGGAAATAGATGAAAAGATGTGGCATCAGCTGATATTGAAATGCAAATGTGACATAATGACATCATCTGTTTATACTGATTAGTATATGCTATCATCTAGCAACATTTAACTACTTTCCACTGAAAGTAACTGGCAACAGTGCTCCACATGCTTCTATTTTGGAAGGAGCATGGATAAGCGCTTTCCATGACCCTGCATAATAGGATGAGTGAGTGCAGGAAATGGATGGATGGAGATAAGTGCTCCCTTCAAGTGTCAAAGAAGAAAGTGACAGTTCAAAAGCTGCAACATTGATAAAGGAGATACTGTGGAGAAGGTGAAAATATGTTGGTGGTGTAGTCATACTTTTTGCAGTCCAATATGTAACAGACAGGTGCTGTGTATACTGTAAACTCTGCTAAAAGCTTGTGTCGACTAATGCTGGAAACACTGAATATATTTCATCAATTGAAGTATTGCCATTTAATATAATATACAGAATGCAAGTGCTTACAGTCACAAACACCATCAATGAGGGTTTAAATTTTCTGTCTGATAAATTACAGGGAAGATTGCGTCCCATATCGGACAAAAAAATTAAACATGGTATTATAGGTGACAACTCTACAAACAATGTTAGTCTTATTCATTTAAATGAGAGTTGAAACATTTAGAGAAAAAAAAACCTAGCAACAAACCCTACTGTCACTGTTTTCTAGTCTTTTCTAGTCTTACAACAACATTTTCCATGATTTTTTAAATAAAATTAGATTTCAGTTTGCACTCCATTCAAATTGTTGCTTTTTCATGTTCTAAATCTGTTTAAGGGCAACTCTTAGGGGATTATTTAACAAATACCTTGAAGTAAAGAAATTATTACTTCAGTTATATTGTGATAATTATCGATAATGCCTAATATTAAAAAATAAAGATGTTGATGTCTATGACGGGGTACTAGAGAGAAGGGTACGTCCATTGGTCGAACCTTTGATCCAGGAGGAACAATGCGGATTCTGTCCTGGACGCGGAATGCTGGACCAGCTCTTTACTCTTACAAGGATACTGGAGGACTCATGGGAGATCACCCAACCAGTCTATATGTGTTTTGTGGACTGGGGAGAGACATATGATGCAGGATTCAGAAGGAGCTCAAAGTCCAGCCATTGCTCCTCTGCACCAAAAAGGAGCAAGTTGAGGTGGTTCGGGCATTTATCTAGGATGCCTTCAGGATGCCTTCCCAGGGAGATGTTTTGGGTATGTCCAACCAGGAGGAGATCCTGGGACAGACCCTGGACACATTGCAGAGATTATATGACCAGGGAACACTTTGGTATTCCCCTGGCGGAGCTGGAGGAGGTAGCTGATGAGAGGCAGGTCTGGGCATTCCTCCTTAGACTGCTACCCCAGTGACCCAATCCCAGATAAGCGGCAGATAATGGATGGATGGATATGGATGGATCCTTGAATTATATAGAATTAAATTATTAAGCCACTTGACTTTGATAGTCAATGTCAACAATGAATCTATAATCAATTAATTTCCAATATTATATGAAAGGGTGCTTAATTTATTATTGTAATCTCTTTTCAGCTACTTTGGCACTGAACCAATAGTATACTGAAAGTTAGAAAGGTCTAACTTTAAAAATCCTATATCCTATATCCACTAAGCAATGAAAATATTGCCCAACAGCCTTTGATGTTTGACACGGACAGCTTTGATTTACAGCATAGACTGACCCATTGCTCCAATCAGCAAAACCTTTGCAAACTGCAACACATCACTCCCTGCTCATAAGTCATCATTAAGCATTTGTCATCAAGTAAAGCAATGGAACTCCCTCTGCCCATTTTTGTAATTGCACATTGTCATTGAAGAGGCCATCATTATTAAATCATGTAGGTCAATAGAAATAGCTCTGTGCTCATGAAGCTCTCCTAGATTAGAGCTGTAATCACCTGCAGAATAAAACTTAATGTAAGCATCTGTATGATTTATAACTAGAAAATGAATACAAAATGGACTCTTTTCTCAATCACCAGTTTTGTCTTAATGGGATTTTTACTGACTCATTAATATTACAGCTTGTATAAAGTTAATTAGAGGAGAACAGATGGAATAAAGACATCTAGTCTGATTGTGAAACTGTAACCTGCACATTATGTAAATATAAATAAACTACACCAGCATGTAAACCCTCTCTTCTGAGATTTGACCTTCATAAATTTGCATTCCCTCGAGGCAAAAGAATGCTTTATATATTTTTAATAGATTTTTTCTATATATAAATAATTAAGTAGTGATGCCCATTGTTACAACTACTTATTCAGCACTCTAAACGTAAAGCTAGATGATAAAATTATGATAGACATCAAATTTATTTCTTAAGACTGAAAAAACAAGGTGGTAACTACTTATTATGATTTGTTCTTGGTGCCAGTATTAAATACATTAGTTTAATGTCCTTATTAAGACTATAAACATGGCGTCTGCTTAGCGTGATTAACTCAGATACTTAAAATATCTTGATGTTTGAGTAACATACATAATTTTATTTGCTTTTCTTACCTTTAAGTGACAGGACTGTACTACAAATATAACATGTAGTAAAGTGTAAACCTGGTCACTTTATATATAGAGGATATACCGGGTGAAGTGAGATGAAGTAAATCAAATGAAGATAAAAAATGTTAATTAATGAATTAATCAACTTCATTCTCACTTTCCAGTACCACCTTGTAAAACAAAACTTAAATCTAGAATAAATAACAGTTCACCTGACCGTCTCTTGAAATACACACAAAAATTTTGGAAATTAATGTACATACATTTTCAATCTACCTGTAAAATATAATTTCAGAATGTTTTAATATTTTAAAAACATACAGTCCTGTCTTAGTTTCTAGGGGAATTAAGTGTGTCGAATAGTAACACTGTGCGAAATGTTATAAAGGAAGGTTTTAATATGGCCAGGGTTTAGCACCTCTGTAGGGGTGGGCTGTGAGTGGGTTTCATCCTGTACGTTGGCAGTAATTTCCTATTACAGCCATCATTTGTGCAATTGGGTGTGTAATAACTGTGATGACCGTGCCAGTGGAAAGATAAAATGAAGCTTAATTACAATATGATAGCTCTACAATCCATCAGCATGCAAGTTCATTGCTAAAACATTGTCACCTACCTGCCAAGGGGTTTCCTCAAGCCGTGTGTTTCCCATAGCAAGACGCCTAATTACTCTGACCCCCCGTCATGTACAGTCTTTCCATGAGAACATGGTCAAAAAGCAAGGGAAATCAAGATCATTCCAGCATGGGGTTTTCAGAGTGCTGCTTAAAAACCATAGCAGGTGTGTTTTACGTTCCCACGTTATAATATGCTATGTTTATGAAAATATATTTCAGGTGTAATATGATTTCAAGCTGTCAAATATAATAATCTATCTCATATATAATAAGACGTAAATTTGTGGTGGTAACATACCAGATTCGGCAGGAACCTTCAGAATTGTTCTACGATGCTTTCCATTCACTGATTTATATCTGCTGTTCTGCTTTGATATTAAATGACCAAAATCTTAAATCTTATATTCTCTTAGGCGAGTTAGATTGTCTGACAATCCAGAGCCAGAATACAATTTATATTTCTTTTGTAAACACATGATAATAACATATATTTATGAATTGTGAATGAATTAATTAATTTTACATATAGTATTTTGTATGAATGACAATTGGCGTTGCCTCGTAAATGGCAAATAATAACAATATGAATTATTGCAGTCAGCACTCTGGTCTTTGGTTGTACCATATCTTTACACATTTCACACTTCAACTGAAGTGGTGTACATCAGGAAAAAACATTTCCCTTGCATTGTCGTTTAGACTGAAGTGGAAAGGAAATGTATTGCTGTTTTGGAAAAGAAGAAATATTGCAGTTAAGTATTAGTTCCTATACGTCAACTGTTATTATATTTTTATCCATGCATCCATTTCCTGCAACCAGTTATCCATTTGCAGCCTCGGTGATTCACAGCCTCAAGGAACATGGGGCATGAAGGTAGGGCCAGATCACCAGTTCATCACAGTACACCCAGACAAGCAATTTAGAGTCACCAATTGTCAGGAACAGCACGCCTTTCTATTGTAATTGGAATCTTTTACACGCAGAGTAACCCCTCTGGGCACATGCACACACAGAGGTACAATTCAGACCTTCTAAACTTCAGCTGCAAGGCAACAACTATCCCTGCAGAACCTTCAAGCTATTGTTTGCTATGCTGAAATGTCCTATAAGTTATGCATCCATGCACCTGATAAACAATTCAAATTATACAAAATCTTCATATTTTCCGAGCACTGGAGCAAAAGGACAAATCCATCACAATTTGACTGGAGCGTATTGTGAAAACAGGAACGTGGGTCAGTTGCACATTTCTTTTTTAAATCTTGAACTGCTTAAAAGTAGATTTTTTTGTATGGGATATATTTTTATCTTACCAACACAGATAATTTATTTATATATACCTGTGTGCTATAGTAGCCCTGAATCAAAATAAGGCTACATAAGACATTCTCATGTTTTTTAAGAAACATCAGTGGACAGCATTGGTGTAGCATAATGTATGTGTAAATTCAAGAACTATTGAACAAGTAAATCCTGATTGTACAC
Source organism: Stomatorhinus ivindoensis (assembly GCA_019775895.2). Lineage (NCBI taxonomy): Eukaryota > Metazoa > Chordata > Actinopteri > Osteoglossiformes > Mormyridae > Stomatorhinus > Stomatorhinus ivindoensis. The sequence goes on along the minus strand of JABFEB020000092.1, from coordinate 11,825,427 downwards.
TGATCCCAAACTAACTTTTTTTATTCACCCAAGACTACACAAGTATAACAAGTGGAACCAGACAATGGAAGCCCTAATTCCAGCCATCACACACCCAAAACCCTATAAATCTTATTACTCAAATCTACGCTGTCACCTTCGCCACATCCTAAAACAGATAAATTACTTTTAGAAGATGCCTCTGCACTAAAAAAATTTGCTATATTCAATCACTGCAAACAACAGCATTGTTGCCAGTATAAACAATTCAAGCAGTTTAAATTTTCACCTGGTCTTCCACCAATAGGAATTGAGAGATAAGGATCTGTTGTCCATGTTAAATACACAAGTGTGTTTTATTTGCAGAGTATGGCATTAATGTAGTTCTCTCTTTATTGCAATGATCGCAAAGAATAAAAATGAAAACTATGATGTAAAGACGTCTTGGACCTTCAAACAAAATGGTACTTATCTGCATAGTGTTTTCTCAGAACGTTAAACATTAGAACATATGCATATGAACAGTGACAAAATAAAGGTAACCAGACTTTCCTCTGTCGATATGGATTTGTTTTTCATGTTATATCAAACCGTCTGGATCATTCAGGTGATCTTTAAGAAGGACTGCAGTGTACAATGGTACATTCCCATGCCTACTGTCACGTTCACTTGGTGAGCGTGCCTGAATGCAGGCGGCGTCAGGCAAATAAGACGGCAGGAAGGCAGGTAGTCCAGGTACACGGGGTTTATTACAGGAAAGACGGGGGAACACGCTACCATACATTACAATGACGGATCTGACGATACGAACTCAGACGCAGACTAAATACAGAAAGCTAACCAGACGAAACCAAAACCAGATAATCACGATTAACAACAGCTGGAATCCATCAGGGGAGAGACACGAGGGGGCAGGGGGGCGTGGCACATGAGGCTGTAACGAGCAGGGTATGACACCTACCATTTCTATTGAATATTTCCTGGTGGTGGATTGATGGACACTAGGAATTGTTTTGCTTGTATTGTTTTTGAAGTGAATTTTATGATGACTATAAACTGTGCAGGCAAGTAAAAATGGCAACATTTCAGTTTTTCAGTTTTTTTATTTTCATTTTCTGAAGTCTTCTGAAACAGTTTTGTAATATTTCCAGCCTAATCAGTACTGACACCTTTTTTTCTGAGGTTCTCAGAAATGTCTGTTGACGTGTCACAAACTTAGTGTTCTTTTGGTAAAGAAGGGCCCATGGAACTCTTTTTTTGAGATTTTTGAAAGTCTCATTGATTGAAAGATCTGACAGACCTACTGGTTCATATACTTACTTAAAAAGACAATGTTAGATTAATGTTTTCACTAAGGATTTTTTGTGATGCTTGTACAGATTCCCTGTTTCTCTTATAAAGACTTAAAGTAAGATCAGGTCACTAAAATCCAAAAAACTAGTATTCCTGGATACATGCATTTTGCCTTTGTACTGTGCATGATCTGTACTGGTTTATGGTCCATGACACGTACCACACACTAGCAATGTCGGCAGGCAAGACCACATGTAAAAACACTAATTTGGATATGCAGTATCTCATTCTATGCACTTTGGTATCAATTCTCCGATCGGACATGTAAAGTTCAAAAGCGTGTCACTTTTTAAAAGTGACACGCTTTTGATTTATGCATATTCTCCTCTCCTCAGCATGGTTGCAGCTGTTGCACGTCACTTGAAAAAGAAGGTGCAATAAGTTCAATTAATTCATCAAGCAAGAAAAGGGGGTTATGCTCTCAATAATTTTGGCAACAAGCAAGATGTGGAACGTGGACTCTATAATTCATGTTGTTAACCTAACTGAAATTCACATAAACACTTATTTTGAAAATAAAAGCATGGCAGTAGCCTACTACACATATTTTCACAAACATGGTAATCCTTCGACAAAAATGAAATACGGTGCGTGAATTTTGTCCAAAACAATTGTCATTAACTTACCTATCAGATATATAAAAAATGTCATAAACAGCTCTGCTTTAAAGATCCCGCAAGTGTTTTCCCTGAAAAGGCACTACAGGTGCAGTTTTAAGATGAAATAGAACAAACTAGATAAGCTGTTTAAAAAAAAATCTACTTTATTCCAAGAACCCAAACCAGACAATTAGTATACTAAGATGTATGTTGATTTCTTCAGTTGTTCTGTATTATCAGTTATTTTACTCTGCAACTGATTAACTACCCTAGTGGCAAAAATCACCATTTTAGACACTAATTTTATTGTATTATTTTAATGAATTTGTCAGAACCACCCATGTGTTTAAGAATAATTCTGTAAACAAGCAAATACGCCAATCACAATATATGTGGTGCAAATGTTAGTATTATTAGAGGCACGGGCTGAAAATGTAGAATGCATTAATACAATCAACTGTATAGCCCAAACAAGCTTATGTGCTACAGCCTAGGCTAGGCTGATCACATGATCCATACCAGCGAGGACACTTAGCTCTCTGTTTCAATGATCTAGCGCAAAGCATAAAGCGCATCTGAAATTTATGGGCGTGTCCAAATCCATTTCGCTATTTTGATGGCGGAAGAAGCAGACATTGTGGCACGGCAAGGTGCAAGAAATTTGTCCCTACTCTCTAAATTATTCAGAGGTGTGTTTTTGCCGTAACATGCAATGAGCCAATCGGAATGGCGCATCACCATGACGTTTAAAAGGCATGATCTACAGTGGCACAGCAAGCCAGGTTACTTTTTGACTGAGGAAACAGATAAGATTTAAAAAAATTGTGTCATTGTTTTAGCCTATTCTGGCAATGTGCATTTGGTTTACGTTAGTCATTTAATTCCTTTTCCATGTGCTTATATTTATTGTTTTTTCATATTCAACTGTTTATGTGTGTTACCATTCATTGGGAGTCTGCATTTGGTAGCTTTTCCTGTGAGTGTCAATGGGTTGTGAGATGTATAGGGTTCTGATAGGGTTACTTGTAAGGTTACTTGTACTGATAGGGTTCTGATAGGGTTCCTTATATGCCTCTATGAAGTGGTCTTTCACCATGGTACACAAAATCACAGTTGAATTACCCTATAGACGATACTTCAGATGTGGCGATTATTATGAATAACGATGACATGCACACACTTTTCAGGCAGGTGCTCGAACAGGGGGGCATGGCCAATGGGTACTTTTTGCTGCTGTAAATATTCATTGATCGTGTGGTGGGGGGTATGGGCAGGATTCAGTGCATGCTGCTTATGTTAACATGCTGGATGATTCACGTCGCAATATGTCAGAGTGAGTCAAAGCACTCGTAAATCTATGAATGACATATCAAACTACTTTAGTTACGGAGGGATTCGGGAAACGCATGCTAACGAACAATCGATTTTAAGTACTGGAAATGAACTACTTAGCGTCCGGGAAAGCCAGCCCTGTACATTTCAGAATAGTGTGTTTATCAGCAAAAGTATGAGACTCCCACTTGACACTTTACTTTTTTTGTAAGATAATGGCAGTGTATGGATGCTGTGTCAGTCATAAAAAGGTAGCATTAGTCTTTATTCGATGTAACCAAAATCATTACGCAAAACATATAAAATATCTGCCAAAAGAGGTAGAATTCACTTGAGGTAATTTTGGAATATAATTACTCAACCTGCCGTATTAATGTTTGAAGTATGAATAATGCTGACATTAAAAAAGGGCCATGGAGCCGCTCCACACTACAAAATTATGAGGCTAAATTAAAGGTGATGAATGAACATGTAAGAAAAAAAATCATAGAGGCCTTATCACATTGACCCTTTCTTCTGACATGTAACTGTGACCAACTAATTATATATAAGGCTGAAATGGATAATGGCTCTGCAGAAGTGTATTTTACAACTCAGACTGAAAATGGTTTTACATGCAAAGAAGACACGGAGTATCATTCCAGGCAGCAAAAGGCCGTAAAGTACGGTGGCATCCGAGACTGGGTGCCAGAATCATGCATTATTTCACTTCAGTTTTCACACTGCTATTGATATAACCAAACACACTCATGAGTATATATTCTATATATACAGCATATAGTAAAAAATAATACTTTATGGCTGAATTGAAAATACTGTACAATAAGTATTCTTTGCTTTATTTTCAGTTTGTGATATTTTAAATATACAGATTTTGATTATCAAGTTCGGTCTTGGTGTTAAACATTTATGGAAATGGCTGTCTTTCGTGCCTTCTTATTAAGTGATAAGTCTCTTTGGAAGCATACATGGCCTTACACAGGGATTTCACATGAATGCAGGCATTTCTTTTCCCCGGATATGCTAAATGGAGCTGCGATACTGGAAGTTCAGAGCGACCTTCCATGAGCATTAATATAATTGATAATTATACATGTGCATGTGAAGGGGAGATAAATATATAAGTAATTCTCATTTTAAATAAATACATAAATAAATATAATTCCAAGCATTAAAGTAAAAATCCTCCTGTCATTGATTTATTTGACGACATTATTCATTAATGTTTAAGGTTAAAAATACTACTACTACTATAAATAATAATAATAATAATAATAATAATAATAATAATAATAATAATACCTGTACATTTTTCAGACTTTATCTGAGTTCTTTCTATAGGCCATTTTTTGGCTGTTCTATCTGTCTCACAGTGTGACAGTTGTAATTAGATTTATAAGGCTGCTGCTGTTGTTGGCAGTAAACTGACATCTGGGTTTTTCTGAGCAGCAGATAAAGATGCAAGAGGAGTGTTCCATGCAAGGACCTTTATTATGCACAAAAGCAATGTAAATCTTTTACTCAGACACTACAAAAGTACACAGGAATGGATTTGGGGGGCATGCAACCGTCCATTACTATTCCAGCGTTTCTGAAGTGTCACAAATTAAACTGAGCTATATCACCCTGCCTTCTGCACTCCAATGGGCAGGCTGAAAAAAACTCATCAATGCTCGGCAGGAGATTCAGTTTAAGAGATAAACCTTTATTTAAATGTATTTTTTCTTTTTCAAACAACCTGTAGAGAGCTTACTTTTAATAATTTTTTGTTTAATCAGCCACCTTTTTCCCCTGTCATATTTGAATTTGAAAATTTAAAAAGAAACATTTTTTTTTCACAGTTTAGGACATGCATGAAAGTTACCAACATACTTGAATTGGACATTGTTAAGCACAAAGGAAATTAATTCTTCAGGTATTAGTCTTATTGTTGAAACACTATTTGATTTAAAGTCTTGCATATAAAATTACATTAAAAGCATGCAATGTATACAGTGGTTTTCCCTTAAAAATAGAGATAATATTAACTTTAATATCATGTCAACGACCTAGAGGAGCAAGTGTATTTGGAAACATTATGGCATTAATTATGCAAATAACGTTGTAGTGGCATCTTCTCTTCAGAATGTAGGGGCAACCATCTTGGGGCACTGGTCTTTTTTCAACTTATTTTCACTGGTAAGAAAGTATTCCCACATATATGGATGTATAGCTTAAAGTTAACCTGCCCCCAAAATATTATGGCAAAAAAAAAATGTTTCGCTTCCTTAGCTCCACCCCCCCCCCCCCACTCCACCTTTGAACTCCACCCTAAATGTTATTTCTACAGTGCCTCAATATAACATTGCACAGTTGAATCTACCAGTGCACTACTTGTATTTAGTTAGATTAACAGCATTTTGTACATGCACATTGTACAATGACAGCAAAAAAACATACATTTCAATATAGTTATATTGAGCCATTTTTTCAAGGACTAAAATCTAATTCATTAAAAGATAAATAGTAAAATTACACTTAAGAAAATGGAAAAATATATAAGAGTTGGAACTGGCATCCCACCACTTCCGGGAAGGTCTGTTTGCCTTGGGTGACCCTACCAGGGGCATAAAGCCCCGGGCAACTTAGTAATGAAATGGCTGTACGGAAAGACAGTGTGCACAGCCATATAGAGACACCAACTCCAAAATGGCTGTAAGGAAAGACAGTGTGCACAGCCATATAGAGACACCAACTCCAAAATGGCTGTACGGAAAGACAGTGTGCACAGTCATATAGAGACACCAAATCCAAAATGGCTGTATGGAAAGAGTGTGTAGAGCAATATACAGATATCAACTCCGCTGACTAAAGTCTTTGGACAGGAGGGTAGTGACACAACACAGGGAATACATGAAAACTTAACACACACACATAAAGTAGGTCAAGAATCAAACCCTCTTTCCTGGAATATGTAGTAACAATACTCTCCTCTCAGCCACTGTGCCACCCCAAGTAGATGCTAGATAAACATATTTCACTTTAAAAACCTGAATGCATCATATGCAGCATGTTAATATGTAATCTTGAAATTTAACCATCCAGGCTTTAACTGTCATGGAAATTTTATTTCACATAAATCCGTTGTCAGTGTCAGTGGCAGTAATGATTTTGCCATGGTTTAATGTTTTTATTAAGGGAAGACTGTGATAAGACTTCTCTGGAGAACATATTATCATTGCAGATATTGTAATGGTGTTTGATGTCACCTGATAGCCTGACATTACTGAGACTAATGATTATCACTATAAGTAAATGAGGGAATGACATGACCAAAGTAGCTCTGCTCCTGCTGCAAATTAACAGCAACACGTGCACCCCCAAGGCGCACAGCACCCCCACCCACAATCGGTATGAGGAGGTCAGCACTCTACTATTCTACTCCCAACGGCATGCATGCCATTTTTCATCTTGAAGCTGCTGTCCCCCTTCGCCTTGTAATCATCAGCCCCAGTGCTCTGCTAACACACTTTAGCCCCAGCCAGCTTCCTTCTGTAGCTCCTTATCCTCCTTTTGGATGAGGAAGCAACAGGCAGGGGTGTGGAGAGAAGGAGAATCAGGTCTGTGTATGCAAGTGACAGGCTGCGATCTTCTGTCTGTTGGACAGGCAATATGCAAAGTAATTTTAAAGACTATATTACATAATGAAAATCACTGTACAGTAGAACCTTGGAACTCGAAAGCCCCTTAATTCGACCAACTTGGATGATCAATTGGTCGTCAATTTTTTTTTAACTTAAACCTTGACAGAAATCTTGGAACTCAGTTGTTAACTTGTATTGGCCGAGATGCGTTCAACTCTACCAGTTTGGACCTGGAATGGGTTGGTCGAGAAAAATCTAACCATAACTTGACCGTAAACTTAGAACGTGATAAAACAAGAGACCTGCTAAAACTCGTACAGACCAAGAGGATTCCCCTTCCAAACAATAACTCCTCCATTCCTCCTCCTCTCCACTTGCCACTTCCAGCATGCCATTGGCTCACTTCTGTAAGGTATAGTGCTCATATATTGTCATTTATTTCATGTTTATTGCTACTGCATGTGTGTTTCTTCATGTTATTGACGTCTATGTCATGAGGCATCCAAATTAAATATATTTTTTAAGTGATTTTGTAAGAAAGTATTTTAATTACCTATGAAGGGTTGGCACCCTATCTTGGGTTATTGCCTTCCTTGGGCCCATAGCTTCTGGGATAGGGTTCAGTCCTTCTACAACCTCAAATAGGACAAGCAGGCACAGGAATTGGATAGATGGATGGGTGTTTTTATTAATCTGTTGTAATACTACGCAATAATGTTTAGGATAAATACTAAATAAAAATGGGAACCATTCAAAGCAGTCATCCAGTGACTTTAATCTGCCTAACCCTTTAATCTTATTTAGTGCCCACAGTGCAATAAAATTATACAAACACTGTTCACCAATTGGTCTATACCCATTATGGCATGGCATGGTGAAGGAAAAGAAGAACGATCCACGGAACATCTCCAAACAATAGAAAGCTTTATTAAACTAAAAAAAACACATAGTGGAACCAGAAAAGAAAGGGGCACAAGAGGTGAAAAACAAAACATAAAGAATGTGAACAAACTAAAAGCAACTAGAAAGTAACACAACCAATGAACAGAACAAAACTGGTTGCAAGACAGGGAAACAACCACAGTTACAAACACAATGTAACAACTAGGAACAACTACAATGACTTACTAAGGAATAAAACATGGGCAGGCACTTACACAGACTGAAAACTAGATGGGGTACAGGTGAGATCGACGTAATCACAAAGGACTTGGGGCAATAAGGAACAATTGGGATACATTTGCAATCAACATGTACAGCGAGGTCAATTAAGCCATACAGAAAAGGACCAAACACTCTGGAAAACCAAAACTAGGATAACTGAATGAATAGGGAACATGGAGCAAAATACAAGGAACTGTAACTGAAATACCCATACAAACGATAAACCAGGAGAACCCAAAATCAACAAACATAAAATAGTAATTAGCCTCTGGCCAGCCTCAAACCCCAGTATGAAAAAGGGGAGTTAAGAAGAATGGCCAACCACTTAGCCCATTAAGCCACAAGGCAGACCATGTAGCAGGCGAACACACTATGGACTAAGGGCTACAAGACTGAGGATGGAACAGGATGGCCAGTGACACCTAGTAGCCAAACGGGGACAACATGAGGTAGGGCCAGACAGGTACTGATCTTGATGATACCAATGTTTCTTGACCTGGTCCCCAGGGACCAACAAATAGTCCATGATTTTCCTTTTGTTTTAGCAGAAATGTGGACTGTGTGGCAGAGAGCTGGGAGGGAGCAAAAACATGGACTGTCTGGGGGCCCCAGAGAACTGGACTGGGAAATGCTGGTGCATACTTTAGTAATTAATATGTATAAATGGGAAATGGCAGTTTCTTGGAAAGTAGCCATCTGTGTCCATCCATCTTCCAAGTACTTATCTGGGACAGGATGGCAGGGTGGCCCTGAAGTCTATCAATGACAGCACAGGGCACAAGACAAGAGTACAACCTGAGCTGGATGCAAGGCCATTACAGGGCACATTTACACAGAGCAAACACTTTACAGGTACAAATTAGCCTGAATCCACCATCATATGACAAAAAGTGAACATGCAAACTCCATGGAGATGGGATTTGAAACCCTAACCAAGGCTACGTGAGGCAGTAGTGCTACCCGCTAAATTACCACACTACCTAGTGACCATCTGTGTGAAGGAAGCCCTTGAAAACATCAATAAACTATAAGCTCTCTGAGAGGGTATGCTACTAGCTGTACAGTGCCTCTTTTATCCTGGTATTTGAGCTTGCAGCTTGAAGAATGGATTGTTTTTGTTAGAAGGAAGGGCAGTGAAGTTAGTACCAACCAAGCCCATGAGGACCCAGAAGACTGCATACTTATATAGTGGAAACTAATTTTTCTGGTTATGCACACAAGCCTGTTGTTGCTGTTAAGTATTTTTGTTTTATTTCATATAAAACAAATTTGTCATCTGGTTCAATAGTAGCTGAAATGCATGAGTAAATATTAATCATTCAGCTATTAAAAATGTATTATTCATTTTTTTGTTTTATATACTGTATGTGTCATACCCTGCCCGTGACAGCCTCATGTGCCACGCCCCCCTGATACCTCATGTCTCTCCCCTGATGGATCCCAGCTGTCATCAATTGTGGTCATCTGTTTTTGGTTTCGTTTCGTCAGCTGTCAGTATTTAGTCGGTGTCCTTGTACTCAGTGTCAGATCCGTCATTGTGATGTTTAGTGGCGTCTACCCTGTGTTCCCCGCAAATAAACCCCGTTGTTTTGGACATTCCTGCCTCTGATCGCCTTGATTGCCCGACGCTGCACGCATCCAGGCACGCTTGCTTACGCGAACGTGACAGTATGTATCCTAAGAAGGTCATTACAAATTTAATGTGTTTCTAACATTTTCAGTATCACAGTGTAAAAATATATGTGGTTTAATTTTCAAGTTCCACGCACTTCGCACTGATCAACACATCAGCCTGACATCAATTAAACTTTGAGTTTTACTGATCTTGAGCATCTGATATTATATTTAATTGTGTGTTTTGGTTGAACATTTGTTGTTTGGTTTGTCAGATTGGTTTTTGTGCATGTGTACAAGTCACAGAGATGCAAGTGGATTATGTAAATTATACATCAAATTAAAAGAAGATTTACATATGATTTTGAGAGAAATTAAAACTTGGACGACCTAGAGGATAGAAAATGACGCCGGGAAACAGCATCTTATGCGGCTTCCTCAAGACATGCAGTGTGCTTTATAACACCTTTATATGTAATGTGGCTCCTGAAGACGGAGTAGTTAAAAAAACACACGGGGCAAACATTCCATGCTTCAGTAATTTGTACGTTTTTTTTGTGAACATTAAACTGGTCATTGATATCCCTTCTTCGTCATGGTATCTCTTCTGGAATCTGAAATATTGTTGCATGAATATTTTTGTTTTATTTTTTTTAACCTATTTATATGAAAATCATGACAGGTGTGTCATGCATGTAAATTACAAAATACAAATGTATTATGCAAATAATATGAAAGTTGTTTTATGACTTTGAAACTAACATCACTAAAATATGCACCAATGATGTGTATCTGTCTTTTCTCATTTGATAATCTGCATCTGATTAAAAAAGATGGATTCATGGATGGATGGAGGGACATTTAAGTTTACATGTTTAAACAACACTTTGCGAAATGATGTTTCCAGTTGAGGGGTGGCACGGTGGTGCAGTGCTTAGAACTCTTACCTCATAGCTCTGAATACGAGGTGTCAGTCTCCTCCCCAGCTCTGTGTGTGTGTAGTTTGCATGTTCTCCTGTGTCATTGTGGTGTCATCTGGTCCCCCATCTCCCCCACAGTCTAAAAACATGCTGAAGTTGGAGTTGGAATTGTTCGCAGTTGTGTGCTCCCTGCATTGGATTGGTGCCCCATCTAGGGTTATTCCTGGCCTCGTGCCCATTGATTATGGGATAGGCTCCAGACCCCTACAACCTAATAATACAAGGATGAATGAGTATGAAAATTGGATGTTTTTAAATTGACAATTATAAAATTAATTTTGACTATTCATAAGTACCAGAGAATACTATGGTGAAAAAGCACCTTATATCTACTTTGCCACCATAGCAACAAATAAACAAATAAGGGAAACTTGGTGCACTTCATTTCCATACTGGTTCATCCAAAGTGAAATATAAGAAATCTTGATTTTTTTTTTAACCATAACTTTGATAAGCCGTAAGGTATTTTATTTATTTAATCCATTTTTTGCAGTAACAATGTAATAAAAAGATTTGACATGCCCCATGTGTGCTGTAAGGCTGTTTTCAGCAATATGCCATTATCATCCACAGGCGTTTCTTTTGTGAAGTTGAGTAAGTGCTATCACTTAATGTTTCTGTGCTGTAATTCACTAAAATGAAAAATGGATCAGTTCTATATAATGGTCTGTGTCCTGATAGTGGGGAAACTGAAAGAAAACAAGGGCTTTTGTTACTGTCCCGTGGCACATTTTTCAGTCAACTGAAATCTCAAGAAAAATTTATGAACTTTGGGTTCTTCAGTTTGGTGAGATTAGTGTTGTTCTCGCCCACTCGTAAAACGATCACTGGTTCTGTCTAAATCTTGATTAGGCAAAGTGTGTCTCTAAATTTCCCTTGGTTGTGAGTGAGTGTTTATGTATGTGCCTTATGATGGACTCAACAAACATGCTTTATTTACTAATTTACGCAAGTACGGGTACACATACATTGGGATGCTTCTCTTCATTAACTCCAACTTGCTCTCTGTAGCTGTGGGGTCACAGTCCAGGGTCAGCTAATGTGGAGCTGAGGGTCAAAGGCCTTATGCAAGGCTTTGCAGACAGATGACTGTTTTGCTACGGCCAGGGCTGGAGCCAGTGATGTTCTATGTTTACACACATTCTTTGTAAGAACCCACTATTGTCTGTCATATATATTCTGGCAATGGATAAAAGAACAAAATAATTCAATTTCCATAAAAATACAATTAATAATTGTGATATTTTTAGTCTTGCTTGTTTTGAACTGCACAGTTTGGTCTTCACATATAACACGTTGTTATGGTGTGGTCAACGGGTATACCACAACAGTTAAATAATGTATATGTTGTGAAGGGGGAAAGGTTAAACCTATTACAATTAAGGTACTTTTTATATGATTTATTTACAAGAATTATTACTGTTGATGGACATGGTTAGTGCCAATACAATAAGCAAAACCCCTGTGCCTAAAAATCAAGACTTTCTACTCTGCCAAAAATAAAAAGAAATTCATAAACAGTACGCTAAATCTAACTCCCTAACTATCCCAAAAACAAGGACAAATAATATAAAGAAATAATGGCAAGAAGCCCTGTCATGCCCTGTGGGCCAAGGTTTATTTGAAATGGACTGTTTAAAAGTGGGAAAGTGTTCGATAGTCAGATGAGTCCAAATTTGACATTCTTGTTGGTAATGCACTTGCTACACGTCGTGTCCTCTGGGCTAAAGAGGAGAGAGACCTTCCAGTGTGTAATCTGCATTCAGTTCAAAAGCCAGCATCTCTGGTGGTATGGGGATACCTAACTACGTACGGTAATGGGCAGCTTGCATGTTTTGGAAGGAACTATGAATGCTGAAAGATATATAAAGGTTTTATAGCAACATATGCTCCACTCCAGACAATGTCTGTTTCAGGGAAGGCCTTTTGTATTCCAGCAGGACAATGCAAATTCATATACTACAGCTATTACAACAGCATGGCTTTGTCGGAGAAGAGTCTGGGTGCTGAATTGGCCAGCCTGCAGTCCAGATATTTCACCGACAGCGAACATTTGAAGCATCATTAAACGAAAAATATATCAAAGATGACCAAGAACTCTTCAGCAACTGGAAACCTATATCAGGCAAGAATGAGATCAAATTCTAACACCAAAACTCCGGAAACTGATAACCTCAATGCCCAGCTGCCTTCAAACACCATGTGCTACACCATGGTACACGTGTCCCTGCGCTACACCATGGTACACGTGCCCCTGTGCTACATCATGGTACACCTAGCCCTGTGCTACACCATGGTACACGTGCCCCTGTGCTACACCATGGTACCTGTACAGTACCCCTGTGCTACACCATGGTACACATGCCCCTGTCCCAACTATTTTGAGACCTATAGCAATTTATTTAAATTTAAAGAAAGTCCCAACTTTTCCGGAATTTGGGTTATATATTGCCATGTATAACAGTAATAATAAAATTGAAATGAAACATAATAAGTATAATGGAGATAAGACAACAATAATAACTACAGTGCCCGGTCAAAAAAATGTCACCACTCAGCAGGTACTTAAAAGCCAAAGAAAGCGTCTTTATTAAAGCTTAGCAACGTTATGCAGTGATAAGGTGAAGTAAGCTGAATACACGAATCTACTGAATGGCCAGGTTATCCCATCAATGGGTTTTTTCTTCCTTAAAGGCATGGACAAATTCCAGGATGATAATACCAAGATTCATAGGGCTCGAACTGTTAAAGAGTGGTTTAGGGAGCACAAGGAATCATTTTCACACGTGAATTGGACAGCACAGAGTTTTGACCTTAACCCCATTGAAAGTCTTTGAGATGTGCTGAAGAAGACTTTATAGAGTGGGTCAACTCACCTATCATCAATACAAGATCTTGATGAGAAATTAATGCAAATCCGCGTTTAAAAAAATGTTGAGATGCTGCATAAGCACATTGGAAACAATGCATTAACGAATGTGCACCACAATTAAAGATGGTCCAACAAAGTATTAAATTGTGCGCCTTTTTTTTGGCCAGGCACTGTAATACTCTGTTTTTGGTAACTATCAATGACTTGTCAGTGATTGACTTGCATTCAGGTCAAATGCAGTAACATTACCCATTTTAGAAAACCTATCTAACTAAACCCATCCAATCTTTCTTACATTTAAATTGTTCTGGATTAGTCTTTTCACGAAAATGAAGTGTGGCATGTATTTTGGGGTGAACGTGAGATACTCATCAGCAACATTTTTTGTTATACATATAATAGTTGTCCATTATCTCACCTGACATTCACATCCACTGTTCTACTTTCCAAAGCTTTCTGTGATGAACCTGTTGCCATTAAATACTAAATGTCATCTTGACATGTGTGACAAAGTTATTAAATGAGATGCAAGAAACTGGAGAGCTTGAGGGGAGTAAAACTTACTTGGATTTCAAAATAATATTTCAAAATAATTTGTGGGTCTGTAAATGTTATGTGTTAAGTTGTCCTCACGTAATGTTGCTCTAGAATGTATGAGAGACTTGCAGCAATGATTTCTTTTTTTCCTCTGCTGTCGTTTTCTTAGCTGTTTTAATGTCTGTCTGGTGATGTTGGTCTCTTGTGGTGACAAGCTCTTTCCTTGGCTTTTGCAGATACTGCAGCAGATAGTTTTCTAAACTGTCATGTTATGTATGTCTCACGAGCAGGAAAATTAGTTTAAAGTTAGCGCTATAACTTAATGTTTAACATGTTGGAGGTTGAAGGTTATTGTTTGAAGATTGACATAAAGGTATCCAATGGCTTACTAGACATACAGCTGTGGCAAAAAGTTTTGAGAACGACACACATATTAATTTTCACAAAGTCTGCTGCCTCAGTTTTTATGATGGCTATTTAGGTAACTCCAGAATGTTATGGAGAGTGATCAGGTGTCCCTCTTTGCCATGAAAATGAACTTAATCCCAAAAGAAAAAGCATTTCCACTGCATTACAGCCCTGCCACAGACGTAGGGCCTCATGTATGACGACGTGCGTACGGACAAAACTAGGAATGTGCGTAAGCAAGAAAAAACCCAGATGCATAAAACTTCCAGATCTACACACATTCTCTTTATAAATCCCAATGAGCCTGAAATTTTACATGCGTGAACGAGCCCACAGCCACCCCCCCTGACCCGCCCATAATTATGTATATTTGCTTATGTAAATCTGTATAAATACCCGCTTTGTTATATGTTTTTCTTAAACAACAATGGATAAACCACGCGGGAAAAAGAAGTATTTCAGCAAGTGTGAAGTGGAGGTCATTATAAAAAATATCTTTTGACAAAAGTGTCTACCAGAGATAGTAATTCCACCATGTTTCTCAGCAACTTGCACACTTTGGAATTTTGCTTAATGTAGTACATTATCTGGGTACTGTTTGCCTACTGCCTCATCCATACTGAGGATTTGGGCTAACTGCACACTTTGCATACTATTTTTCACCTGCTACATAGTAAACAAGTATGCAATTTAGGACACACCCAATGATTTACCCTTGATTTCTAGATTTTAATTTTCTGTCACCGGCAGGCCTCTTGATGTATTTCCAGAGGGCTACCCAAACCCTCAGATGAGGTTTAAGCTCTAGTACAGGAAGTATCCTTTAGCTAGTGGATATATTCCAGCCATACGAAGTTACAGACATGTGTAACATGCCTAACAGAACATCTCCTGAAGAACAACATCTGGTAAAGAAAGCAGATACTAGAGAAGAGATGTGACAGAGGTTGGTGCAGCTAATGCATGACTGGTATGCAGGTACTCAGATACACTGTGGTTGCTGTCTTGGGAACACTACATTAATCTTCCCAGCAAAATAATCTGGACCTCAGAAGTACTAATAGAAAATTGGCTTGGATCCAAACTGCAACCAGGGAGCTGTCTTTGTCATTTGAAGAAGGTTGTTTGAGTTCATTGGAATGCTGCTCAGGCTGAAAAATGCCACTATCTCCTTCAAGTGTTTCACAGAGAATCTTCTCCTGGGCCTGAAAGAAAAATGCTCTTATCTACATTTTTGTGTATTCCGGGTGCAAAGTTCAGCACTTAAAACACACTGAAGTCCTTTCCAGACTACACCGTGTTGGACATAGTCTGAACATTAAAAAGGCAGGAACTGAAGTTCTTTGGACTCATTGTTGGGGGAGAGAGAGTTAAGATTTCTTTGGGAAGTCTGAAGTTATGTGAATCCCTGATCTCAAATCCGTACAAGATGTGCAAAGATTCAGGGGTGCAAGCAATATAATACCATCATTATATTCCCTAGTTCACTGATGTGATAGCAACACTGAATGTGTCCAAACAGAATGCAGGGTAGATTACCTGCTCCAGCTGAGTAGTTTTTGCCCAGCCTATTTTTCATGTTTTTAATTAGTGGAGTTTCTTATCAAGAGTGCCGTTTGCTGCCATTATAGCAAGTGTATGTTGGTGGGGTGATTTCATTGGCTGTTTGTCTGGTGGACCCAGGATCTGGCACCATCGAATTAGACACCATCGTATTGTAGTGCAGTGTTTTTAAGAGCCTGCTAAATAATTGCTGTGTTTTTGGATTGTGCGGGGCGCATGCAAGGTCTCTTGGCAAGCACATCTCCCTACTAGTCATATCCAGCCTGTTAACCATCTCTCCCTGCTGCATGCATCAGTATTACCTGTCAAGAGCAACTTTTTGTTTATTTAATTGTCTTTTTTAGTACCGCTCTGTATTAATAAACTACTTTTGGTAGCCAGGGACACATCTCAGCCTTGCTTACAAACCTGTGTGACCTACTGTCAGTACCTAGGTACTATTCGGGTTAACAGTAAATTTGCCCTTGAGTGAAATTCCCAGGTTGGCGTAGTTGGACTACTTGCATGTTATGCATTTGCAAGGCTTTTTAGATCCCTCCACTCTGCCACAATCTGGACTAAATCTAAACTAAAGCAATATCCTGTGGTGCTTCATCTTCATTCAAATCAGCTGCCCAATCAGAATCGCTATATTCCATAAGTTTTACATTTGTCTCACTTTTTCCGTAGCATAGTTCATGATCATTTGTACCTTTCAGATACCTCATCACATGCTTAGTTGTTAACCAGTGTTGTTCATTTGGTTCAGACATATACTGAGTCAACTTACTCACAACCCAGCTTTGGTCAGGCCTAGTACATGTAATTACATAAATCAGACTTCCTATGACCTCACGTTCAGTTTTGGCATCAAAAGGGTCAGAATCACTGTTGTGCTCTATGTTTTGTTCACATGGGGTTGACCTTGGCTTGCAATCTGATATGCCAAATCTTTCCGGTACCTTCATGGTGTACTTTTTCTGACTCATTTTTGCACTTTCTTTATCCTGTTCAAAATCAGTCCCTAGGAAATGTCTGTTTTCCGAGATCCTTCATCTTAAATTGTACAGCAAGCGTCTTCTTTACATCATTCAACAAGTCATCATTAATAGTAGCGTTTTGTTCTACTGGATTGCTTGAGACCATAAAGTGACTTGTTCAGTTTACAAACTAATTTTTCACCTGTGTCAGATTTCACCTCAAATCCCTCTGGTTGTTCCACATAAACATCACAATCAAACGGAGCATGCAAATATGCGGTCTTAACATCCATCTGGTGTAAACCAGGATTATATTGTGCTGCCATTTGCATCAGAACACGTATTGAGGTGAGACTGGCTATTGGAGAGAAGGTCTCCTTGTAATCTACTCCCATCACCTGATTATAACCTTTAGCAACATATCTGGCCTTAAAAGTTTCTGTCTGATCTGCCGCATCATACCAACCCATGTACCAGCCTGGTAGTTAATCAACCAGGTTGAGGTAAAAAAAAAACACAACAAGCTGGGTTCTTATTCCATACTGTTGCTAGGAAAGACAGAGTATGCTCTTAATAACCCATCTAGGAATGATGAAGACATTGCTAACCATTTTGGACACTACTTACTGGCCACAAGTACGTCTGCATGGGTGGTAGTATTATGAGGAGTGTTTGGTTTGCCAAAGTATAGAGGGTATGCATTGACGTCACTTCCCTAACAGAAAAAAAATCCCTCAGGCAGACCAAGTGGCAAAACAGCAAACAACATGGCTTATTATTGTCAGGAACAAACAAACGTTTAGCCGCTTCAAAATAAAAGCAGTTCGTACAACAGTAATTCATACAACTGACAAAAAGTATCAGTAGACCGTGGACCAAGAATCGGGTTTCCTTATGATCATATGTGTACTATGTACACCCTCTTCATTTAGCCCATCATTGCGCATGAAATTGAATTGAATCACATAAAGACCTACCTGATTTAGACACCGGGGAGACACACAAAGCAAAACCTGAAGCATAAAAAAGCGTCGGAGCTTGGTCGTGCTTCAAGAAGGGATTTGCTGAAGGAATTAAAATTATGAGGACACCAATGGATATTCTGGATATATGTGGGCAGGTTTGTACAACTATAATTATTTTATTGCAACTCTTATTTAGTCATACATGACAACTGCAAATCCATGTTTAGGAGCCTGGATTCCAGCTGTTACTGTGGATTGCAGGGAACCATTTGTTTCTCTTTCATGTCATTTTCAGCAGTCTATAAAAAGATTTTTTGATGATCAATTTGCACATCCACTCTTTCGCATCTTAGGTGTGTTTTTGCAGCATTCAAGCTAATTGCTAATGCTGCCACTCAGACTTATTGCCACTCAGTGGGTGACACTGCAGTGACGTCTGCCTACTGTGATATCATGTGCATATCCTCTATGCCTCCAGTCTATTACTGTGGTGGACCTAAGATTCATGGGAACTTTTTCCTAATATGCTTAAACAGAATGAGCAATTACTTGTCATGTTTGATTACTATAGCAAGTGGGGAATGTTGTTTCCTTTGAGTGTAACTGTCACCAAAAGATATCAATAAGATGAAGGATGTCTGATGAAGGAACTTAATTCTCCTCCTTAACCTGTGTCAACAACGGGGATTGGGGTGGTCTATAAACCCCAGACAAGTTTCACAGAACCCCTTAAGAAGAGGCTTAAAGTGGTGATTGCATCCCGTGTATGAAAGCAGCACTGGGTTTAGGACCGAAGTTTTACTTTACCTTTAATTCTGCATGGCAAAAGTGCAGTGGGTGTAGTCTTGTAGGGTCTAGGAGGAAAGCTTGAGGGCTTGTTAGAATGGTTCATCCACATGTGACCAAGGCTTGATAAAGAAGGAAACCTGACACTAGTTGACATGACAGCAGGCATCATTTTTTTTGAAAGTGAATCTCAGAAGAGTTGTTAGAGAAATTGACTGAGGTCTCCCATTGACAACCTCCTTCGATCCGACTCTTACATTGTTCTAGACACGTGTAGTATCCTGTATGTGTTTGGTGGATGCTCTCTCTGTGTAGAATCTGAACAGTGAAAACAAACAAACAAATTAAACATATAAATAAAATATACCAAACAACCAAAATATCTCTGGTACACCACCCTTTTCTGCAGAGCTACAATTTTCTTCTACCTTTGATGAAGATGTCATTAAACATTTCCTGTGATTGCAGAATAAACACTTGGCTGTTTAACCTCCTTATCTACCAATATACTGCACTTCCTAATATGAAAACTGCACATTTTACTTTGCCCATATTAACTGACTACAAAAATCATGTTTAATAATTTTGTCCGTTACGTCAGGTTACTGTGTCTGCCACATGTGAGTATAAAAACTTAAATTATAGTGATGTATATTTTTATGTACAACATATCGAATACATTTTTATGAGAGACTTACTTAATGTGGTTTCTTTTTGAAGCAAGTGTCAGGTAATCTGAAAAACATTCAGCAGTAACACTTTCTATTCCATGTCTAAATAAATATATGAAAGCATTCAGAACACATTGTAAGGCATTCATGAAGCATTATAAATATTGCTCTAAATATTTACAAAAAAGGCAAAACATAGGCATTATGCATCATGAATACTTTATGAATTTGTCATCTATAATGCACAATAGAAATACAGAATACAGTACAAACCATCCTTAACTCTAATACCAACCATTATAATGCATTATGAAGGTATCTACAGTGTACTATGGATGAGCATTTCATTGGAGCTTACGGAATATTATAAATAAACACTATAATGCTGTAATGCTTTATTAATTCTCATACCAATCATTCTAATGCATTATGAAGGTATCTACAATGCATGATAGATGATGACTTTAAGCATTACCGATTTTCCCTTTATTTTAAAAATTAGATATATGTTATTTCAACTAATATGTAGTTACAATCAGTGGTTTTTTTATGATAATAAATCCTGAAAATACATCTCTAATTGTAAGAAAATGTGATTCCTAAATTGTGGTAATATCTAGAGCAGGGGTCTCAGATCCAGTCCTGCTGGGCCAGTATTGAATACAGTTTGCAGATTTCCCTCCTCAAACACACCTACTGCATCTGGAACTTAGCTGATTAAGATGTTTAAGCAAGGAAATCCACAAACTCTGTTTTGATTCTGCCCCTCCAGGACCACAACCGGGGAACCTTGATCTAGGGCATACTTGTCAAGCAATGCTGGATTTCATTATCTTTTTAATTACTTAATTGTCCTATGAATTCCTGTCAGCTACTCTTCAGTAGCAGCCATATGAATTTCAAACGGATATAGAGCCAGTTTAGTAAGGGTAAGGGTAGTAACAATTTAACCCAAAGCCACCCACTCTTACATCGTAAAGAAACTGGAGATAGGAACAGGCGGGATAAAGGCAAAATGTGCTGTTTTGTGAAAAAGCTCATTCCTCATCATCTTTGACCATTTTGGGAGTTTATCAGTGAATAGAAAGAACCCAAACGTGTATGCTGATGTTTAATTGGAAAATCAGTGAGTCAGAATACAGAGTCTGTGTTCTGGCAGCAGTTTTCAGTGGCGTGACCAATGAGGCATGTAATTACTTGCTTCACTGGGGACTGCTTGTAACTTGTTGGCTAACCCAACTGAAATATGGTTAGATGCAAGAGGACAGGTATGTCATATTATTATAATAATATGACAAGGCAATTAGTTTCTTTTGGCCAGTAAAAGCATCCTGTGAAATGTTCCTGGAATATTATCCTAAGGCTAAATTGTAGATATGAGCTTTCCATTATGCACCAAGCCAACATCAATCCTCTTCCCCGAGAATGTAAAATTAAAAAAAAAAAGTCTTAAAAAATTTGCTCATGATGATTCAGGCTTCAGTTCTCTCAGGGGAAGAGGGATGGTCTATTTATGTGGAACTACTTACTGTTTAATATGTGCAGTTTTCATGAGTATGTAAAGATGTAACAAGTAATTATAATTCACAGAAAATTAGGCTGAAATTCAATGCTCAACATATCTGTTTGTGAATACTTTACATAACTCGAAATCC
Organism: Stomatorhinus ivindoensis; assembly: GCA_019775895.2. Lineage (NCBI taxonomy): Eukaryota > Metazoa > Chordata > Actinopteri > Osteoglossiformes > Mormyridae > Stomatorhinus > Stomatorhinus ivindoensis. The sequence continues at coordinate 11,804,367 of JABFEB020000092.1, read as the reverse complement.
TAGCATTTAGTGGCTTATTCCACGATACTACAGTATTTTATTCTGGGTATGTTTAAATACGTGACTTCAGTGAAGTATGGCGTTATTCCTTAGAGTAACGTAACATCTCAACATTACCAATAACATCAATGTCATGAGAGGTCAGAACTCTCCACCACCGCTTTAAATCTCCAGTCAGTAGTTTCAATAGTTCTAGAAGCTGTGCCATGATAAAGTTCATTTTTCATGCCTGTGGTCTTTCTTTCATGTGTAGAGATGAAATGCTTTAATCAAGGCCACATCAGCCCAGGCTGTACTCTCCAGTGTGTCACCGCAGAGAGTAGCCCCCCCTCAGGACTCACATAATGAGTTCATAAAAAGAAGGAGGAACAGAGTAAAGGAGAACAACCTTATAATGCTGCAAGGCTTTTATGAGTAATATTGTTGCATATGGAGCATGATTAAAATAGAATCTCTGCAGAAAAACCAAAAATGCTAAATTCCTGACTGTGTTTTACTTGTTTTTACAATTTCACATTGCTACACACAGAAAAATAAAAATAAAACACTGAAATTCAGAATAACAGGATTCATGTTTCTGGGTTAAATGCAGTGGACACATTTCATTGTTGTGCAATGTGTGCTGTGGTGTGTCAACAATGACTCAGGCCCAGAGGGGTGGCTGTCAGGGCGGGGGTGGGGGTACTGTCAGCCCAGAGGGGCGGGACTGAGCATCCGCAAGCAATTTTCCATTACTTAAAGCGGATGAATGAATGCAATGCTCCTTGCGAAGTATTGTTGCCATGAATTTATCTGTCTTGTGCCTTTCCCGTTTGTCCTTCCTGTCTCGCCTGCCCTGCCTGCCTACCTCCCCCTGCTCTCCTGACCTGCCCTCCTCGTTCCGCCCATCTTATCACTGCTCGTAGGACTGACTCCCCCTTCTTCTGAACCCTGGCACCCGACCCGACCACTCTCCTGGATTTCCCTTTTGGCTTTTTGTATATCTGGCTCTTTCATTAAAACTCCGTTCTCACTCATTATGGGGTCCGCATCTTCTCTGTCCACCAACTCCAACAGAATACTTCGCCTTAACAACATGGACCCCGTGGAGAACCAGAGGCTACAGCAACAGGTGGACCAGCTGACCACGCTCATCACGCAGATGATGGAGGGACATGCGAGTGGGGTCACCCTTCCTGCCTCCCCACCCAGAACATCTGTTTCAGTGCCCGTAGCCATGGGAGAAAGGTACGATGGTTACCCCGATCACTGTCAAGCTTTTCTTATGTAGTGCAGGTTATATATCGAGGAGCACCCAGAACACTTTGTGGAGGAAACGGCACGAGTACGGTTTGTCATCTCCTTCCTCACCAGCCGAGCACGTGACTGGGCAACCACATTGCGGATGGATAGTCACCTCAGTGTTTCCAACGATGTATGCAACCTTGCTGTGCCGCTTTAGTGGAAAGTCCAGACTCGGAGGACCTGTCTGTAATTCCCCCCGAGTACTCAGACTTCCCGGGATGTGTTAGTTAGGAACTTTCCTTCCAGTTGCCCCCTCACTGGAAGTGCAACTGCTCTATAGACCTCCTGGAGGGGGTGCCACTCCCAAAGGGTCATCGTTACCCTCTGTCAAAGAAGAAGAGGCTATGGATGCGTACACCTAAGAGGGATTCACACAAAATATTATCCGTCCATGTACCTCACCCGTAACAGCTGGGTTTTCTTTGTCAAGAAGAAGGATGGGGGACTACGCCCATGTATAGATTATCGAGTCCTGAATTCAATTACCATGAAACTACGTGATCCTTTGCCTCTAATCCCATGCACATTGGAGCAGCTTCGGGAGGCTAACTTCTTGACCTTCGCAATGCTTACAATTTGATTCGGATCGGACAGGTAGATGAGTGAAAGACTTCTCTCATCACCGACACCAGACAATATGAGTACCAGGTGATGCCATATGGTTTGGCTAACAGCACCTCTAACTTTCAAGCTTTTATGTATACTGTGTTCCGGGACATGATAAACCTATTCGTTATTGACTACATTGACTACATGATCTACTCACCTTCCATTTCTCTGCATGTAAACCACATTCGTCAAGTGCTCCAAAGAATATCATCTGTTTCTGAAAGGAGAAAAATGTGAGTTTCACCAAACCCAAGTCCGACCTGGTGCGGTGGCGATGGACGCGAAGTAGATGGTAACCATTCAACAGTGGCTTTGTCCCCACAACATCAAGGAATTACAGCGCTTCCTGGGGTTTGCCAAATTTTATTACCGTTTCATTAGGAATTTCAGTCAGGTGGCTGCACTCCTTACTTCCATCACATGGGACTCAGGTCCCCACCTAAGGTGGACTCCAAAAGCAGATGTGGCGTTTCTATGTCTCAAACAGGCCTTCTTCACAACTCCCATTCTCCGACAACCAGGACCTGATAGTTCTTTCAAGGTAGAGGTCAATGCTTCGGAAGCCGGTGTTGGAGCCATGCTCATTCAGAGGGATCAGGTGACTGGTCGCCATCATCCATGTTCTTACTTTTCAAAGAAACTTGACCCTGCAGAACAAAATTACAACATTGGGGACCGAGAGCTCTTGGCCATTAAGCTGGCCACAAAGGAGTGGAGACACTGGCTTGAGGGGGCTCGTGATCCATTCCAGGTGTTCACGGACCACCGCCACCTGGAATATCTACAAAATGCTAAATGTCTTAATTCTTGACAAGCTCATTTTCATTTCAAGGTGGCCTACCTTCCTAGAAAAAAGAATGTCAAAGCCAATGCCTTTTCTAGGCAGTTCGACCCCCCGAAGCCGTCGATCAGTCAGAGTCTGTTCTTGCGCCAACTTGCTTCATAGCCACTGTTACCTGCTCTCTTGAGAAGACAATCCGGGTCGCTAATGAACGTGCTATGCCACCTGCAGAATGCCCCCTGGATAGGTTGTATGTTTGTAACCCTCACCGATCCGCTGTAATTCATTGGGTGCGTACCTCTCTTAACACCAGACACCCGGGGGGATCCGCGACCCAGCAGTTGCTATCATGGAGATACTGGTGACTGGGCTGGAGATCAGAAGTTGAGAAGTATGTCACCTCTTGTCCTGAGCAATTAAAGTCATCTCATCAAGCTCCAACCAGGCTACTCCAGCCCTTGCCAGTCCGGTCTAATTCCTGGTTCCACTTGGCACTGGATTTCATCACTGATCTTCCTCATTCCCAAGGTAATACCGCTGTACTCACTGTAGTGGATTGGTTTTCTAAAATGTGCCACCTGATTGCTATCCCTAAGTTCCTGACCGCTACGGAATTGGCTGACATTCTGATTACATGGGTATTTCAGTATTATGGCATCCCGGAAGAAGTGTCTGATAGGGGCCCTCGGTTCACATGTCAAGTATTTCGGCATTTTGTACCAAGCTTAATATCACCCTCAGCTCACCTCAGCGTATCATCCGCAGTCAAATGGCCTGGCAGAAAGAACCAATCAGGAGGTGTCTAAAGTGCTGCGGTTGCTCTGCAAGGATAAACCCACAGAGTAGGCAGTTCACCATGTCTGGGCAGAGTACATTTTGAATGCCAGAGTAAGCCCTGTCACGTGTATGTCTCCCATCCAGTGTGTTCTAGGAATTCAGCCTCAACTTTTCCAATGGGATTCTGCGGCTTGTGATGTTCCCCAGACAGAAGACTGGTACCAGAGGGCAAAGGAGGTCTTCCACAGGACCTAGCTCTCCTTCACCGGTCCAAACTGTCGGTCCAAAATGCCATACTGAGCATTTACCTGTCTTGTGCCTTTCCAGTTTGTCCTGCCTATCTAGCCCCGCTTCTCATTCTGCTTATCTCGTCATCATCCCATCTTGTCACTACTCATAGGACTGACTTCCCCAGCTTCTGAACCCTGGCACCTGACCTGACCATTCCTGGATTTCCCTTTTAGCTTCTTGTCTATCTGGCTCTTTCATTAGAACTCCGTTCTCACGCATTACGGGGGTAGGCCATCTTCTTTGTCCACCTACATGCCATAAATTGTTTCTCATGCATGTTTTAATCTTGTTCTGAGCTGCTTTAAATACCTTATTTCTGGTATATATGCTATAACCATTTTCTGACCAGTTCATGTTAGCATGAAAGAAAGTTTTAAAAGCTATGCAATCAATTTCTCATTTCATGGTAAAAAAGCAAAATATGGCTATCAATCACTTTTTACGATGCATTTTTACAGGATAGCACATTTCACAACACAACACATACATATATTCCATTTTATCACTATGCACTGAAAAACCAGCATTTTAAAAGAGCTGAACTATGCAGTAAAACTGTCTCCAATGACTTTCTACTGTATAGCCTTCATAGTCAGCCAGTATTGTAATTTAATTTCATATCCTGGAGTCTAACCCAGAATGCACAGGCCAAAAGGCTATGTAGAACACTGGGCAGGAGGCAAGTCTATCACATACAATTACTCTCCAGTACTGAAATTCTAATGACACACAGTACAGGGTTGGCAGTGTGGCAACCAGTATTACAAACTGAGTAAACATGCCACCCTTCATCAAGACATTTACAAATTTAAATGGTTTTTAATGGGTAAAACTCTCCTTTTATTGTAGCTATTTAGACAGAAATCTAATCTTACCTGCATGCTAGGCACAGTATGTACATAATAGCAACCATTGCAGTATAAGTATTACTTCTATTGTATATGTTCAGTTCAAAAGAACAAAGCTGTATTTTCTGCTTTAACCACTCTTATGAAACTCGATTCCCTGCTCTGTTATTTTCTTTTAATAACTGGACCTTAAAAATTAAAATACAAACCCGATTCCAAAAAAGTTGGGACACTGTACAGATTGTGAATAAAAAACTGAATGCAATGAAGTGGGAGTTTCAAATTTCAATATTTTATTCAGAATACAACATAGATGACATTTTAAATGTTTAAACTGAGAAAATGTATGATTTTAAGGGAAAAATTAGTTGATTTTAAATTTCATGGCATCAACACATCTCAAAAAAGTTGGGACAAGGCCATGTTCACCACTGTGTGGAATCCCCTCTTCTTTTTATAACAGTCTGCAAACATCTGGGGACTGAGGAGACAAGTTTCTCAAGTTAAGGAATAGGAATGTTGTCCCATTCGTTTCTAATACAGGCTTCTAATTGTTCAACTGTCTTACGTCATTTTTGTCGCATCTTCCTCTTTATGATGTGCCAAATGTTTTCTATGGGTGAAAGATGTGGACTGCAGGCTGGCCATTTCAGTACCCGGATCCTTCTCCTAGGCAGCCATGATGTCGTGATTGATGCAGTATGTGGTCTGGCATTGTCATGCTGGAAAATGCAAGGTCTCCTCTGAAAGAGACGACGTCTGGATGGGAGCATATGTTGTTCTAGAACCTGGACATACCTTTCAGCATTGATGGTGCCTTTCCAGACATGCAAGCTGCCCATGCCACACGCACTCATGCAACCCCATACCATCAGAGATGCAGGCTTCTGAACTGAGCGCTGATAACAACTTGGGTTGTCCTTGTCCTCTTTAGTCCGGATAACATGGCGTCTCAGTTTCCCAAAAAAAACCTCAAATTTTGATTCGTCTGACCACAGAACATTTTTCCACTTTGCCACAGTCCATTTAAAATGAGCCTTGGCCCAGACAAAACGCCTGCGCCTTCTGGAGCATGTTTAGATATGGCTTCTTTTTTGAGCTATAGAGTTTTAGCCGGCAACGGCGAATGGCACGGTGCATTGTGTTCACCGACAATGTTTTCTGGAAGTATCCCGGAGCCCATGTTGTGATCTCCATTACAGTAGCATTCATGTGTGTGATGCAGTGCCGTCTAAGGGCCCGAAGATCACGGGCATCCAGTACGGTTTTCCGGCCTTGACCCTTATGCACAGAGATTGTTCCAGATTCTCTAAATCTTTGGATGATATTATGCACTGTAGATGATGGTAGCTTCAAACTCTTTGCAATTTTTCTCTGAGAAACTCCTTTTCTGATATTGCGCTAATATTTTTCGCCGCAGCATTGGGGGAGTCGGTGATCCTCTGCCCGTCTTGGCTTCTGAGAGACTCTGCCACTCTGAGAGGCTCTTTTTATACCCAATCATGTTGCCAATTCACCTACTAAGTTGCAAATTGGTCCTCCAGCTGATTCTTGTATGTGCATTTAACTTTTCCGTCCTCTTATATTGCTACCTGTCCCGACTTTTTTGGAATGTGTAGCTCTCATGGAATCCAAAATGAGCCAATACTTGGCATGACATTTCAAAATGTCTCACTTTCAACATTTGATATGCCATCTATGTTGTATTCTGAATATAATATTGAAATTTGAAACTTCCACTTCATTGCATTCTGTTTTTATTCACTATTTGTACAGTGTCCCAACTTTTTTGGAATCGGGTTTGTATATTTACAAAAATGGAATTCAATAAAGTCAACTAAACTTCATAAAACGATAAAGAAAACAAAAGCATAAACTTGTGCAACATTCTGGATTCAACCTGTTCTTTCAACTGCATCTGAACTTTTATTTTGTCTGGGTGGCTACAGTAAATGTACATAAAGTATTGTAGTCATTCCCTCTCTTTCCTCTATTTACTTCAACTAAATATACTAAAGCAAAGGTTGTTACAGAAACAAGATTTTACTTACCCAATCTGTCACTGATGTAATAACCAAAATATCTACTGAAAATAATGGACCACTGGAAAATAAATGATTAATCAATCACTGGGATATCTTTTACGATAAGTCTACCAGAACTGGAAAACAACAACACTGAAGAGATGAGCAGAAGATCTTTGAGGGGCCTTTGAAAACAGGAACCTCACCAATAGCTGATTTAATAGCAGTTTCCTTTGGGTGGGAAAGTAATACACTGTTATGAACGTTAAAATGGAAGAGACGGAGACCTGGAAAGGTGAGTTTCTATGAGATAAGTGGTAGGTCTTACTGGACTAAAAGATGTATTAATGTTTTCCATCGTGGCATGGGGCCCACTGTAAAATCTACTAAGACCCCCCATTTGGGACAAATTTTACCATGTGCAAAATTCACAACAATTTACAGAGAAGCCCCTTCCCTTTTACCAAGGGGG
>JABFEB020000092.1:11778868-11789077 GCA_019775895.2 Stomatorhinus ivindoensis | reverse complement strand
ACAAATGCATATAAAGAACCTTGTTTTGCCTCAAAGGTGGCAACATGACTCCATAATGTTGCAAACCCCCCCCCCCAATCCACACCCACTGAACTGCACACAGAATAGGTAAGAGGATAGGCTAATGGATAGGATTCGCCTAATATTCACTGGGTAGTATACCAACTAGACGCACAGAGACTCATAAAATTGTTAAAATGGGCTCCCGGCATCTTCTGTGGAACTAATCCTCTCTTTTACTCCATCTGACTAATTAATTTTGGTCTGCCAGAAAAGTTATACTTGGCTAAACTCTGTTTCCACAACTGGGATATCTTAGGTTTTGCAAAATAAGTAATTTTAATGTTTTCCTTGAAAATATGTTTTTAGTGTTTGTGTTTGTAAAGGTTTTATGTTTCTTATTTATAATGTCTATATCTATCAATTCAATTAATATATTCACCTTTTGCTAATGGAAAATCAGCTTGTTTTCTTAATAAACAAAGATTTGTGTAAGAATTTCTGACGTGTAAAAGCTATGAAACACATATATTATTAATAATGTTACAATTTTTATCTATTTGCCAAGTAATAATTATTGAATGAATGAATCACATTGTGGCTAGAACCAGTTAAAACAGTCAATTTCCCTGGACCACTTAAATTCCTAAAATGAATCATGAAAAAGAAATAATAATAATAATTTATTTTCTGATTTTGTTCTGTTAGTTTATTTTTTTACTTAATCTTGCTGATTTTACACTGATGACAGATGAAGAGAATCCTTAAGGAACAAATTGCATAAAATGTTGATATGGATGCCTTGCAGCATGGATGATATACCAGAGAGTGCGAAACAGAACTGGAGACAGCAATGTTCCGACCAGTTGCCCCGGAGGGGCAGTTTATAGAAGGTGTTCACTAGAGAGGAATGCATGGTGCAGGGAGATGGATGAGGGCTTCAGGATCTCTAAGCCATGGAACACCACAGAGGGCCGGAGTGCAGCTAGCAGCCATCACAACTAGCATCTCACCATCAGCAAAAATTAAAAAGGCTGTGGACAATTTAGTTCCACCATCTCCAGGGTTTGCGTTTTTGTTTCCTCTGGCTGCACCCCCCCCCCCCCCCCCCTTTTGGGTTGGTGCCTTGGTATCATGCTTTTCTCTTTACTCTCTCGGGCCACCTGATCTTCCTTAGCTGCTCCCAATGCTTAGCTCTCAGCCTTACCTTGCTAGGGTTATGGGTCTATTTCCCAGACTTGCCTTAGTTTCCACAACAGTGGTGCAGAAATGTTGGTGGTTCGCAGCCGTCCTCAGTGCTGACAGTTGAATATGGTTGAACAGCATCCTTGTGTCATATCCAGAGGCTTGGTTTTCTTATTAATATTGTAAATGAAATATAAAACCCAATGCCCTTGTGTCAAAAACAATTGAAAATCTTTGTGGCCAGTGGGATGGTGGTTACCCTACTGTTAACATTATGTCTACAACCAAACACTTTCTGTTATTAGTATTATTCCTTCATATAACTAAATGGAGATCAACTAGTCCTATACTGAGTGATATTTGAGAATTTTGCTGCAACGTTTCAAATTCTAGATTTTTATTCAGTTTAAAATGGTTTAAAATTTGCTCTTGGTTTATTTTTTATTCTTACTTTTCTTACATTACAGTATCCATATCTTTTCTGTTATGAAAAGACACCCATGTCTCGAGGCAGCTAGGGATCCCGAAAGCATAACAATATCAGAGTCATTAATGACTGGTGGTATGTGGATCTTTGTACGGTCATAATGTGGATTTGGGGGGGGGGGGGCATGTTTGTCAAAATATATCAAAATCAATCTTTGACCATCTAGAATTATGGAGTTTGCACATTGATAAGCTTGAGATAAGCTTATGTTTTACTCCTCTTCCATGTTCCTTATTTTGCCAAGATGATTTTACAAATGTTAGCAGCATGATCAGTCCTGGGATGATTTCTGAATCATTTCATCCTCAACATCATTCCTGGTTGGCACCTTAGACTATGCTGTTGTAATCCTTTCCAAACAAATGAAACAACACTTTTCTGGAGAGCCTCAGAAATTGATTTGTGTCAAAAATTTCTGCAGTGTTAAATTCAGTCTGGTAGAGAGGGCTAAAGATAGTGGGACATAATGAGGCAGTGTTATTTTAAATCAGTATTGATTATAAAATAATTCAAACAATTCTCCCAAATCCACGTATTTGGATTGGATTAATGGAAGAGGGGTACCACCTTTTTCACTGAAATCTACATTCTTGATTACCTTCCACATCAAATCAATGAAAGAATAACTGAATTTTGATGCTGTACATTTCCTCTAACTCCCTCACTACAGGGAGAAAAGAGCTGAACAAATCTGATGTTAAAAATGTGCAAAAACAATGAATATCAGACTGGGGCACTACTTCAGTGGACTGGGATTTGCATGGTGCCACAGAATTTCTCAGATGAATGAAATGTCAGTTTTTTCAGACAGAGTGAATCTATCATGTATACTGAGCCCTCAGCATAAAACCGAATAGAGTTTCCGTACTATTCAATACGTAAGAATCAATCTGTAAGCAGATCAACATGTCATTTTCATCATTATGTTCCTTAAAGTCATGTGCCATTTGAGGTTGTGGAACTATATTGCAGATATTTGTTGTTTCACACTTTATAAAAGAACTGTTATTTTTAAGTAACAAATGTAATACTGGCAGCATATCATTTATGCATACATAAAATGTGAAAAAATATGCTTTTCACTGTAAATTATAAGTGTAAAAGTAGTAATAAATACTGACAACTGAGTGATGATTGAGTAATTACTTTTAATTGATTAAGTGAAAAGAACAGGATCCACACGGTAAATGTTTTCTCAGAAACCGAGAAGCTGTTTTCTAATGGTCATTACATAGTGATGCTGTGCTCCCAGGTCGCTATTGAATAAGAATGATTTTAATAAGAATGATAAATCTACAGTTTTACTCCACCTAATACAGGATTCTTTGTTTATGCTTTCAATTTTATTATTTATAATGTTTTAAGGTATTATGGGTATTCGAGTTGCAGTGGGGATAAAGGTTTTTTTTTTATTATATTATATATATATATATATATATCTTGCTTGGGGCTTCCTCAAGCAGCAGAGGCTAATCAAAAATTTAAATACCTTGTGGCATATCACATTGTCTCTCAAAAAATATAACAAAACAAGAAAAGTTCTTTTTTTCTTGGTTGGAATTCTTGGACCCAAGGCAGCTGAATGGGACAAGCTTGTATAAACAGCAAAGCTTGGTCCCTAGTTTATAATCCACTGAATTTTTAATGCTACGTGATGACAATAAAAACAATAAACACAAACAATAAAAGCAAGTTTGACCATCATTTACTGAGAAACTTGGTGGGGATGCCATAAGGGTGAGGCTAGGATCATGTGTATTCTTTGAAGGTTCCGAATGAGGAGCCAATGAATATAAAATATGCCCCTTTTGAATTGTGTTGAGGGTTGTTTGGTGTGTATTTCAGTAATTCCATGGTGCTAGACACACACTGATTTTCTTTGGTTGAGAGTGTACTGACACTAGATGAGCCACACTGTATGAACCCCAAAGTCCAGTTAGTTTAACTAGTAAAATCATGCCGTGCCGTGCCCAGGCATGGTAAACTTAGCATTGCCTGGCCCCACCTGGGGAGTTACAGTATGCTGGGGCATGGTTCAGCTGGACTCAGTCATGGTACACATAATATGATCACTGACCATGCCTGCGCAATGGATGAAGGCCGCGGGTCATTGCACCCAAAATTACTTTAAATAAACCACAAAATAAGGATGTTACTCATAAACCGCATTGTGCTGTGCAATAGCACTTTTCTTCCTATATATATTCTACCACACAAAATGCATGGTGATGAGGAAAGTGCTCTGGCCTGGACCGTTAAACACAATGCGAGTGCAGACCAGCATGGTCGGGGGGGGGGGGCAGGGGGGACAATCAAACTCAGGCATGATACCAAGGCCAAGGTATCATGGCCAAGTGTGAGAACACCCTTCGACTCCATTAGGGGATTAAACTGGTCATTGTCAGGTGCGGTTGTTGATCCGCAGTACAAGGACTGGAAAGTTATGGTTTCGGTTAAGAAATGCTTTGAGCTGGGAGAAAGCAGTGTTATTAAACTGTGTTCAGACTAATATGAAACACTGACAGCTTTTGATAAATGGGGTGGTTATTAGTGCGTATGGCTGTTTGAGTTCCATCTCCCTAGAAGTTTGATTACTGTCTTTGGCATAGCTTTGCAGCAGTTAGACTCAGAGTTTCCCCTGATTTATACCTGACAGCAGAAGCTGAAATGTGAATGATGACTTGTAAAATGTAATGCTTCTGAAATGAGTTGCCTTTGATTATGTGGTTGTATTCAGGGTGTAACCAGGGATCACACACTTCTTACAGAGTATTGGAATTGCCTGATTTGAGAATTGTGTGAGGGGTATGCATAGGGTGACACATGAATGGATTCAAATATATTCTTGGGCTGAAAATTCAAATAGTAAAGGAAACGGGAGAAAATGCTGTCTTCTATGGTGCAATAGTCGTGTAAGGGAAGGTGATAGGAACATGAGAGCAATTTGACCTGTGGTCAAATAATCAAGTTTGTTGAGAGAACAATAGTTAATTTGTTTTCCCTTTGATTTTTTTCTATTTTTTCTTATTTTAATTAAAATAATGTAAATTTGGGATCATTGTTTTTTTTAACATAACTTGCTTTGTGAAATAACCGTTTTCCTTCTTAAATTTAGGATGAGTAAATTACACTTGGGCCAAGAATGTGCCACTTGAAGACAATATTTTCTTTTGGCAAGATCTGGAAAGAAAGAAATCATGCTTTACCAGTGTGTTTGGAGTATGGCAATAAAACAAATGCCCTTTCCATTGGCAGCAATATTAGCCAGATACAACCATCCACTCTATTTTTTACTTTTCTACAAAATGACCCATCGACCAGTACACGACCCTGTTATCATATCATAATTGCAAGTGGCAACTTGGCAAGGTACACAGGGTGAACAGAAGCAAATATGGTTATGACTCGCTCCCCGTGTGCAATCCCTGATGGAAACCACCTGTCGTTCATCTGTCTGATTGTGATCATGCGTTTCCTGTTGGCTTCCTGTTAGTCTTTTGTATTTAGTCCGCATCTGAGTTAGTCTCCCTAGGTCTGTCATTGTGATGTCTTGTGGCGTTCACCCGTGTGTTCTCAGAATAAACCCGTGTTCCTTTGAAAATACCCGCTCTCCTCGTCTTTGCCTACCTACGCCGCCGACATCCAGGCACGCTGCGAACCTGCGCGTGACAGGAGGCTGCAGTAGAACTTCTGTGAGACAAGGCTATGCTGTTCTGTGCTGTCCCAACATATGGAGCTTTTGTACATCTTTGTGCACAATGAACTTCGTTTAGTGGCTAAAGGAATGTCTCATAGCCTACTTTGTGAAACTTGATTTGTGTACTTCACTTGACAGATAAAAAACTTGTTCCTCGCAGAGTATCATTGAAAAATTGTCTTCAAACAGATTTTACGTCTGCAGTTTCAAATGGTGATGTTCAGAACAACAGCAAGCACACTGCTGTTAATACTTGCATCCAGAATTCCATTCCTTTACTTCATAAAAATAGCATAAAATATTGAGGCAAATGTTTCTGAGAGGTTTTGCCAATGATTTTCTATAATTTTAGCAAGAACGGGACATTGTTAGGAGTGATAGGTGACTCCGCCTCTGTAAGATAACAACCTTGCATCTTCCCAGGAGGAGAAAAGCCAATAAATTGAAATTTGCGGACAGCCACCATGCATTAAAAGTGTGAGGAATAAATCAAAATAGCTCTTGGGTTGGGAAATTGGAAAAGGAATGAAGACCTAGTCGATTTCCTACACACTGGCCGTTTCATTAAAGCACCGTCAGCCGGGGTCACATGGAGAAAGATGTAGCCCAACACAGACACAAAGATACTCTCTTCACTGAACACAAGCTAAAACATCTGTTATTGATCTCATTGTAGAGGTGTATACGTGTGTTTGGGTGTTTGTATGCCTTGTGTATGTGTTTGTACTCTGTAAAACATGAACCCAGTAATTTAGTTTAAAAATTGCTCTAATTATGTAGAAATACATGGCTTATTTGAATGTAGTTGAATGTTTTTTGGCATCTTGCGGTTACTCTTCCCACTCACCCTTAATTGGTATGCAGTATAAGAAGCATTATTGCATTAGAACAACCAAAACTGCTTTAATATTTCATGCACCCCCTGGCATACGATTCACACTGCAGTGGAACAGTTGCTCTGTTGCTGTTTGCTTAACAAGGCTCACATTACACCCCCCATTTGACTCCCCATCTATCCACGGAGACACATTAACTGTACTGATTGTTCACAGTTTCTAATTATGAATGATTTTATCTACTGCACTTTTATGTATGCACTCAATAAAACATATGCATCAACAAAATATAGTTAGAAATTACATAACACACATGCAATCACATACATACAGAACACCATTAAAGACATTTGAATCAAAGACAGACATGCTTTTTACTGAAGTAAAGGACAGTCCAAGGTAAAAATGAAAAATGTTACTGTAGCCATGGAAACCAATAAAAATGTCTTGGAAAATCTCTCCAGTTATAGTAATTTTTAGAAAAGTACTCTAAACTTATCATAATAACAAGTACTGAGCTTGTCAGGATAATACAGTCTGTCTGTATAATACACCACAGGAGAAATGTATTATTTTGAGACATGTTTGATGTAAAATACATAATTTTCACTTATAAACTATGTAGGATTACATTATACTATAATTTAAGAATATTTCAAACAAAAAATTCGATAGTGATACAGTACCCGAAAATATGAAGAAACTGAATGGTAATCTGACAGTTTAATAGGGCCAAGCCTGGACTGGACTGGCCGTCTGGCCCAGCAGGCATTTTCCCAGTGGGCTGATGGGAATGTGGGTCTTCAAAATTGATAGTGATAGCCCTTCCTGTGCTCAGAAAAATTAACTAAGGGGCAATTTTAATCCCTGTCCAGTCCAGTGCCAAGCTGACTGATGCCTGGACAGAAATGACCTACCTCGACCAATGAAAAACATTGTGAATTTACAAAGCAAGTATTTTTAATTACAGTTGTTCATCCATGATTAATGGTTGATAAGTGAACTACAGTGGAAATGCGAGTATATACTATCCTTCTTGAAAAGAAGAAATAAAGGGAGGCGTCACGTTCGGTGGTGTCGGGAGGGTAAGCAGGTGTGGAAGCCAGGAATGCGGGCAGGAAACTGGGTTTATTTAGGCAAGCTGAGAGACAGCACCACCTCCATGTAACGTTAATGACAGATCTGGGGGAGACTGACTCAGACGCGGACTAAATACTCAAGACAAGCAGGAACTAATAGACAACAGGTGATCACAAATCAGGAATTGACACGAGGTAATGAGGGGCGACGTGGCACACACGAGGCTCGGATGGGCAGGTCGTAACAGGAGGTCTTTACTGACACATATATATTTTTTCCTATAGTTAGTTATCTTAACCCTACAGGATGGTCAAGAAACATGAAGCCCCATGCCTGCAAAGAAGAATATATTACCAGGTGAGAGCAAAACCCAAACAGACGGGGGGCAAACACGGGGGAACCGCCCACAGGGGGAACACAATGAGGGGGCAAAGAGGCAAAGGGTAGGGTGAACTAGAAAGCCGGAGGGATCCCAAGTGGGCAGAAGACAGGAGCAACAGGCAAACAGCTAGGTTGCCAACTTCATTTGCAGCTCAACGCTCCCAGTACCTCGATGTAGCTTCCTAGCTTATGACAGCTAGCTAATGCTAGCAGATAAAGTTGACCACGTATCATTAGAAATTGGGGAACACATGCAACAGTGTTTCAGTCAGAAATATGACCAACTGTTGTACAATACTGACTGTAATCTCCAATATGCTTGGCTTTATCTACATATCTCGTCTGTGATTTGAAGGTTGGTTCAGGGCAGTGTTGTGGTGGTGATGAAGAACGTTCTACTACACTCAACTTAGGGGTGGGCTGTCTGACAACTTTATATCGTGATTAATCTTGAAGACATTCATGATCTACTTTTCATGCAGATTGTAGAGATTGTGATCTTTCATGTTTTTCTATTAAAATTTCAGATAAAACTTCGATAGCCGATTGTTGAGTGTCACTGTACTACATTTCATCACTCACCCTGCCAATAGCTAGTACAGTGCCATGTAATAAAGTACATTTACTTGAGTACTACACTTAAGTAAATTTTTTGAGTATCTGCATTTGAGTATCTATTTTTTTGGAAACATGACTTTTACTCCACTACATTTGAAAGACAAATATTGTACTTTTGACTCCACTATGGTTTTATGTTCTCGTTCCTCATTTTTTTAAAGTATAGCTTTGAAGTCAGCAGATACATTTTCTTTTCTAAAATGTGATAGATGATATTGCGCGTGTCACAAGGGCAAAACTAGATTAAACTACTCCTAAGTTGTCAGTCAAGTTCAAAGCAGATGCTGCATTTTTTAACAGTTGAACTTGGCTATTGTAATGATGACTACTACTATGGCAGGTCAGGTCTGGTCAGGCTGGGGAGCATGCGTTTATGCAGCACGTTGCCACACCCACCACATGGCAAAATTCATCGGGATGTTCATGGTCCAGTCTTATCCTCCAGAAATGCCCATCCATCTGCTGCAGCCAGGTATTACAAGGGTGTCCCTTTAGACCTGGTCCAGTCACTTGGGTCCCCAGCAATGAGGATCCTGCAAGCCTCAGGGAAATGCACTACATGGCCATAGTGCCATAACTGAGGCTCAATCATGATGAAGGTAATGTGCCTCATTCAGGACTCAAACCAGTAGTAACCAAGAATTCTTAGAAGAGAAACAGTACCGAAGGAATCCAACCTGTCTCAGCTCACTGGATAGCGTCCACGTCACACAGCTATACAGTAATGCTTGGATCTTGGGCCATATCCAGGATAGCCACAATCCCAGACACTCAGACTCCTAGCTCATTCTCTCGAGAGCTCTGATTACAGCATTGTCTGCAAAGTCAAGATCAGTAAATCTTTCTTCACTAATGGACACCCGACAGCTGGACCCCACGACCTTGCCTCTTCACCCAGTCCATACAAGTATTGAACAGAGTAAGAGCAAGAACACACCCCTGGCAAACCCCAGAATCAACTGGGTAGAATGCAGAGGTTCTCCCTCCACTCTGCACAGCACTCACAGTACCAGTGTACAGGCCGGCCATGATGTCCAGCAACTACGGGGGGACCCTGTGAAGTCTTAGGATGTCCCACAGGGCAACTCGATCAACTGTGTTGAATGCTTCATGGAAATTGACAAAAGCTGCAAAGAACCTCTGCCAATATTCACGCTTGCGCTCAATGACAACCCTCAGTACCATGATACAGTCGATGGTAGACTTCTTAGATGCAAAACCAGACTCTGGCCGCTGACAGACAAGCAAGTGATCCTGTTAAGGGTGACCCTAGCAAGGACCTTACCTGGCATTGAAAGCAGTGTTATCCCCCTGTAGTTGTCGCAATCCAGGCGATCACCCTTTCCTTTCCAGATGGGGTCTACAAGTCCAATTTTCCAGTCAATTGAGATGATTCCTGACTCCCAAATGGAAGCAAAGAAGCAATGCCATGAAGACAGCCTTACCAGCAGCCTGGAAAACTTCACCCTGGATACCAGAGATCTCTGCAGCCTTCCCTATTTCCAGCTGATTTACCACCCTTGCAATTTCAGTGAGACTGGGTGGTTCACAGCTGACCAAAGGATCAGCTTCGAGAACTGTGGACCCAGAGATGCCCAAAATCCTGGCCGGAGGGTCAGCTTTAAACAACTGCTCAAAGTAGCTGGCCCAGTGAGTCACAACTGCAGTGTCAACCATATGGACCATTCCATCACCCGCCCTGACTGCTAGCCTCCGAGGAACAGATAGGTGACAAAACATAAATTAAAATCTATTTATTTGAGTAACATATGGTTATTATTTAGGGTGGAAATCAGCCCTGATTTTTTTTTAAAGTATTTTAAGTCTCTTCAATAACAAATGTATAATGCACTAAAAGTGACAATTCTGTACCTTTCTGTACAGCCATTTTGGAATTTATCTGTTTGCATTGGATTTGTGGGGGG
>JABFEB020000092.1:11748486-11768187 GCA_019775895.2 Stomatorhinus ivindoensis | reverse complement strand
CCCAATCATTTGGGGTCATGGTGTGGAGCCTATTCCAGACGGGTTAGGGTACATGGCGGGGATACAACCTGGATGGGATGCCAGATGTGAGGCAGCAATGCCATCCACTCAGCCACCATGCCACGGTTTGCCCTTGAACATAAATAACAAATTTACTTGGTGGAAGAGATCAAAGCAATCAGTGTTGATGTTAGAGACGAAGGCGTTTACAGTGCATGCGCGTATTGACTCTCATGCCCTTTAAAACAGTGTTTTTCAACATTGGCACTGACTGCACTCTGTGCATGTTGGCTTTCATTCCAGCTGAGCTTTTAATTAACTGTCCTTGAATGAGCTTATGATTGAATGAATTACATAATTTGAATAATGTTAAAGTGATTACTAAAAAATGGATAAGGAAGACGGGATTTTATTTCCTGTTCATATGTATATTCTTTTAAAGAGGCACTCTGTGTTGTTTGAGCAACAACTAGTTTGACAAGTTTAATCCACAATGGACCTCTGTAGGTCCTAACGGTGGTTATTGTTTTCAGGTTAAAATGTGTTTTCACATGCTTCTGTACTGGTCCTTCTGACGGACATTATAATTGTCCATCTTCCAATGGCTTTTCCTGGACAGGGTCACACTGGACATATGCCATCCTGGGTGTTACATTGAAGATCATGTAAGCTCCAGGTTCACTGCAGTCACGTACTGAATACATAGTATGGAAGGTATTAATAATATAAGTAACATTAATTAGTAGTCCACTGCCCATTTTAACTAATATAGAAATAAAATGGATTTTCTTTTATCTCCTGATATCTAATTGGTCTCGAATGCATGTACCGTACAAACACCATAAGAGATCTTCAGCTGTCTTATAGAATTGGGCACCTTTTGGACGTGCCATGAAAAGTATTGTTATGTAACCGAATACGTATAATTGAGATTTCTGTATTATTCTTGTGCAGGTCTTCATATAAGTTTTAAAATAGGGTTTGGCTGTATTCAGCCTCAATTTATCTGTTTCACTGTTGCAGTAGCTTCCCTTAGGGTGTGGACCATTCTCCTTAGCATCTCTTAATCTCTTAGCATCTCTTAGCATTCTCCTTAGCATCTCTTTTTAGTTGTATTTTGTATTCTAATCCCTGTGTAATAAGAAAGCATATTTCATTTGCCTACTTGCTTTTCCTTTGCTATGGTATAATATATTTGTACAGAACTTTTTTTCTTCTGATTTGTGTCTAGTGCTATTGAGGCATTATGAATAAACTTAATGGGTGTAAGCTTGGGTGCCTCAGCCAGAACTCTCCGTACAATGGAAGCATTTTATTATTAAACTTCATTAATGGCTGTGGAATAAATAGCCTCAAGCTCGCTTATGTCCCTCCGCTCAGACTTCACTGCTGCTCTCCTTTATCTTATTGGAAGTCACTCTTCTACTTCTAAGATTTGTTCCAGGTGAGATACAGAGCATCATGCCATGTGACATGGAGGAAGGAACAAGAATTTCATTTGGGGATGGGAATTTAGAAGGGTTTCAGAAAATCAACTCTGGTGGGGGGGGGGGGGGTGAAAATATGAGATGTCATAAGTGCATATGGGTAAGGGGGGATAGAACTGTGCGCGTTGAGGTGTGGATCCATTTCCTGGAAGCGGAGTAAAGAAATGCAAAATCAAAAAAGTATGGCTTCATCTTCAGGGCAACTCTGCAAGATGGAGCTTCTCTCAAAATCCATGTAAGATGCAAAATTTATCATGCCTGAAGGAGAAAAAGTAGAAGATTACCTTTAATGGGTCAATTTCTAAGAGTTCCTGGAGTTTCTTCTGTATTTCTACAAAATAATCTAATTAGTCAATATATGAATGTCTTTAACGCAGATATTAAATATAGTATTTGAAATAAAAATGTCTCAGTGAGTATTGCATTAGCAGGTTCGTTCTTTTATTTATTTCATTATTCTGAGACTTGTGCCGTGCACTTTTTGCTTAAGGCATCATATAAGGATCAAATAAATAGACAGACCACAAGGTTACAAATAAAAACATGTAATAACTACTGAAATACATAGAACCACTGAAATACCGCCTACATCAGCTAAATGATCATACACGGGTTTAGTGCTCTTATCTGAGCTGCGCAGGACCTGCAGAAAGAAGACGTCAGGAGGATAATATTTTCCATATCATCTAACAAAAGATCACCAGTAAACTAAGGAAAAGGTGCTTGAAACAGCTAATCATTCCTCTGATTACCTGGATCAACCTCACCTTTATTTCATTATCTCACGTAATGGTATCAATTTATTTTTATATTTTTGTAAAGCATTATTCACCTCATTGCAGGTTAAATCTACATTTCATTTTGAACAGAAATGCAAGGAAAAAGACGGTAACTGTTTGAATCTAGTCATCCCTCATTACTTCTTATCTCATAACTCCTGATTTCTTTTTATGACATTTTAAGAAAGGTCACTTACTTGTTCCACAAGGTTAAATAAGTATATCATTAGAGGAAAAATGTTACCCTCGATAGATATGCTCCTCTTCTCCATGCATTGAGGTGAATAAAGGAACTGTTCAGAAACCTATGTGTCATTTTGGACAACTTCATCCTGGACATCCAGGGGTGATTATTGCTATCTTAAAATTGAACTACAGGTTTGTGAAATAAAAAACACATTTTTCTTATGTTCTGTAGATCTACGCAAAAAAAGAAACAAGAACAACCAGCCTTACTTTTAAAACATTAATTAAGCTTATTCTTAGAGTGTGACTCTACTAAATTGTCTTTTTCTCCAAACGGTATTTATTTTGTAGAAAAAAATGTCTTTTCATTAATTCAGTTGGATAATTTAATCTATGTTGGAAAAGGCTGAAAATTTGCTTGATTTCATTTTATTTTGCTTCAATTAACTAGATACTTAAGGGGTTAAGTATCTAAAATAAGTATATTCAGTACTATTGTTGCTGTAATGGGTCTGCCTGCGATACAAACATTGCTCGCTGCACATCCATGCATCAGTATTTATGAAATATCTGCATTTTATAAGAATAATGGGCTCAGAGCACAGCTATTTGTAATTAATTTTATTTATTTCCCACTACCACCCCCCCTCTTCGGAGGACAACTTTATTTTACATTAAATTAAAGGAGTAAAGAGTGTGGCCGCTCCAAAATCACCCGTCCTAGTACCATGATTATAAAAAAAAATGATGATATTGATCGTTCAACCTCAAATGCGCCCATTCTTGTGTGTGCAAGTGTAGGTGTGAACAGTGTTGTCATTGGATGTGATGGCATTTGATGCCGTCAGGGGGGGCGTGACAGTGCCCTCACCCCCAGGCCCAAGGCGAAGGCAGAGGGAACCAGGCAACCGAGGCCACCCCACCTCCCCCATGGCATGAGGGCCCACGGCCACGTGTCCCACAGACAATCATCTGCCCATGAGGAAGCCCACGAGGGACTAAGGGGGCACCAACCCCGGTACAGGGAGGCCCGCAGAGGGGGGACGGGCGGCCAGGGAGCGGCAGACGCCCAGCCCAAACCGAAGCCCCCAATTCACCCGGCAGGCCCCAGAGTGTCCCAAGATTCCCTGGACCACCCACCAGAGCCCCACCACAGCGCAGCAGAACCAATGGCCACCTTCCCACGACCCACTGTCTGTAATTTTGGTGCAACTGATGAATAAGTAGAAAAATAACGTGTATATTTTTTTCAACTCAGATACTTCATTAACTTCCCTCTTGATTTCAAAGGAAAGGCATTTGGGAAACCCCATAGCACTGCATTTTCACAAACGTAAGGTCAGTTTTTTTAAGATCTGCACTACTTTAGAAGCTGATAACAGATTTTCAGTTTCTACTGATTAAAATAATGCATATGTTCTGTCACCAAATTGAGTCTCCCTAGGTTACAGACATTAACAACACAATAAGGCCATGGCAGAGCTAGAGCAAGACAAGACCGTGGCAGGGCTAGACCAAGACAAGACCATGGCAGGGCTAGACCATGACACGACCGTGGCAGGGCTAGACCAAGACAAGACCGTGGCAGGACTAGACCAAGACAAGACCGTGGCAGGGCTAGACCAAGACAAGACTGTGGCAGGGCTAGACTAGGTCAAGATCAGAAACAGACTAATGTTTGAGTCTACATAACACAACACATATAGACTATAGAATGAGAGCATATCTTGGGGCTAGGCAGTATGGCCTAATGTATGTGTCACAGTATAATTTGAACCCATCCATCCATCTCTTTTCTGAAAATGCTTATCCTATTCAGGGTCGCAAGGGGTCGGGAACCTATCCCGAAAGGGAGGGAAAAACCCAGGACGAGGCACCAACCCATCCCAGGGCACACATACAGCAATATGAACCGTGGGAACTTTTTCTAAATGTAAATGCCTCTATACAAAGGTCATTTTTTTCAAACGAGACATACCTTATTGGTTGCATGTCAACCTCGTAGCAGGACGTTTTACACCCAGTCACAGTACTATGTTAATCCTTAATCTATTTTTGGGCGTTTTTCTGTCCTTTCAAATTTAGGCTTTTTTACATTTCATGTACATGAGCCACGTGCTTTATGATTTTGGTTTCGGATATTTTGGGCAATTCAGACATCATAATTTGAAATGTAAATACTGATACATTCATTATTATCCTTCTTGTGAGGAAAACAACTTGCACCTATTGAACTTTCTCAATTTTTAGTCTCATCTAATATAAACATTTGCAGACACTACAGATATTATCTTTTAATTGTTGAGGTTAGAGTCTCTATTATGTGGCAATGCAGAGGTTTCATTGGGGACCTTTCAATGGCTTCGTATTGTGAAGGAATACAGAATATCTTCGATCATGCATCCATTTTGGCATCCATTTGCTAACATATAGACAGCAACGTCCAATAACAGAACCAAAATCACAAGAATAATAGTGTAATTTAGGGACGTTTATGTCATTTATAGGCCTTACCTAAAGGTCGAAGTTCAAGTTCAACTTAGCATGGTTTTCCAGTAAGCAGAATTGCCCATAGGTGTGCATATATGAGTGAATGGTGTGGCAGTGGCTGCAATGGGAGGGCGCCCCGTCCTAGGATGTTCCCTGGGTTGTGCCGGTAGCCGCTGAGATAGGATAAGCGGTTACAGAAAATTAATGTATGGATGAATGGCTTTACAGTATATGTGAATTAAATACAATAGGCAGAGAACAGGCTGTGGCATTTTGTCATGGATACGCAGAAGGAAAATTATCACAACAGGCCATATTTTTGAAGAGTATTTCAACAGCCAAATAGTTTGCCTGATCCTTCCAACCACTACACAATGACATCAGATCACAGTCCATGCCCATGGGCTTGAATGTCTATATCCACATTGGGGGGTTATTCAATAATTTTTAAAGATGTAATTTCCCCTAAAATCAAGTCGATAACCAATGCTTTTTCACTATGCCTCAGTGCTTTTCCTAATATCCCTGTTCAGTCCGTTACAACATCTATATGTTCATGTAATTGATGTCGTTCCACCATGGCGGTAATCTCTTCTCTTCCAGAGGGAAGGACATTCATTTTAAAAATGCAATTTCTCTGAATTGTTAAATATCCTATTGGTACAGTTCTTACCACAAATAAATACTGGATGGATGGATAAATATGTGAATCATGTACAACGGATACTTTCATTAATACCCTGTATGAGAAGTGGTTGGAAAGTGGTGGTGAATGTTTAACAATAAAAATATTGCCAGGATATTATTCAGGAGTTTTTAAAGTCATTGCAACACTTACTCCTAGTGGGGCAAAGAACAGATGCGTGTGAAGAAAGAGGGATATATGGATAAATGCCAGCTGATCACAGGACACACACGCTTTCAAAATGTTTGTTTTGGGACTGCAGGAGGAAGGCAGGGCACTGAGAGAAAACTGCCCACAACACAGAGAAGACACGGCAAATCCAGACACAGGGTGGGGCGGCGGGACTGAATCCCCAGCCCTCCGCTGCGAGCAAACCTGCAATACCTACTGCTGTTAAGGTGCCTGTCACTCAAGATATTGTAGCAATTATTGGTTGTATAATGAGCTGATTTAAAAATAGGTTTAGAATATTAGAGTATTACTAGTCCTCATGATATTGGGAACATTTTTATTGTAATCAAGAGGTCTAACATGGATAACAGCCATGATTTCATGGTAACGGTCCTTTTATATCATTAATGATGCATATGCCTGTCCTCTGTCTCCGTCCCCTGAGGTCAATTAGAAAAAGAGGATATCTCTCTTGTCTAAAACTGTTACCTTTTTGTAGCTGCCATCTGTGTTAAAATATTAATAGATTTGCAAAAACAAATCAGTTAAGCCAAATATGATGGCTTCCATTCCTTTTGGTTATTTTTAAAAAATCTGTCCTTAAGGAATATGTACTTTAATCAGACTGTAATCTTTTGCTGTCCTTGGATGCCATTTCAATTCCCTTCTTCGACATTTTTTATTATTTTTAACTGTTACGTAGTTATACTGAAGGTGATGCAGTACTGCTCACAGAAATATATTCTTAAAAGTCAGTTCTTTTAAATATATCAAAATCCTTGACCAACAAAGGAAGCAGAGTCATAAACAGCAAATCAATTTAATACTACACAACTGCATTTCTAATAGTAACAATACGTCTGTCAATACTAACCATATAAACGTTTTTGACAATCTTACAATTTGCTGAAAATGAAAGCTTCAGATAGAGCCATAACTGGATACTATGTTACTGTTGAGGAAATCTTTGCAATTGACAATTTCCACTGTTTGTGGGAACAACTTGATTGCCTTGAAGCCTTTGTCTCCTTCAATGAACCCCTGCACTTTCAAATGCAGCCCTTTCAGAACTCATTAGTGCTTTTAGTATTCTTATGCTCTTCAGTTACATAACGAAGGACACCAAAATGTACTGATTTATTAAAGGAGATATATTAGAACTAGAACTCTGAGCTGACCATTCAGCCAAGTTACTCATATATGAAAGTAACACCCAATTTACTCAGTCATGAGACTAAATGACTTAAAAAATGTATTAAATAAGTGTTTATTTGTACTAAAAACATGTACTGAATAATTCAGAGTTCCTAAAAATCATGCACCTTAACTATACTTAAGCTCAACTACACATTAACGTAACAATATTTAAGGAGATGCTTTTTATAATAAATAGTATTGCTTTATCATATCAGAGCTTCAGATGTTTAAATCTGGAATGATAACAGTGACTGACGATGTATGTAGTGCTCCCAAAACTTTGAGTACATCGGATTGAAACCATAATTATAATGCATATGATGCAATTCGTTCTGGATCAATAGGAGTGTACATCTAGAAAGAGAAATAAGATTTAAAATGCAAGTGTCCAACTGCTTTGTATTTCAAAGACAGAATGGACGGGTGCTTGGGTTCTGTATAGGTGGTTCACACTGTTGAGTTGGTGATGCACGGCAATCTCAACCAGCATCGTTGCCACAGCATGCTGCAAAGGTATGCCCATACATCTGGGACTATTTTACAGGATTGTAGCTAATTCAGCGATCCTCCATAATTTAGAAAAAAATTACCAAAAATGCCTCAAAATTGCTCAAGAACAATTAGGAAAAGGAGAGTGAAGGACAACTCGGCTAATGGCACGGCCTGCCCAGTCTCTAGACCTCAATCCCGTAGTCAAAGTATAGCAATCAGGGCTGGAAATTAAGATCGCTCACTCGTTGAAGTGGAGTAATTTTAGATAAAGGATGAGTATAAAACCTAAACATTAGCTAGAAAAAAAATGCATGCCAGACTACAATAAAAAACATTTCTCACACAGATGTGTACATTGCTGCCTGTCTAAAGATTTTCTTGGCCAATTCCAATTTCAGACTCATCCCAGTTGACCATTCAACTAGAAGGGCTCAACTGGTATTCGTTATTATATTTCCCATTGTGCTGTCAAGGTGAATGCATTAACGTATTAGTTTTAATTTTAAAACTGTACCATTGCTACTTTTATTTATGCCATGATGATAGTCCAATGGGAGAACAGTATTTTATTTATACCATGATGACAGTCCAATGGGAGAACAGTATTGGATGATAGTCCAATGGTAGAACAGTATTGGCAAGCATGTTGGCCAGCTAGAACAAAAAGATACTTTGTTGGTCAAGGATTTTAATATATTTAAAAGAACTGACGTTTAAGAATATATATCTGTGAGCAGTACCGCATCACCTTCAGTATAACTACATAACAGTTAAAAATAATTTAAAAAACTAGATTTAATGCAACATTTTCTTTCTCAATCCCCCCACCCCTCATCAATGAAGCATTAAAATTAAGAATAAAAAAAAATGAGGATGTGACAATCAGAAATTATTGCATAGCTTGGTGATTGGTACGGATTGGTTATGTACTGACTATGCTACTATGTTGTGCTTTGAATAAGAACATTGTTTATGGAAACTTTTACTGAAAATTGTTTCTTAAATAGTAATTTCTTATGTTGCGCTGACCTTTGATTGCTCCATATGCATTGAAAACCAATAGTAAATTTTGGAATAGTGAAAATCTATCTGGGCTTTTATATTTTGTGTTGAACTAGCACAGTTACCTAGTAACAAAAAATCTTAAGTCCTACCCTGACAGCAACCCAGAAGCATCCAAATCACTGGCTATTGCTGCCAGATGGCAAGGCTAGCTGTCTGATTTCATGCTAAAACTGAAACTGAAAACCTTGTGTTATCAAGGAAAATGGTGGCTTGCTTAGAAACATTTCCCATTACTGTTTTATAGTCCTGTCGTTTCGTTTTGTTTTTTGTTTTGTGTGACATAATCTGTTTTACCAGATAAAGATTATGTAGGATGGCATGATGGCTGAGTGGGATGCAGCCCCTGACATCTGTATGGTTGGGGGCTTGAGTCTCACCTCTGCTTTGCTTTGTGTGTAGGGCTTACATGTTTTTGCTGCATTACTTTGTAAGAAATCAACAGGTTTACCGAATGACAGTATTTGATAAACTCTACCAAGATTTTAATATAATTGGAAGGAATATAAAACTAAACCGTTTCTAAATTAGGCCATAACTATAACAAAAGAATAGTGGTACTGTTCCTGTAAGTTGGATCGATCCCACAAATCCCATCTTGCCCCTGAACTACACAATGCTCCCACATATACTACTGGTGTCATAACTAATCAGATCTTCTATTTAAATTTTGTCGTGGTTCATTATTTTATATTTCTCTAGCAAAAATCTAAGGTCAATGGTAGCTTGTGTTTTTCTTTAGTCAAATATATGATGTATAACCAGACTTAGATTTTTGTATAATTTGAAGTTTTGAAATGCAACTTAAAGATTCCTAATCTTCTAAAAGGTTTTTTTTTCAGTATTCCTCCCCAGTTTTGCATTTCAAAGTAAAGAAGGAAAGAATATTAAGTGTTATCAGAATTTCATTGTGATTGCTTCAGAATTACTATCTCTATTCTCAAAGAAAATTGGGAAAGGTATCTGAATTTCTTCTAAGTAGATATCTGATTGCTTCAAGTCTCCTTACTAGTATCCATGACAACCACCATCTGCAAATGTGCTGGGCGTCATTGATCCTCTATATCTTAGACATCAGTAGAGGCCCAGCAGTCATTGACCCCTATTTATCCCACACCACTATTATTCTGCGAATATGTTCTATACACCCATAATAATACAGTGGAATCACCAGAAATTCCACAGAATGCATTTCACATTGAATCAATTACATCAATGCATTGTACGAATTTAATGAAACAAAAGAGACCTCGCATTGGTTTCTTTTATTATCATTTTAACACACTTAAAGAATATCTATAGCAGTACCCTAGAGTATAACAGATGCTTGCCTATGTATCTTTGAAGCAGAGTTAATGTTAAAACCTCCTTCCTATTGCTAATACTTTATTAGCCTGACATTTACCATGTGCAGAGAGGACTCTATCAGCACTCCATGTAAATGTCAGGTCTCACAGAGTTTATTGGGATTTATAATGTTATTTGTATCTCTTATCAGAGACATCTACACCAACAAACAAATATAAATAAATTCACATAAAACTATCTGTATATATACAGATAGTTTTATGTGAATTTATTTATCTACACATTATTACAAATTCAGTTGAGATGTTTGGGAATATACCAAAGAAAACTGAATAAAGCCATGATATTTAAAAATGAGCTCCATCTATTTTAAAATCTTTTTCTCACAAAACATTTTGAGTTAATCACTTAATATGTTGATCTCACTTATATGTTGTAGGCTAAGACTTCAGAAAGAATGGAGCCTCTGTTATTGGGCAAGTAAACTGAAAAGCCATAAAATAGATAACAGTGTAAATTGCCCAAGTCTGATAAAGATCCTTTTCTTACTTCTAAGACATTGCATTACTATGAAACTACATTCAGCCAATTTAAAAACACTATTAAAATTTCTCAGAGAAATCCATTGCTATAGTTTCACAGAGAGAAAAATATGATATAATTAAAAAAGTTACCTGAAAGGAGAATTGCAAATTAGCATTTATATCAGTTTAATTTGTTACACATTTCTATTAAACTGCACGACTAATCTATATATTATGTCTTTTTTCTCTCAAGGTAAGCTCTGCAAAATATATGAAGGCATTCAGCAAACCAGCCAACTCAAACAGTTGTATTTTCTGATGGAATTTACAAGTTCATTACAGTAGTTCATTATAGTAGCTGTATTTTGATCATTAATCTGTTTACTGTCTGAGGAGCTGCATTACTTTCTGATAATTAATTAAGACACCATAGCAATGCACAGGTCTTTAAGAATAGAAAAACTTACTATAAATGCAGTGTCAATTTCAAAGAATAATGACTATACTCTTTGGAGAGGAAATGGTAATAAATTGCACTACCATACATATTCTACAAACACAAATGTACATTTAAACAATCACTAGTATCTTACCATGGATTCTTGGTGAATGAGCATGATGTCAGACTAAGCAGATATAGTAATTTAAATAAAAGTGTGAAACTTAATGGTAAGGCTATTTTTGTAGGCAAAGAAAAAAGATGATCAATATAGTGATATCTATACTTTTTTTTCTATTCTACTTGTATACATACACAAAGACAACTTCCACTTAGATTTTTTTTTGTTTTTCTGACTTTTGACATGTGTCTTGAGATATGTGAAATGTCAGACTAGTGGAATCTCTCAAAGACCCAGCTGAAATCTTTTTTAGATAGAGGGGAGCCTTCCGTGAGCTTTTCAAAAATCTCATTATGGAAATATAGAAAGTACCAGAGATTAAAAGCATGATAAAAAAAATATGTTGGTGTTCTTTTTGAGAGTGTAAACTAAAAATGCCACTGGCAGGCTGCAAGGGACTAACTCTGTCTTCAATAGCCAAACAGACATGGCAGCAAGACGAGCTGGAAAATCTTGCTGATTGAGATGCAAAAGGGATCAATTAGGGAAATGAATCATGTTAAGTATAGATTATTGGGTTTGGGAACCGTGGCTGTGGAAGTTTGGCTGGAAGCTTGTGTTCAACAAGGGATTTGAAGTGTCACTACAGCTTTCCAATAGTTTCAGCCTCTGGCAATTTCCATCACCTATGAAAACACAACAACCTAGCAGTCCAAGTGTGGAGAGTAACATTAGTCTGTTAGCCACTGTGCCAAATAATATGTTCAGGTGAATCACAGAATATTCTTTCATATCCTTGCATCAGATTCAAAAACCTGGAGCTAACTTATGAGAAAGTAGAAAACATGGCCTAAGTACTTAATCCTTGCATCTTTAGCAACTGCTGGTCATGGCATCTGCATCATAGCTGCCACTAGTATCATGTCCCTTATGCCAATATCATTTTTATTTGGTACTCAGATATTACAGTCTTTTGCAAAATCATTTGCTTTTTTTCTTCATAACTGAAGATGCAAAAAAACTACTTTTGATAATCTGGTTGAGGATCTTAAAAAGATTACAAAACAGATTAATGTGTGTGATCATTTTTACAGGCTCAGCAAAGGTTACATGGCCGGTTGCTTGTATAACTATGCAAGGTCACTGCCTTTTAGTGCTGGAGTCCAGATTTTGAGTCTTTCCACAGTTTGCCACTCAAGATGATGATACACGTTTGCCATGTAACATTTTATAATTATTTGAAATGTTTTTTTCTATTGGGAAATATAAAAGGAAAAAAGAACTAAATGAAATAAAGGAATGAAGGACAGAAAGAGTTCTGTCGAAGTTAAGCTGATAATCAGTGAGCTCAGGTCTGAAGGATGCAGAAGAAATGAAAAAAAATAAGGCAAAGTATTTAATTGTAAAGTTTGGATATGCATACAATATGGGATATCCCCAATAACTGCGCAATTCCAGAGGTGGAAGACTGACATAACCATCATGCGCCGAGGCAGTCATCATAAAAACATAGCCTGAAGCAGCTCGTAGGCATGATGCATGCAATGTTATGATGAGAGGCCTAACTGAAAGATTTGCAAACTTCTATGTATTCATAATTCATCCTTTTATTGTAGCTTTACCTAAAGAAGGTGCTATAGAGAATGGGTAGCTTCACTCATTCAATCACTCATTCAGTTATCCATTCATTTATTTAGAAGACCATTGTGTCACATGTAGTCCAAAAACCAGTCATGCCTTTTGATCACATCCATCTTCAGAGGACCTCACCGGATAGTCGTACCCCCTTGTATGCATTGCATTTACTGCCATATTCTTCTGGTTAATACCGCATTGTTCAATACTGAGGTCTTCTCAGTCTTGGCTTTCTGGTTTCATCTTTTAGGTTTCTGATTCTGTATGATTTGGATTTGTTAGTTTGGTCTTGTTTTAGACATTTGACTTGGTCTCTGATAAGTTTCCCTACTGTCCATTTGGCTATTGCCCTGACCATGTTTAGTTATTCGAATCTGCCCTTTGTGGTATCCATTGGAACTTGGCACTTGAGTCTTGCTTCGCTGCCTGTTGACTTTGAGTCAAAATAAAGAAAATAAAGCAAAATTTTGCACAGTAAAATCATTCCAAAGTCCATATGCGTGTAAGATTGGATTTGTTGTTTTGCTATACTATACGCAGTTAGTTCATCATCATTTGTAAATCTAATCATTCTTATTTACCTCAGTCTGATTAAAAAAGCTGGCTGACTTAATTATAATGGGTCTTTTGGTTTGTCTATGCTGGCAAGGTGAAATAATGTCATTTTGCATATGTTATGTTATTGTTTTTTTGTTGTATGTAATTTTATTTTGTTGTTGTTGTGTATGTCATTCTCACTGGAATTTGAGAAGGCTGTGCTATTGTGTTAATACTTTTATGTGGTCCAAATGCTTTTCTAAGACTCGCCACAATACTCATTATGTTCAAAGTGGCATGCAATTCATGTAGTATGTCTATATATTATGATACATAATATTGCTGATGAAATGTTTTAAAAAGGCAGAATTTGTATTGTTTTGCAGTTTTCCGTCATAAATCACACACACACACTGTACATACATATATTATACATTATACACATACATTATATACATATTTATAAAATGTGTATGAGAGAGAGACAGGGGGGGGGGGTTGAAGGGAAGGAGACAGCAGTAGTACTGAAACCCCCCTCCCCTCCAAAAAAAAAAAATGATAATAAATCACAGGATGAGTCAGTTGCAGTTCTGCTGTAATAAGTGTTCTGACAGAGAAAGGATATGTGAAAGGGCAGAGACACTGAAAATCAATTCCACAGGTAAAAACAGGATCTACTCCATGATTATTACAATGAATGCGGCCTCTTGCATTTTGAAGAAAGATGACAGATTCAAGAACATTTGCGAAAATGAACCCAAGATGACTACTTCTGTTTTTGCTATGTTAAGGTTCTCTCTAATGGTTATCTTATCACCGATGACAACCACAAGCATGAATTAATGATCACAATCACCTGCAAACTCAAAGAATGAACAACAAGCTTATTCACACAGACATTGCTGAGGAATAACAATGAGTTCAGCATGCATTTTAACAGTTAAAAGTCATATTTATTTTGTGTGTCCATGAAAGCATCACTGCTTATACAGACATTAAGTCGAGGGCTTTTTACTAAAGAGTACATTAATACGGAAGGCAATATTACAGCAGAGTCCTCATAAGCATCATCAGAAAGGTTTCTGTAAGTCCCAGCATATAAAGTGCATGATCAGAAATTAGCCAAGTTACAATTACATACTTACAATTGCATAAGTTGTAAGTGACCTTGTCTGATAACAGTATGCTCAGTCTGCCTTTTCTAGTTTTGTATTATATTGTAGGTAGTGTATAGGTATTAGTATTGGAGCTAGGCTGCCTTTAAAAAAGGACGGGCTGAACACTGACTACTAGACACAGGAAAGCCATATCTGTGTGATTCTACTCCTTGGTCTTTTCTTTCTGGGTTGGAATTATTCAGACAACTGAATATAAATAATAATGTAGCCCAGGGACACAAAGTATGGGCACCATTTGTCCTTAAAAACAAAATTTTCCACCAGAGGTATTGTAGTTTCCTATGAAACCCACATTACTTATAGAACACCATTAAGCCAACCGGCATTTTATAGCCATTATTCTCCTGTAGGTGTTAAATGGGGTGGCCCTGCATCTTAGCAACATTTCAGTCGTGTCAGTGACATTAGGGAAAAAAATGTAAATAATTTTTTTAATTGTAACATTTACTACATTAAGCTGTATAACAAATCCATCCATCCATCCATCCATCCATCTTTTTTCTGAACCCACTAGTCCTATTCAGGGTTGTGAGGGCATCTGGAGTCTACTCCAGAAGGTAAGTCACACAAGGCGGGGAATAACCCAGGATGGGGTTCCAACCATTATGAAAAATGTTAATATGCAAAAAAAAATTAATGAGAGGAAACAGCAATCAAATCAGAAAACAGCTAGATAAAAAAATAGTAACTAGCACCACCTACCGTAAAATATGAAGGCTTTTTAAACTTTAACTTCAAATTTAATCTAGTTATCTACATAGTAACAAGTCTTTTGTTGTTGAAAATGTGCCTTTGCTGGGTGAACTGGTGTAAATAATGTCTATATATTGAGAGACTGTACAAGAACGAAACCCTGCAGCTCTGGAGTATTTTGTGGATTTTGTGTTTGCATCTTGGTTCTATCAGTTTTTTTTTTGCTATGGTATTTGAGCCCCAAAATATCAAGCCTTTGTATTAGCTTTTAGAGTACACCTTACGAATACCTAGTTCATGCTGAGTTGTAATTTATGACAGAAGGCTGCAAAATAATGCAAATTCTGCCTTTTAAAACATTTCATCTGCAATATCATGTATCATAGTTTGACTGCAGACAAGGCGTAGAACAGCAAACTGCTCCTTCACAATTTTGACTCCAAAGAACACATTTACATACACTGACATGTATCATGAATGATCAGACAATGTGTTCTCTGAATATATTCTCCAGGAAATGGTTAGTAATTAATCCCCTTCATAATATTCTCAGCAACATGAAAGTGACAGAGAGGAGCACACCACAAGGTCCCACCAATCTGCCTTTGAAATATTTCAAGCACAGCTTCATTGAAGGGAGCCCGTTGACCTCAAAAGTTAATTAAGGAAATTACATGGAACATTTTTATACATATAAATTCCAAATATCACAAGCCAGGCTTCTTTGAGAATGAAAGATTAAAGGAGAACATGTTTGAGGGAAAAAAAGTGTGTGTAGATGGGGAAGAAAAAAGTTTCTCTAGTGGAGATATTTGGTCATCGTGATTGATGGGATTCCTACCACAGGCTTCTGTGTTACAATTTGTCTACATTTTTTTTACACCTGTCTTTACCTGGAAAGCCATTGTATGGTTCTGCACTGGATACCATAGGGACAAGGCTGTTCTGGTTCCCAGATTACCAAAGACATCTCCTTCTGACATCTCAGACCTAACTTTACGTTTACATCTTGTCCTTTATTTCCAGTAGTTATCCAATGCAGTGTGCCGTTGACAAAGACACAAGGTTCAGCGCTTCAGTAATGGAACCCGGTAAAATAGGGCTCACATTAATTTGAGGGTGGGAGCCTAGTGCAAATTTATATCTGCTAGATGAGGGCATGTGATTCACTGGTTCCCACTCTAATTGCTTGATTTTAAATAGCGAGGAATGGAGATTCTTCCTCATTTAACCATCGGAAGGGTGCTGGGAGGATTGACAGAAGCAAGGCATGGGGCGCCGGATGAGATTTTAAATGCTGCGTCTTGATGCTGTGGGTGCTGCCTAGATTGATCTCAGCCAAAGTTTCGGTTTATTATCATCTCATTAAGCTGCAATAAATGGGTGCACATGTCAGAATAATGCACAATACAATGTGAACTTTTAACCATTTTAATCATTTTAACACATTAACTGTTCCATGTCATCATGTCATAGCACAGTATGTGTATGTATGTGTGAGAGGGTATACCTTACCACAATGTCCCCACAATGTGGTGAATACCCATTTTTTTTCCCTTATGGGGACCAGGAAACTGGTGGATGGAAAACTCAATTTAATAAAAATCTGTCACTGCAATGAAAAAGCTAAAATTGCAAAAACACTTGTATTTTGCTTGGTTACTTACAGTTATGGTTAGGGCTGGGTGGGGGTTAAGGCTGTCATAGTTAGCATTAGCACTTTTCCCATAGAAATGAATGAGCGGTCCCCATAAAGATATGTTTACCTGACATACTGTATGTATGTGTAGTGTATACAAGACATCCCATTCTAAATCCATAGGTATCAATATGGAGTCGGTCCGCCCTTTGCAACTATAACAGCTGCCACTTTCCTGGGGTGGTTTTCCACAAGATATCGGAGCGTGTCTGTGGGATTTTTTTTTGCCCATTCAACCATGAACAGCATGTGTGACGTCAGGCGCTGCTGTTGGACAAGAAGGCCAGGCTTACAATCTCCATTCTAGGTCTTCCAAAGGTGTTTGATGGGGTTGAGGTCAGGGCTCTATGCAGGCCAGTCAAGTTCTTCCACAATTTACTCATCCCACCATGTCTTGATGAACCCTGCTTTGTGCACTGTGGCACAGTCATGCAGGAACAGAAAATGGCCAAACTGTTTCCACAAAGTTGGAAGCATAGAATTGTCCAAAATGTCTTGGTATGCTGAAGCATTAAGAGTTCATTACACTGCAACTAAGGAGTGCAGCCCAACCCGTGACAAACAACCCCACACCATTATCCCTCTTCCAAGAAACTGTACAGTTGGCACAGTGCAGTCAGGCAGGTAACTTTCTCCTGGCATCCGCCAAACCCAGGCTCATCCATCAGACTGCCAGACAGAGAAGCCTGATTTGTCACTCCACAGAACTGGTTGTCCAGTTTAGACAGCTATCGGAAAGGTGCCAGCTGTAATGTCAAAAGGTGACTGTAATGTCAAAAGGTGAAAACTAGATGCTTTAATGCTAATCACAATGTAAAATGTAAAACTCTTATCATGATATCAGTATGTTATATTCATGTCGACAGATCAATTCTCAACATGAAGTATAACCAAAACCTGAAATGATTTGTCTATTAAAAACATGGACATGTTGTTAGCATATTTATCAAGCTAAAAAAAACTCCATCTCGTTCTCTGTCAAATGCCAATGTAAGACACAAACGCAGGATTCCCTTGCCCTGTAATCTTGTTCCAAATGCAGTCCATGTCTGACACGTGAAGAAAGTGCAACATCAGTCAAAAAGGCATTAAAGGGCTTAAAATGATAAGCGCGGCAAAATTAATTGCCTTATTTTAGCTTTTAATATAATTCATCAATGGTGCTAACCCAAGTCAGATATTCAGAACTGTGTAAAACAGCAAGACACAATGTGTGTGTTCAAATTATAAAGAAAACGTTTCTTTTGTGTTACAGATTTGAGATTATTAGTATAAAAGTTTTTTTTCTGTTGTGGTGATGAACTGCAGTGAAATATAAAAAAGCCGGGTGCTGCGTTCTTCACAGCAAATGTCATTAATGAAGTGAATAGCTTGCAATCCAATAATAGAAACAACTAACTACATTTTGATGCTCTCTGTGTATTTCTGAGAAAATCACAGTTCGGAAGAGTACCACTGATCAGTAATTCGCACAGTTGTTATCACTGCTTCCATCAAAGCATTAAGGAAACATTACCCCATTAAGACAGGCAAACACGGCATGTCTAAAGTGGCCCATCTCTACTTGGCAGCCGTTCCACCGCGTGCTAGTTTTTATGGAAGCGATAAAATAGTAAGGAGTGACTTGACCATGATCACCCCTGCAAAGTTTATTACCAGAACACCTAACAACACCGAATGTGCAGAGTCAGATGTGCCCTTCCTGCTACAGGACAACTAAGTTGGAGAAAATGAGCACATAAAATAATAAATAATAAATGCACTCTGAAATTGTGTTTTCATATAAACAATAAAATAGCAATGGCAATAAACTGGAATGTAAAAGGCATGAACCGAGAAACAAGAACTGGTTCAAATGGGTCATGCATACCTAGCAAGACATAAGGGTGTGGCATGAGATATGGTGACATCAGGAAAAAGAAGAAAAATATCTACGGGCCAGAATAAAACAATTCAAAAATATAAAACTTTATTAGACATCAGAGTAGCCATCCTTCTCCAGAGTGCTTATTCTGGTCAGCCATATCGAGGCATAGGGTTAGGCCAGGGCACTGCTGAAGATTTTGTACCTCATGAATTCATATCAAATTCGTCCCCCAATTACTCCGCTATCCTCCGCTTGGATCAGGCAGCATAGGATAGACTGGGATACACCACGTATGCCTTGTCTTTCCTCCATCATGAAACACACTCTCATCCCACTAACATCTACTGTAGCTTGACCATAACCAACAATTTCAGGAAGAACTGCAGTATTAAACAGAACCTAAGTACTTATTTGGTACATTTAATGCTGTATAACTGATAAACATGCATTTTCTCCCAATGCTTAAACAACCACGCACATGCAGAAGTCATTTGTTTAATTTGCATCAGTTAAAGAAACATTGTTAAAAATTCCACACTGTAGTTCCATTTTAGTTTGCACAAGCATGTGCTCCAAGTTGGACTGACATGCTGTCTAGGATATACTGGATAAATATTTGAAAAATGCACGTGCAGCATCGGAAAACTGATTAGTACAGACATCCTTCTACTGATGTTTGAATATGTTTGCTTTCCTATTACCTAATTTGTGACATTTTTTCTTGAAAGGTGCAACATAAATAAACTGTGTACTCACGTGTATTTTTAAACTGACTGTTTTTTCTGTTTTCACAGCTCTAGAATGCAATCATTGAAGAGCCACATTAAGGTTCGGCTGAGTATTGTGCTATATCTGTGAAAGGATCACCTTTGGGAAATGGATGTGATCCTCATACACCTTAACCCCATTACAAGTGTCACACCTGACGAAAATATCACAGTGGCAGTGGGGGTTAACTTTTGTAGAAAAGTGAGCAATGGAGACAATCAGTCTGCACCTGTGGTAGGTTATAGGTTGCAAGGTTCATCATTGGTCTCACTAGAAAATCTGGACAAAAGAACAAAAGATATTTTTCCTTTATTATATAAGGTTACATGATTTTTTAATATCATTTAATATATATATATATATATATATATATATATATATAT
>JABFEB020000092.1:11709114-11726491 GCA_019775895.2 Stomatorhinus ivindoensis | reverse complement strand
GTGCAGTGATGGGGACACTGTGGCCAGCAGGGGGAGCCCATCCTGTGGTCTGTGCGGATCACAATGCCCCAGTGCAGTGGCTGGAACATTGACCTGTGAAAAAGGTGGCACCCTTCTTATGACATGTAAACATAACCTCCTACTGTAATGAAAGATCCCTGGGCATCTTTTGAAAGAGTGGGGCTGGTAACCTGATGCCCTGGTTAAAATAACGATGATCCTTTCGAATCTGGCCTCCTAATCACGCCCTGAATCTAACTGGTGAATTTTCTCCTGCTCCATCACCACCTTAACTGTTGTGTGGTGAGCCTACTGGTACAGAATGGCTGCTGTTGCATTATTCAGCTGGGGGCTACACAGTGGAGGTGGCTGAAGTGGCTCCCCATTGGTTCTGGTTTGGGTGTTTTGGAAAGTGCTCTATAAAACAAGTGTTTGGGAATGTATGAGAGAAGTGTATTGAAATACACTTGAAATAGATACATCGAAAGGCAGTCTTTAATATTCTGCTTTACATTTGAGGGGAAGACAGTACAAGGAGGCAAATATGGAATTAATATGTCCATTGTAGGTGTTTTAACAACTTCTGTAGCTGCATTCTGTACCAGCCAGATAGAGGAATGCAATAATGCAGTGTCAAGATAATGATTGCATAGGACAACTTTCACTCTTTTCATTAAATAAGGTGTCTGCTTTTAACTAGAAGATATTCAGATCTGCCAGGTTTAACATAAATCCTTATTTGTCATTTCAGCAGGAGACTTAAATGATTACCTATAACCAGTAAATGACATAGACATTATTTATTATTTCTGCCCTGCTGAAGTTAAATAAATTAAGTTCTCTGAAGAAGGTCTTGAAAAATAGTGGTAGTCAACAGTAGATTCAATTAAATCTCTCTTTCAAAATTCACAGTTAATGGTGTGCAGATTCAAATGCAATTTAGAGACCAAATAACAACGTGACACCATTAACAATAGCTATTTTTAATTAATGGCTAGATGCAGAAGATATGGAAAGGTCTTCATGTGGCAGGATGCATGAGTAAACTATGAATTTGATTTTGTAATTTGCAATAGCAGGGAAATTGCAAAATACTGAACAGTCTAAAGTGATGTAGGTGTTGTAATGCTGAAGTAGAAGTGCTTCTTTTTCAGAAAAGAATGTGATTGAAAAAAGCCGAATGAGTCCAGCCCCCATCATCCCAATACATCCCCCCTACCCACCCCACCCCCACCAAGCTGTGCTATTACTTCCTAGATATTTGCTTGAGGACACTTGATTGAGGACATGGGGCAAACATCCATAATTACCCATAATCACATTCTGACTTGAACTCATTTATCTGCCCACTTCTGTCAAGAGATTATTTATGTTTATTATTTTCGGGTCAGCAGATGATTTCCTTTTGGAATGAGGACATTTAAAAATTTCATATTTGTTGCTTGAAGGTTATCAAATAAAAAAATAAATAATGCCATATTTTATTCCTTGTTAAGTTTCTTTTAAATCATATCTGACAAGGATCCTTGAAATTTAGCATTTTTTGTAGCAGCTCTGTGATGGACTGGCATCCAATCCCGGGAGGAGCCCAGCACTGTGTTTCTGTTTTTTTTCCCCCCTTTTTTGTGGATAAACTATATGTATGTATATGTATATACACACATGTGTGTGTATATTCTGTATTTTTCATATGTCTATTATATATACATTATACGTTTGTAATGACAAATTAAAACAATTCCATAATTCAGACATCGTTAAGATTTTTTAATATCATTTAATATATATATATATATATATTAAAACCTTTCTTAAAGTGAAATGTCATTGTTAGTCTTATACATGACAGGAACAAGAACACCTGGCTTGTTCACCAGTAGTATTCTACCAAAGATTAATGTGGAACAAAACAGGATGTCATGTCTCATTAATTACAGAAACAGTATTGCCATGGGGTAATAATGAGAAAAAGCAAATACTATATTAACAGAAAATGATCGTGTACAGTGTCACTTAGAGTCTGGAGCTTAACATCTTACCTGGCATTCCACAAAATGCACACTCCCAATTTCACACTATGGTTTGTTTAGAGACATAAGTTCACTTAAGCACAAGGTCCTGGTGTCTCTGAAAAGCTCCACACAAATAAAGGGAGATTGTCAGAATTGCACATACATAGAGCCAGAGGCAAGATTCAAACATTCAACCCTAGAGGTGACATGCCACATCACAGCTTACACTGCGCCACATCACCGCTATCACACAAATATAAAAAAATCTATTAAAATTTTTAAAATACCTGACCAAGTCAATTACATGAACTCGTTATATTAATTGAATATAAGCCTCGATGATAGAGACTAGCTACAAAGATTACAAAGATTTACTTTTTTAAATGAAATTTTATTGACCGAAATGATACAGTTGGAAAAAGTAACCCAAGCTCCCTTTCAGGGACGTCATATATATCCCTGTTTTAAACTTGAGTTTTTCTGTTAAAAAAAAAAAATAATAATTTAATCTGAAGGGGAGCTTGCTCCCACATGTTAAAGCTTAGTAAATCAAAGCTGCATATTTCAGATAAAAAACGGCAACGGAGGGGATTGAACACTAGGGAAATTATAGCTAGCAATACTGTATGATCGTATCAAGTATTTAAACAGGCGTTACACTCCTGACATTTCACACTGAAGCATTATATTCTCACCAGACCCACATTACTGCTCAAGATTTCAAGCATAGTGATTTTTGAATAAGTCCTAAATTACTGGCCTGCATATAGCTTGCAACTGCTAAAAAAAAGATCTACTTGTTGCAACATGTGCTTTGATACACCCTTACAATGTTGTCAGGCACTTTTTAAAAAAAAAATGTTTTTTTGTTTAACAAATTTTTAAGAAATTGAATCAATTAATTTGCAATGATGTCTGTACTATTCATTCCATAGCTTAATGTCTTCTTAACAATATCTTTTAACGGTTTAATGGATTAATAGATTTTACAGGACTATGCCTGTTTTTTTTTTTTTTAAACATTTGTGGCATACATACCTGTTTAGCAATAAAAAAAAGCTGTTCCCCTAATACTTGTATCCCCCTATAATCATATGTCCATAATCATACTGGTGTTACCTGGAATTACCAAATTGGCCATAGGTGTAAATGTGCCGTACAATGGGTTGGTACCCCATCCTGGGCTCTTTCCTGGCTTGCACAAATAAACCCCCCCATGCAACCTTAAATAGGATAAGCAGTTA
Organism: Stomatorhinus ivindoensis; assembly: GCA_019775895.2. Classification (NCBI taxonomy): domain Eukaryota; kingdom Metazoa; phylum Chordata; class Actinopteri; order Osteoglossiformes; family Mormyridae; genus Stomatorhinus; species Stomatorhinus ivindoensis. The sequence goes on along the minus strand of JABFEB020000092.1, from coordinate 11,723,235 downwards.
TAGAAAATGGATAGATATCTTAAAAATAATTTATATTAAATAGAAGACATTTGGAAGAATATTTTAATTCAGCAGTTTCAGAGAAAAATCATTTAACTTCAAAGGAAAACTCAAACATAATAATTTTGCTCTTTGGCTTGTACAAGGCTTAATTTCACAGTGAAACACTTTAACTAATTGCCCTCTATCTCTTATCCTATTACACATGTGACCAGCACATAAATCCATACAATTGTCTACATAATCATATCTGCTGCTGTTGAATGAAGGCATCTGAACGAATATCTTTGTCTTAATGAATAAGCGAGATGAGTTTATCGAACAGTAATTGTAAGAGACTAATTATTCTTGTTGTAGAATATCATTATGAACACATTAGGACTTGGGCGATCTGAGCTCTCGGTAATATATTTTTCTGTGTGAAGAAAAGGGAAAAAATAATACTGTAGAAATATGCAACTCATCAAAAAATTATACTCTACATTTGCTATTTAAATTTAGGGGTAGAAGTGTGATAATCTGTGTCTACTAAATTTAATGTTAAATTTATGTTGCAATTGAAGTGTAATAACTTTGACAGGAAGAAATACCAGATTTTTACAGCAGTCCTCCTCTCTGTTAGCACTGTTAGCTGTCTTGTTCTTAATGTGTAATTAATGTGTAATTCATTCAGAGGTATATTTTTTAACGTCTGACATTTTGTCACGTGCGGGGTGTGCAGCGTGCCTGGATGCAGGTGGCGTCGGGCAGGGAAGACGACGAGAGGCAGGAATATCCAGAATAACGGGGTTTATTGCGGAGACACACACGTAAACACCATAAAACATCACAATGACGGATCTGACACTTAGTGCAGGGACACGGACTAAATACTGAAACTGACCAGAACGAAACCAAAAACAGATGATCACAATTAACGACAGCTGGGATCCATTAGGGCAGAGACACGAGGAGCAAGGGGGGCGTGGCGCACACGAGGCTCGTACAGGCAGGGTATGACACATTTAATGCCGTAGTATCAACATTTTAGAAATATTACATTAAAACTACAATTATGCATTTTAACTTCTCTCTAACTCTAAAATCAACCAGCTTGATTTATACAATGTATTCAGTATGCATCATGACATATAAGCAAGATTTAGACCTTATAATCATATTATATCAATTTTCTGTGGATTCTGGTCAAGTTCACATTATAATTGTACATGTTTATAATTTGTAATGCACCAAAGGGCTTGCCCCTCATTTAACTAAATGAACTTATTAGCATCTATAATCGACGTGCACTATATGATTATATTCTAATTCCTAGAATTAATAAAACTACTTACATTAAACATTAAAATCTGGTGTAAGGGATGTGAGAGACACCCCTTCAATTGCAGCATTTGCATCCAGATGGAAGGCCCACTCTTTTAAGCAGGTCAAACCCAATTACATTTGCTGGTGTGCATGGCAGTCTCATAAGGATTTTTTTTTGTCTCCAATAGGATCCATCCTTGGAGCTGTGTGTTTCACTTCTTAAAATGTTAAATGTGTTTGAATCTCACTGCAATGCCTTTGCCAACGAAATTTCAAATTTAGATATATTTTTTTCACAACACCCTCAAGTGCTGCATTAAAATTTCATCTATTTGGTAAAAACTTCATATATTTTTTTTTTATTGGTTTACTCTGCAATTACAATCTGCCTTCATATGCTTTTAATTAATTTATCACATGACTATAAAAGTGTAAAGACTATTTACTATTTTATAATACTTCATATAAGTTCTTAGACATAGCTCTGCCATTATAACATCTTGTTACCTTTAAATGAGTAATAATATCCTGACATACTAACCTGTTGCATGATCTTCGTTTTTATATGTGACCTAACTACTTATCCATTACAGGGTGTCATGCAGCATATCACAGGAAGCATAGGGCATGATACCAACAGAAACAAGCATCTCTCACCAGTTCACCTACAGAAACCTGTAATGAGCATGCAAATATATTACTATGATGTATGTATGAAATTTAAAACACCATGTAGTCATAGTGTGTTTTGAGATTTATGAGAATAGTAATGTGACATATTCAATTAGCTTCCTGATTCGGGTCTTGCTATAAAAAGTGTTAGCATAGTCACCAGTCAAGGGTGCTGTCATACTCAATGCCAAACATGTCATTTCTGTCTATATGTCAAAAAAAAGATTTACGGTTGCATACATATATTGATTGCTTTTTTACAAATGTTATATCTGGGCATTAACTACTCAACTTACACTTTACTTAGAAATAGGAAAGATGATAAATCCAGATAAATCATAAGAAAACAATTATGACCATATTATTAATAAAATTATAAGTATTTTCAGGTGAGCTACAGCACCACTCCCAACACACCACATAAAGAATATTTTATATTGACATATTTATTAACTCATTTTATTTTTGTTTTTAAATGGCCATTCAGTGCATTTCCTCATTTTACTGATCGTATTTAATCTCGAGTGAAACACACTGATGGTAACTGTGAGTCATGTGTGATATAGAATCCAGTTCACCGACCCTGTGGAGTGACCTGCCCACTTCCAGATGATCTTAACGTATAATCACCCACACATTCAGTCTTGAGATTTTGTTTTTCATATCCCGTGTGACGAATCAGTTCTTATCACACAGGTTTTGTTTGGCTTTGTTCTTTGTGGCTGTTTGATTTTCTTTTTCTTCTGGTTCTGACTTTTGGTTTGTTGGTTTCCTAACCTTCCCTAGTCATGCAACTTATTGTTACATATTGTCTTCTGTTGTATCCATTTGCACTTGAGTCCTGCTCAGCTGCTTCAGCTGACTTTCATGTAGTCAGCAGTCCAAATACTACATAGTTCTCAGATGGTCACCTGCCAGCAAGGAAACAAACTAACAGGTAGAAAACCTGCCCAATGAGACAGGAATTCACTGTGATTGGCTGATTGAGTGATCATCCCAAAAACCTGCACCCAGACTGGTTCTCCATGGATCAGGTTGCTCGGCAGGGGCAACACCTCATCAGTAGTAGGAAGAGGAAGACAGATGGGGGATAGTGCACTGTATTTATTTACAAAATGTGACCACTGAGTCTATTTACAATAAGTTCAAGTCACACAAAACACAGGGGAATAATGGAGGAATAACCCCAGACACAGGTAAGGGCTACAGGTGATACCCAAGAAAGAAAATCAATAAAAGCGAATTGGAATTAACTATGAAATAAAAATTAAATAACAAATTAAAATATAGCTTCCTACTTACTCTAATTAACCCAAAACATGAATACAGTGGACAGAATCCACTTCTTACCAATTGTTTCTAACAGATATGTCCTCCTGCAGGGGCCATGTGCAGGGAATCTCAAACTAGCCCAGTCCAGGGGCCTGTACCACAAAGCCGGATTTCTTGCAAAGCTAGATAACGTTGCATTTAATGTACCCCAGTTTAAATTAACTTCTTCTGGACCGCCAGTTTAAATGGACTTCATCATTAAAATTTTGCGCAGATTACCTTAAATCTGACAAGTTACCTGGCTAAGTGAGAAATCCTGCCTCGTGATACAGGCTCTTAGTGTTAGGGAATGGACAGAACAATTGAAACAAGAAACCGGGGGTACATACAAACTAAGCCACAAACAATTAAAAACTTTGACACAATGGCTTCTGTCATGATCCACCCGTCAGAGCCTCCTGTGTGCCACGCCCCCCTCGTTACCTCATGTCTGCCCCCAATGGAAACCAGCTGTTGTTAACCAATGTCTGATTGTCTTGTGCTTTTAAGCTTTGTCTCACCCAGTCCACGTCAGAACCGTCATTTTGTTTGCTGCTACTATTCCTCGCTGTGTCTGTTTGCTTGTCCCGTTTCGCCCAAGTTTGCTTTCGGTTTTGTTCGCCCTGTATCCCGTGCTCCGTTTTCACAGAGAATAAAGCCCTGTTTGGACTACGCTGCCTCCCGCCTGCTTCCCTGATCGCCCGACCGGCAGCGCAGTCATAACATAATGACGGCAACCTGCAGCAAGCTCGTGACAGTTGGATCGGCTTGCTGCAAGAGGTGACTGTTTCAGGCAGTACGCGAGTAGCTGCAAAGAGTGCGTCAGCGGCTTGCCCTGGGAAGAGCCCAACGAGGTTCGCTGCACAGCCAGGCCGCAATGCCCGTCTGCTCACTTGCAAAGCCCGTCTGCTCAGCTGCAAAGCTCGCCTGCTCCGGCTGCGAAGCCCGTCAGCTCGCCTGCGTCGGCTGCCCAGCCCTCCTGCCCGCCTGCGTCGGCTGCCCAGCCCTCCTGCCCACCTGCGTTGGCTGCCCAGCCCTCCTGCACTCCGGCCGAGTCGCCCGCCTGGCAGAAGGGTGAGGCCACGCCTCCCCGCTCTTCTGAGTCGCCTGCCTGCTCCCCTACCGAGCCGATGCCCATGACCGCATCGCCGGCAGCCACGCCCGCTGCTGCCCCGGCCCCAGAGACTCTTGCCCCGGCCCAAGAGCCCTGTGCCCCTGCCCCAGTGCCTCGTACTCTTGGCCCAGTGACTCAGTCTCTTGCCCCAGTGACTCTTGCCTTGGCTTCAGAGACTCCTGCCCCCGCCCCTGTGGCCGACGGCTGCCCCGCATGTCTGTGTCCCGGAAGGGGAGAGGGCACAGACATGGGGTCTGGGTCCCGCCCGCTCTGCCCCCTGGCTCGCCCACGCTCACCTTTGTTGGGGCTCGGAAGTTGCCTGCGTCGCCAGGGGCTTCGGCCCCTCGGTCGCTTGAAGGTCCCCCAGTGGCGCCCCGTCGCCAGTCCTCGGTTCAGCTGTCCTCGCTCCCTCGGTTGCCGGCGGTCGCTCCTCTGGCGGCTCGTCGGTCGGCCGCACCTTGGCCGGCTCCACCTGCGCCATCGCCTGCCGTGGCTTTCCCTCCCTCCTCCCCTTCATCAGTGCTCCCTCGTCTCCTCCCCTGGTGCCCCCCTCTGCTCCCTCATTTGTTCGTCCGTCCTTCCCTCTTCCCGTCTCCGTGCCTCCCTTGTGGTCCCCTCCCGCTCCCTCGGTCCCTACGCCTGCGGCTCCTTCAGCCGGCCCCCGTCTCCCGCCCAGGCTCCCTCGGGCTCCCCCTTGCCCTCCGCCTTTCCCTGTGTGGCCCCCTGTTTTTGCTCCTCGCCCCTTCATGCCTCCCGTCTTTGCTCCTTGTCCCCCCGTGGCTCCTTTGTTCACTCCCGGCCCTTTTGTTCTGCCCCTTGGTGTCCCCTCTCCGTCCTCGTTTCTGGTGTGTTTGTCCGCATTCCCTGTCCTGTGTCAGGTCCTGTCTTGGTTGTTGCCGTTGTGTCAGTTTTGTCTTTCGGTCCTGTTCCCCGTCCCGCGTTGACTTGTTTTGCTTTTGTTTTCCAGGTCCCGTCTTGTCTCGTCCATCCCTTCCCTGGGGCGCGCCCAGAAGGGGGGTAATGTCATGATCCGTCCGTCAGAGCCTCCTGTGTGCCACGCCCCCCTCGTTACCTCATGTCTGCCCCCGATGGAAACCAGCTGTTGTTAACCAATGTCTGTCTTGTGCTTTTAAGCTTTGTCTCACCCAGTCCACGTCAGATCCATCATTTTGTTTGCTTTGTTTGTTGCTACTATTCCTCGTTGTGTCTGTTTGCTTGTCCCGTTTCGCCCAAGGTCACTTTCGGTTTTGTTCGCCCTGTATCCCGTGCTCCGTTTTCACGGAGAATAAAGCCCTGTTTGGACTACGCTGCCTCCCGCCTGCTTCCCTGATCGCCCGACCGGCAGCGCGGTCATGACAGCTTCCAAGCTCCAGAAGAGGGGAATAAAAGCTTTTATATATTCTGCAAAGGGTGTAGACTGGATGAGCTGGGTGAAGGATAGAATGGCACAGAAATGGCAAATAACATGGAGAGATCAAAGAAGAAGAAAGCAAAATAAAACAGACACAGAAACAAAGACAAAACAGTTATGCAGATACCAAGCAAAACTATCCAGGGGATCTAACAGTCATTTCACCAAATCCAGCTAATGTTGTAAAAAGTAAGTAAATGCCTTAAAATGTATTATGAATTGCTACAATAATCCTTTATTTAAGCAGAAAATTCTAATCAATTTTAGTACTTCCAATTTCATGCCTTTGACCACAGATTGTTTTATATTTAGTGAAAATTAAAGTTAATTATTAAAAATGAAATGGCTGTCTTCATGTGCATATTTTATTAGATGCAGCCACTAAGTTTCTCTTGGTTGCTGGTGAGATAGCAGTGTGACAGACCTCAACTCAACCAGTCAACTCTCTAACCTCTACAAAGCTCTGTATGATCTACTGTAGTGTGTTGAGAAAGAATCTCTGCTGTCAGGATTTTAAGGCACAGTGGACAAGCATGGATCCCATAAAGACGTCAGTCAAGTTCTGACTTTCTTGGTGAAATTTGTATTGAGTGTGTCATGGATGAAAGAAGAGAAAGGTAGGACTATACCTGGCTGGTTCATTGATATATGTGCTGGAGTAACATTTTGCATACTGTGATGACCAGTCAACATAGTTAAGCATAGAGAGTTTTATATTGTGTAAATAGCCTTTGTTATATTGTTATACTTGCCTTCCCAATCGTGGCGTGTATGCTGGCCTGTGTCTTGTGTGTACCCTGTCTGATCCTCCCATGTTCTTAGCTTAAATTAAAGTTGCACCGTGTGTGCACCTTACAGTTAGACATCTGACCACCTTGTGCTACCACTTCCGTGTATTTAGGGGTTTCTGTGCTGGCTGAGTGTTAGTTACAGTCCTGTTAAGGACTACAATGAAGAGTGTGTTCCGTTCCGCCAATCTACGCTCACGATGCCTCGGTTAGCCCATGCCAGATTGGTGTCAAAAGTGGGATCCCAGCGCCACAAACTCCAGTGTTTGGTGTTTTATGTTACTGCAAAGGTGTTACTAATGGAAAAGCACACAATGAGGCTGCTTGTCAATTAAGTCAATTTAGTTTAACTCAGAACAGCTCTTTTAGAACTAGCAATGGGGTTTCACTTGAAATTAAATGAATGTGGTACTTAAAACTACTATATATATATAAACCAATAACATTCCATTATATAATTTATATTGTAAATTTCCAATATTTAAGCAAGTGTCTCAAGATTTTCTCTCAGCACTGTGTTTTGAACTGCGTTGCACACAAGAATGGGATAGGATGAAACGTGATGCAGCGATAGTCAGGGAGGGAATTAAATAAGCCACAAGGTGACAGGATGTAATCATGTAATCATAATGGTTCAAGGCATTGCTTCAGCAAATCGCTTTCCCAGATCAACAGTGTGTATTTTGGTGGTGTAACAGAAGTTTCTCTCGGCTACACTGTTGAGTGGTGAGACATGGAAGCATAGAAAATCTTTAGAATACCAATAATCAGTAATATTCCTGCAACAGTATGCTTTATGTCACAGTAACAGCAGTTTATTGCTATTTGAACATTTGTCCCTATTTAAGGTCAGGGAGCATCCACAGGTGCAGCGCATTGCCACACCTATCAAACCCCCCACCCCACCCCACCCAGACACACGGTCTAGTCTCACCCTCCGGAAATGGCTATCTATCTGCCGCTGCCAGGTGTTTAATTGGGTTTCCCCAGTTAGGGTCCACAGCAATGAGGATCCTGCAAGCCACATTCAAGGCATGTCAAATACATTTTATGATGATACAATATTACAGTCACAGTAATCCTAAACCAATTAATGAAACTAGTTGGATGGCTGGATTCACTGCACTTTCTAGTATAATTTGAAAATGCAGAACATGAATTCACTTGCTGAATACTCATATTTAATGAAAACAGGGACACATTGCCCATAAGCACTGTAGCATGGTAGTAAGGATTAGGTATGAATTCACAGTAATGTCTGGACGGACTGTCTTCCACCCAGAAAAGAAAGCCAGCCGTGGCAGACAAGGACCCCTGCAAACTCTTATGAATTTGTTGACTCGGGTTTCTGTGTAATAGGAACTGGAGCTGTTCCAGAAGGGGTGTATACAGGGGCGGGGCCACAGGGGCACTGGCCCCAGCTGAAGTCTGATTGGCCCCCAGAGTGCTCCCAAACATTTAAAACATTTCATTTGCTAACGATAAGGCTAGCCCCTCTAATGCCCCTACCTTAAAAAAATCTCTAATTATGACTGTATCCAAGCCTAAGCCATGAACCAGGTCAAGGGTTTATTTTCACAGAGTAATTATCAGTATTAGTTTATGTGAGTTTGGCCAAAAGAAGCAAGTATCTCTGCATAAACATAATAACTATAGGCACAGTAACATAATTCTAAAGCTCTTCCTGAGGATGACTAACCATAGAGCCAAACTGTGTTTTTCCGTAGCAGAAATAAACATAGTAAAGTGCTTGACAGAGAGGCAATTTAGCTTCACTTCAACAGGAATAGAAAGTGCTGTCTTTAAGTCGTACCCTAAGAAATATACTATATGTGGGGAAAACTCAAACTACCTTTATTAACTTTTAACTGAGTGAGAACAAACCAATTTGCTAATGGGATATTAGAACAAGCTGTCAGGATGAATCATAACGAAAAATACGGCGGATCCTTCACGTTTTCTATTGGCCAGAGGTTTTAGTGTTGTGTGGTGTGAAGACAGCTGTAAAAAAGGCCAAAAACAATCATAATATAGATAAATATAAATTAAATATATAGCAAATTGTATTGAATGTAAAGTCCCAGAGCATGTCAAAGGCTGAACTATTCCTTAACTTATATGCACATAGTAAAAGTTGATGACTTTATCGTTTTAAAATTTCAAAATAATTTCCTCAATCTTTCCTCCATAATTTCCATGTTGTACCTGTATGACTATGCATGTGACAAATAAAGAATCTTGAATCTTCTAAGCACTTATCTAAGTACAGGCAAGCAGCATAAAGTCAGATATAGAATTACAGTCCATCACAGGGCACTAGACTAATACACAATTTAAAGATATTCAGTTAGCCTAACTTTATGTAGCTATACTGTAAGAAGAAACCTGTGCCACCCACCAGGAACATACAAGCTCCACACATGGAATGAAAGCAAAATTTGAACCCGCAACCCTGTAAGTGTGAGGCAATGGTATTACCCACCATGCCCCCCCCCCAACAAAACCTCACAAAGTTATTTTACTCTACAATTACTCTAAACTATAAGGTGAAATTCCTTAAATATCAAATATTTAACAAAACAACTATTCAACAAAGACTAAAAATCGCTTAAAACCATTACATCGTTTCATTTTATTGATTGGAGGACTATCTACTTTATATAATGGGGTGTTGACATGCTACAATATGTCTGAGATTATTTAAAAACTGTAAATTAAAGAGTACAATGACACTTCTATGGAAAAGAATACAGTGTCTCCTAAATGTAGTCCCTGTGCTCACTGGCATGTAACAATAATGTTATGTCCAGACTTATCTGTCGAAACTGTTTCCCTATGTTTCTAAGCCAGACCAATTACATCTCATTCAACGCCTTCTGTTTACAAGGGATGAAATATCCTGAATTATGCAGTGGGCCCTAGATATCCAATGTGAAACATAGCAGGGTCCTCTCAAGTAAAAGTGCCAATGGTAAGTTGAAGTATGGTGAGGAACTGGGCTAGGAAAACAGACTGCATTTATTTTATTTATGTGTTTGCCTCACTTCAGCTAACTTGCCACTTTAAGTCTTTATGCGAACTTTAAAACAGATTTTAATATAAATTTATACAAAATCTCATGGCACACTAAGTTTTCAGTCGTGCTATGCCAGGATTCAACTTTTTATTTTAACCCATCCCAGAGGACAGATCCGTAAATGTTTTGAGGCAGGTCAGTAGAGGCCACATTTCTTATTTTAAAATTGTTACAATGTCATTGACTTGTGAAAAAATGTATGTATACAGGTGTATATAAAACAGAACAAAGCAAGTCACTCGGTATACTTTCAGATCATAAAGACAAATTGCTTGGAAAAGAGTTAACATACTGTATAAAAGTAAACATGCATGCATTGTGCATGAATATAGACCAATAGTACTGTGCCAATAATCCCACCAGAAGTACAGTACATGCTATGTTAAGCTGGTAATGATACCCAAAAGCAGGGTGCTACAGTGGCTCAGTATATAGCCCTTTAAGTAATCAGTGTCTATAAATTGGCCATACTTTGATTTTGTATGCTTGTAAAGGGAGTGCAGTGACAGATTCCCATCCAGGGTCCTCCCCAGCCCCATACTGTCTGTGATAGAATCCAGCACCCTCCACCCAAACCACCACAGCTTCTCCAGTCCAAGGTGGGGCTTGTACAAGGATCGATTCACCAATCCAGAAATAAATAAATAAATTGACCTAATCTAAACATGAAAATATTTCTGCAAATATACTCAGTGACAAAAAAGTTAAGAGTGGTGGAAAAGTAACTTTTGTTGCTTTTTATGTTTTTAGTAGCTTTCATTATTCATTTATCTGTTTCTTTTTAGTTACATTTTTACTTTTTTATGTTGCTTATTGTTTTACATGTCCTTTTTGATTTTTCATTTCATTTATTTATTTAATCATCTTATTTCTTGTGTGCACATTTTCATGTCATTTTATTTTTATATTTTGTGTTTCATCATTACTCATGTTATTTTATTTATGTATTTTACTATAAATGCAGTATTTGTCAATTAACTCTTTATAAACTGGACAGCACTTTGGGTCAACTCCAGATGTTTTAAAATGCGCTATACAAATAAATGACTTGACTTGACTCTGCATGTGTTGAAAGGCCGTGTGACTGTATTTGAATGGTTATAATATCAGATCAAACGGACAACAGTGTTGGCAGTATGTGCACACTGCTGGTCCCATGTCACCTGGCCTCATGCAAACCCACTATCAATTCTGTCAAGTGCATTCCCTGTGTCCGGTGACTAGACATGCCAGCCCCTTGCAAATCAAATCATTTACATACCTATGGCTAGTCTACACATGTACCATGTTGCATCGGACCACTACTTCTGGGTGCTTAACTTTTTTTGTCACTGAGTGTGTATATATATGTATATATTGCCAGATCATTTAGCATCACTTTTTAAAAAAACACGGGTGGTATGTGACTTAGCATGTGCTCATTATCAGAATGTCATCGGTTCAAATCCCACCACAGCCCCATCAAGGCTCTTACTGCCTAGTTGCTACTGCCGAGTTGCCAGAAACTGGCTGTCATGTGACCCCCCCGCAAGCTCGCTCTCTCCTGTCTGTCTAATGGCCCAAAGGACCATGGTGGTCAATAGTACCTTCTATTCTACTCATCCATATTCAACCCTGTGATGACTAACCACTGCGTCACCATGCCCCTCCCCCCATACTAAAGCTACAATTTGTATAAAAACATGAAGTTGTAAATGAATTTAAACTTAAAGATGCAATACACAATTGCTTGTGTTTAACAGTAAAACTTTGAAATGGTCATCTGTACAGAGAATAGGACATGAAACTAGCCACCTTCTGAATTTTTTTTCAAAGGAATGATGGATTGATCAGTTTCTTTCCTATGATTTCCCAGATCACTTTGTTAGCAATGCTGGCACATGGCAGCCCCTCAATCTCCCAACTCACTCTGTATTCCAGCCACACAGTACATACTGTAGTTCACCTGGCACAAACACTGTAGCAGGTGAACATAAGGTGAAAGTTTACATAGTTACTGTAACTATTCGGGAACTTATTTAGGACAAAGGTTAGGGTTGTGCTGTTTAAAAAACTGAGTAATTGAAAATGTGTTTTTATTGCTGAATTAGCCATTTGAGGTTTCTTTATCCAATATATAATTTTTGCTGATGTTCCCAAGAAAATTATATTTACTCTGTGTTGAGCTTTTCTTGGTTCCTGTAATATGCATTATTAGCAATATATATTTGATTTCATCATCGTTTTCTCATAGCAATTACATTGCAAAACAGCATAAAGTCATAAAGTCCAGTATGAAGCAAAAAGCAAACAAGTTTTTGTTTGAAATGTTCTCTGGTGTGCCGGATGCCCAATGTCTTATTTTGATTTTCCTCTCTCACAATTTGCCTTTAAGGAAAAACAGTTTGTCTGACTTAGAGATGTATGAATAGGCATATGGGAGGCTGGGAACTGGCCTGATGACCCCACACTCTTTCACAGAAAAACATTTATACTCTTTAATACCATACAGTAGGCAGCTATATTGATGTATCTTGAATGCAAAGCTCTTTTAATCAAGGGACTATTGCAAGTATATGCATAGCTATTATCAGCAACATCAACTTACAAGTGCTGCCCCAACTTGCAATGCGTCAGCCTGTGGCAGTATATTTTCCGCAGGTGAAATAACAATATACCCAAGGGTCTGGTTCATTTCATGTACCTTATCTGTGCCATTATACTGGGCCTGTATACAAATATTACCAAAAGTATTGGTATCCTCCTATACTCTTCTGATATGCAACTTACTATTTGAAATAATAAAACGAATGAAAATGACATGGACAAAGTAATTAGGACCCCTTACAAGTGAAAATAAATTACTGAATTGTAGTGATATCTCAAGCAGACTATTTACTTTAATTAGCATCGCAGATATCTTCAATCTTGTGAACAGTCGGTTGGACTATTTGAATCTTGAAAAAGACACACCCCCCTGTCTTGGTGTGCATGAGTCTGAACATGGGAAGGAAAAGCAGAGGGTGGTCTGAGCAGGAAAGGAAGAAAGTCAAAACTAAGCATGGTTAAGTTAAAAGCTACTAGAGCATGGAACGGTATCAATACCTCTCTGCCCATAAGATGTTCTCAGACTGTTCTCAGCACCACAAGATGTCATTTTCTGTCACATTCTTTCACATGTGTTTTTAGGGATAAATACTGCTGCAGAGTAAATTAGGCCTATTTGACCTGTCAGTAAATCATTCTCTAAATTTAACAGTCATCTACATACGCAGTAAATGCAGTGTGTTCTACAACATCTGAAGGATTCAGAGCTGATTACGAATTACTTTAATGGCAGAGAGCGTATTTTCTACCTCGCACTTAAAGCAATTCATTTCAGAATTAAACTTCAAGCCAGAAGGAAAGCAGTGCAGACAGCAGATAGGAAAAGAGGAATGGAAACCTTTACGATGCAGTAAATACTTTTATTACGATTATGCCATGGTAACTATCTTATCTCCACTTCTATTGGACAAAAGCACATCTAACTTTATTATTTATTAACAGTATATATGAAACACGTTGTTTGCATATTCAGTATTAACATCTGCAAAGCTTATGTATTTAATATGATGTAACATCATCTCCCATCTAATGTAGGAATGAGAAAGTCAAGTCTCCATAATGAAAATATTTAACAGCCCAGTTTCTGAGGGAACATATACATACAGTACCAATCCTCATTTAAAACAAAACTATACTTCTAAACATGCTTGCAGTACACAAGCATTTATGCTTAGAATGCTAACATGTTGAATGAAACAATGCATTCATAACTGTAAATGTTCTTTCAGCTATTCCTGGTTTGAGTTCACCATGAAATGTTGAAGTCACTTCTACAAAGCAGAAAACTTACAGCTTTGATGTACTGAACTATCGCCCTACTTCTCTGTTCCTTCCCTCCTCCTTCTATGGATTTCTTTTTTTATATGGTTAGAGAGTGTCTACTTGCATAGAAGCAACAGATATACAGAAGAACAAATGTATTGTATCTACAGATGGATGGAATGGTCCCAAGATTCTATGTTCCAGTGTTTGCATGCTTTCTTTTCTCATTTATCTTCAGCCAACTACATCTCCATGTATATCCCAGCTTTCCAACCACTGGCAGTGAATGGCTCATTGCACAACAAAACTGAACTGTAAAGTGCATCTCATGTTTTGCCCCTCAGATTTTCAGTCTGATTAGGTTTCCAATTCTATATCTGATTTGGCTGTTCACACCGGCTGCATGCCTGCCAAGAAACTGAGGGCAGCTGATGTTCTCTCCCCCATTTCATTCACACAGTGGTGTTCAAGACAGCCAACTGCTGACTGGAAGAGTGAATCAGCTATCACAGCCAGCATGCATACTGACTGATGTAAATCTTCATCCCCAATGTATTGACATCAATACATTCCAACACTGCTGAACTGAGGCGGG
>JABFEB020000092.1:11684950-11695415 GCA_019775895.2 Stomatorhinus ivindoensis | reverse complement strand
CACTGGGGGAATACGTGGGATAATGCACGAGGCGCATGCGCAGTAAACTGCTGGCCGTTCCTCGTATCTCAAATGTCTCTCGTATTTCAAAACAAAACTTCGTTCGCTCGACAGCTCGTATCTCAAATAACTCGTATGTTAAGGTACTCGTATCTCGAGGTACCACTGTACACAGTATATATATATATATATATATATATTTTTTTTTTTTTTTTTTTTTTTAAACACAAAATGAACCGGATAAAAGGCACTAGCAGCAGTGTGAGTTGGTAATGTTATCCCAACACTAATTTGCATATTCTATCCCGTTTGGATAATTTTACTAGCTATTGCCTGGTTTTAATTTTGTTTTCTTAGGCTTCTCCGTAGTCCAATTACTTCCAGTTTATGTGGTTAGTTCGTTCTTGTATTGATGTTTTTGTCCTGTGTGTCAAATGTGTCACTGAAATATAAATAACCATGTTTCATCCATGCACCTATGAGCATTACCCCATTGTTGGTTGTGGTTGCTAGCTTGTTTGGTTTCTGTTTAGAGTAGAAAAAAGATAAAAGTGTCATACCTGCCTCTGATTAAGCATTAAGGATATTGAACTTGCTCTGTGTTGGGTTCAATTAAACCCCAACCTTATTGAAGCAGAGCAGTGCTCACTTCACTTCTTGGTCATCAGCATTGCTATTGGAGCAGGGGCTCTGTAGCATCCTTGACAAAGTTTTGGTTTGGGTTTGGTTTGGTTTGGTTTTGGGTTTTTCAGGGATAGTCTGTTAGGACTGTTTTTTCTGTGCCTGGCAATAGCCAGAAGGTCCTGGCTTTGTGATTTGGGGTAGTCCCAAATCCTTGACTGCAATTAGGCCTCGGGTTTCTGGTTAGCCAGTTTACGCATTAGGGCGACATGATCCATGACTACATGATGCATGACCATCTCCATCATCAAGGCAGGACTGCTCCCAGGCTTAGACAGCCAGACATGAGCGAGGTGGACAACAATGGCAGCACACTGTTGCGGAGGCACTACCTTTGTTGTATTGTGGGCGTGGCCTTCAGTACATTTCTTTGAAAATCTGTGGTCTATGCATTGTAGAAATGGACATGCTCACTTCAATAGGTGTTGTACATTATATGGCTAAAAGTTCATTCTTTCAGAGATCAGTCATTGTTCCCCTAACCACTACCACAGATCCATCACACTCCTGAACTGAAAGCACTGATCTCAAAAATTTTGATGCAATACCCCACATGTGAAATATCCATATTTATCTGCATTTAGACCACTGAAAATTCTACCTGTGTGAATTTACCTACCCACTAACCAGCACCTTATTGTGTGTGTGTGTGTGTGTGTGTGTGTGTGTCTACTTTAAGCCTCAGAATCTATTTAATTGTAAATATATTGTGCATTTTGGTATACCATCCAGCTGGTGTGTAGTGTCCTCTATACCATCTGACTGCAAAAATGACCACCTTCCAGGCTGGTGGCCTTTATAACTGCACCAGTCTTAACATTCCCTGACTCAGTGCTACCAGTTGCACACCCTGACACTAGAATCAGTGTTGGGGCAGTGCTCTCCCAGGTCAGACAGGAAGTAGAGAGAGTGGTTGCCTAATATAACCATCTTCTGTGATGACCTGGTGGAACTGACAAAGGGGAGCTGCAGTGAGCCCATTAAACAGACCCTGAGCTAGTGAGTTAACTGGGCTGTATGTCACTTGCATCCCCTAGACAGGTCCGACTGTACCCCATTCTAGTTGGGGACCCCATGAAGTGAGTGGGAGTCCACATTTTAGGGTCAATTTCTGATCATTGTTACCAGAAACTGCTCCGTTCTTGTCACCAAGAATTACTTAATTCCAGAATTAAGAATTACTTAAGGCCAGCCCAAGGCATATTCGCTACCAGATCAGAGTGCCATCACAATAGACACGTAGCTGGTCAAGCAGATGTTTAGTTGTTTTGTGCACCAGAGCAACTATTCAATGGCCAAGCACATCAAGGAACTCTGCGTAAAACTTTTGAACTGTTGACTGCTACCATGCATTGTGGTGTGTCGGATGTCTGAGGTGGCCTACCAGGTTTGCACTGGGGCAGGGCAGCGCATGAGGGTGCTGCATTTGGACTTGTTGGCATTGTACACACAATGCGCACACACAAACAAGAATTTATTTTTAAATTGATATAGACATTTGTATGGGTAAAGTTAAAGCCTCAGGCACTTTATTTATAGTGTTCTTTTCTTCATCATTGTTTCTTGGTGAGAAAAAGTTTATTTTCAGTTTCCAGCAGGTTTGAAAGGTTAAAACTGTTTTTTTCTCCTTAATTTATTCATAGCGAAGTGCTGTGGTGACCATCAAAGATTTTTCAGTCCCTCCAAACAGCACAACACAGAGTACACTTAGGCACTACTATTATCAGAAGACATTTTTACTGGGCCAACACAGTTTAAGCACCATCCTCAGGAGTCCGTCAGCGGGTTTCCTCCTGGGACTTGCACCTGTAATCTTTAGATTATACGAGAGTGTCTTCAGTCAGTATTCTCTCTGCCGACGTATTTCCAGTCGTCCAGCGGAATGATCATTGTAGATGTCCGTTCCTTCGGCCGTGCAGTTTACAAAATTGGATTAATGCAATGTACAGTTTTTGCAATGCCAGCATACAAAAAAAATGTTTGATCCAGAAAGTGTGAAATGCAGTGTAACGATGTACCATTCTTGTGGATCTGTCTGTTCCATCCATCCTTACAAAAATAATCGCATCAGTATGACATTCAGTGCCATGAAAGCATATTTGTCTGTGTTGGATTTTTCACTGTATTCCATATTTGTCACAATTTTATTATATCTTCAATAGAATAAAGGGTGGAAATATTTTGATACTTAAAACATATATTTAGAAATATATGGAGCAATAATAACCATGCAATGAAAAAATCAGTTGGCCTCTTCTCCTCAATATCTCATTCTGTTACCTTTGGCTGCAATGATTGCAACAAAACACTTTCTATATTTATCAGTTGCTCACAGCACTGACAGGAGTTAAGGCCCACTCCATACATAATTGCTTAAACTCTGTGACTTTTCAGGTCACAAACAACAACTGCTGATTTTAGGGCTAAAACAATGTGGCTTAGATTTGGGCTACGTTAGGTCAAAACATTTTTCCACCAGCCTGATGTAGACCTCTTCTGTCGTGATGGGATAGTCAATTTCTAGGCTTCCATTTAACTTCACATGCACTAGTTAACTATTTCATCCCATGAACAAGAGCACCATTTAATGTCCTTTTTATAAAGTATGCCTCAATTTTACTCTGCTATTATAACTGCTAGAGGAGATTACTTTGATGAATCAAAGATAATGTCATTTTCTTGCTAATAAAGGTGCTCTAATGGTGAACATACTGTAAATGTATCCATTAGCAAAGAATATTGAGTGGATTATTAATAAATGTTAACTGAGTAACGCAAATGTACAAAATGTCAGTGTGTGCAAAAACTCTTCACTGATAGTATATATGGCTTCAGAATACCACAGGAATTCAGGCCATTCTAAGACTTAGATCATAAGGGTGAATTTTAGACATGTTATGTCAATGAATGTGCATTTATTACAAAAGCATGCTCAATATATACCAGTAGCATAAACATACTACAGTTGCTCATTCTTCAAAAAGAGCGTGTCCCTTAATATCAGAACTTTTCCACATTAATTGAAACAAAATGACTTTCCAGTCATGTACCATGTAAGGAAAATCACTACAATGTATAAATGCAACTCCTGATGATGAAAACATAATCAAAATGTGTACATGTTGTCACCCTCTCCATCTCTTCACCTCGGTCTCCCTAGTATGACTAATGAGCCATATACTCTGTATCGGTTGCTTGATTAGTCTTACCTCTCACTACAGCCCTCGTGTGGGTCACCACAGGTACCTCTTGTCTGCTCCTCATATGCCTTGTCTGAAGCATCCTTCAGTCCTGTGGGCCACAGTCCCCTGTTGTGTGTGCCAGTTTCTTTCTTGCTAGTAGTGCCTTCTCTTCAACCCTATGTAGCCTGTTTTGTTGCCTGATTCCTGTATTCTTTAATAAACCTCTTGTTTGTTTGCCCCAATGCCTGCTCTGGCCTCCCGCATTTCCGGACCATGACAGAATGGCCGTAATAACTCCATTTTGTAAGATCCAAAAGTAAGTAATCAGTACAGACCTTTTGCCATGTAGTGTGCATGTCCCTCATGTTGATAAATGCTGCAAATACTTTTCAGGTACAGAGTGTCAGCTGTAAATATTTTGCTGGTGAAGGTGGCAAAAAGATAGTCGGTAACACAAATAATGTAGAAGTACGTTAATTAATGTGCACAAGATGGATAAAAGTATTGGGACACACTGTTAATCATTGCATTCAGGTGTTTCATTCAAACCATATGCCACAAATCTATGAAATCAAGCACTGTAGAACATGCAGTCAGGGTTATAAACATTTGTGAAAGAATGGGTCATTCTGAAGAATTCAGTGAATTCCAATGTGGCACTGTGATAGGATGCCACCTTTGCAATAAGTCAGTTGATGTAATTTATTTCCTGATAGATATTCCACCATCAACTGCGAGTGGCATTATTGCAAAGTGGAAGCGTTTAGGAACAACAGAAACTCAGCAATGATGTCACAGACCACGTAAATGAACAGAGCTGAGTCCTCGGGCACATAGTGTATAAAAGTGACCTATGCTCTGTTGATTCAAGTTCCAAACTTCCTCTGGCATTAATCCCAGCACAAAAACGGATGTGGTAGCTGCGTGGAATGGGCTTCCATGGCTGAGTAGCAGGATGCAAGCCTCACATTACCAAGCGTCAGTTGAAATGGTGTAACGCACACCCCAATTGGACACTGGAGCAGTGGAAACGTGTTCTGCGGAGTAACAAATCACGCTTCTGTGTCTAACAGTCTGATGGATGAGTCTGAGTTTGGCAGATGCTAGGAGAACATTACTTGCTTGACTGCATTGTGTCACCTGTAAAGTTTGGTGGAGGAGGGATAGTGCTATTAGGTAGGTTTTTAGAATCTGGGCTAGGCTCGTTAATACCAGTGAAGGGAACTCTAAATGCTTCAGCATACCAAGACATTTTGGACAATTCTATGCTTACAACTTTGTGGGAACAGTTTGAGGAAGGCCATTTTCTGTTCCAACATGACTTTGCCCCAGTAAATAAAGCAAGGCCAATTAAGATATGGTCGGGTGAGTTTTGTATGGAAGAACTTGACTGGCCTGCACAGAGCCCTGACCTCAACCCCATCAAACACTTTTGTGATGAACTAGAATGGAGATTGCAAGCCAGGTCTTCATGTCAAACACCAACGCCTGACCTCACAAATGCTTTTCTGGAGGAATGGGCAAAAATTCCTACAGACAAGCTCCAAAATCTAGCGGAAAGCCTTCCCAGAAGAGTTGCAGATGTTATAGCTACAAAGGGGGGACCAACGTAATATTGATGCCAATGGATTTTAAATGGAATGTCACAAGTTCCTGTAGGTGTAATGGCCAGGTGTCACAATACTTTTGTCCATATAGTGTTTTAATTTACCATAAACTAAGAGTTAGTTACATACTGATCCCCTGTTCATTATTAATCTGTCATAACTGTTAATATATTTCATTCAGTTACAATATTTGTTCTATGATTTGTACTTGAGTAATAACTTAATAGAACTAGTTATATAATGAGAATAGTAACATCAGATATTAGCACCATTTCTCTGTGAAACTAGTTCAGCTATTGAAACTGCAGCCATTTTGAATGTATAACAACTTGTTACTCAGGCTTTCAGATGACAATTTGCATGAATATATTAATCGTTCCATGAAAATACTAAATATATTCTATATACCTTTTTTAATGGAAAACATTTGCAAGAAAAATCTTGCTCTTTCAATTTTAATCTGTTAACTTCAAATGTTTTAAATAATCACCAGTATTAGATTAACATGTGATTATGCTTCCATAACCAAATCAATCAATCGATCAAATACATGGTCACAGGGAACCTTCAGCCTATGCCAGTAAGTAGAGATAACAAGGTTGGGCGCATTTGGATTTCAGCCCATTTACATTATTCAGAGAAGTTTAAGGATGGTTGGAAGAAAAGCTTTGGACAAATATACTATACTGCTGGATATAACCTAGTGAGCAGAGGAAACTTAAAGGAGTAAGCCTCTACTGGCGTTTTATTTCAAGGTTCTGCGTAGCGTAGGCTTCCTCTATTGCAGGGTTCTTCAAATCTGGACCTCGATTCCAATTCCAGGCCTGGTTTTCAGTTCTCCCAGGTAGTTAGTTTAATAATTACTGGTTCTGATTGGTCAGAGGCTTCACACCTGACTGACAGATAAAGGATGACTGGAAAACCAGCAGTGCTCGGACCTCGAGGACCATGATTTGAATAACCCTGCTCTATCGGTATGTTTTACTTGTGATTAGCAAACCATGGGTCACATTATTCTAATAAGGTCAGCTCAATTAATTAAAACGTTAAGCCAGTGACATTTATGAGGCCTTCTTAAATTCTCTTCAGTTATCACTAACTGCAGCCTTGTAACAATCATCTTACACAAACAAATATAGATGAAATTAAACAGTTACTTTTCAAAAACAAAAAAAATGAAAAGGTGACATCCAGTGACATCCATTTACAAAGTAAAGAGGGTGGGAACAGATATGGTAACATAGCTTTATTTATGCTATGTGAGAGAAATTTGTGATTGTGTCAATGAATCTGTGAAGCATGATAAGAGACTATAAAACATGAAGCCTAGCTATATGACATAAGTGGTTAAACTCTGCATTGTCCTTCCTCTATCTATCCCGGTTCAGCCTCTTATCCAGTACACTGTGAGCCTGGAACCTAACCTAGAGAGAACAAGCCACCCTAGTTTTGGTGTCAGTCCATTGTGGGGTACGAAGGTAGGATCTGGAACCCTTATCCTTAAAAAATGAAGTCATTGCACCAGACGGTGCTATCTCTTTCCCCTTATAATGCATTTTGCAAAGTGATTTCCTAATAAATCATATATTGTCTGCAATGATTTGTTCTGGCATCACCACAATTGTTCTAATTATGAGTACAAGCATTACAGATATTGTATAATTTTTTATGGATATATTTAGAAAATTGTATGAATACACATGAATCAGAAATTTTTAGAACAACCTGCCAAAAAAAAAAACACAGACAAATACCCAGATGGCCATGCAGGAAGACAGAGAGACAAATTGTTACTGTGTATCTTTTTGGTGGATTCCCAATGAAACTAAACATAAATGTTAATGTCAGTGAGACAAACTCAAAACACAACAAAACAAGGAAATAAAGCCCCAAGAGCATTGAAGGTAAGCGCTAACCGAGCCGCAGTGTAGAAATTAGCATTCCTTGTATATGTGCACATGCATAGGTAATGGATTTATCTTTTTTTTTCTTTTTCTTTTTATTCCTATTGCCTTGATCATTGTGAGAATTGTTACTGTTCTGGCTAAGTACAGAATGGAAAATTTCTGCCAAGGTCACACACTTGAGGGGAAAAAGAGAACTTTCATTTCAAAAGTCTGCAGTCACAAAAAATGGGTGTCGTTTTTTTTTAAGATATGCTTTTTTCCCCCTAGCCAAGAGACAGATGAAATACGTGACTTCCACACTTGTCATAAGATCATCCACATGAAATTACACCTTAACATGAAAAGCAGTGAAACATCCATGCTGAATTGACTTAGTCACCCCAGAAAGACTTACAGACCTTATCTTTCCACCCAAGAAAAAAAAACAAAATAAAAAATGAAAGGCATGCATGCTTTGTGACCAGCTCCACAAGGCATAGTTCTTACCTGGATCCTAGCGGTGAGGCTAAGTATCATAATTATTCTTGCTGATTTTACGTCCATTATCAAGTCCCTGTTCTCTAATGTGCTTTCCCTTGATTGTGCTTTTAAATATTCTGAGGTATAGAGAATGTTAATCTCTTGCTTGTCATGCATTAAATTTCATACAGTACTACATTTTTATTTTGCTATTATAAAAAACAATGCTCAAGCAATGTATTCTGAGAAGTCATTGGCTTCGTTATTCTAGCTAATGTAAGATTTTACGCTATGATTTACTTCTTATGGGATTGTGAGGGGACTCGTGCAGTGACGGGCTTGAAGCTACAATGGGGAATTTTGTTCAGACTTCTCAAGGAATTGGAAGGTGACTAAGGACAGCAATTTTGGCTTGAGACACTAAGAGTGAGACCGCGAGAGCAGGTCTGGGTGCAGGACTAAGGTATGAAACACTGGGTCTTCAACCTCAAGTTGGTGCCATAGGGAAGAAAGAGAAAATGACTTTTATGTTAAGAGCAATCGTGATCGGGAGGGAAATGGGTTTTTCATCCAACTTCTTCCAGCTCATGAATGTCTACCCCCATCTGTCATACAGCTACTCCTTTGCATTCTCAGACATGGCTAAATGCATGAAATTATAAATTATTGTAACCATTATAAAAAACTAAAAACAACGAATATGGTTTATAGTGTGTATTTACTTTTCACATATATTTTCATGTATACTGGTTGCGGTAATGAGAACCATCATTCATTTTCAGTATTTGTATCATTGCTTTTCATCGATTGCATCACTGAGCATACTTGTTAGTTTAAACCTACCATACATCATTTCTGTTGATAAAATGTCTCATGCACCTATTCTCATTCATGTATCCATCATCCATATAACAATTCAATAGTTATAATGTCAAGTTTACCCATTTTAAGTGTTTATTCATGTAGGGTTATGATCCATACCTGTGAGATAGATGTCGCCCTGCACAGCGTTTCTGTATATCACCCACTCACACACCGACGTCAAATTGACTATGGAGACAAAGTACCTTGGGGCTATATAAAACAGATCCACTTCCAAAGTTCTTTTGATTAGCATCTTCTTAATCACTCACTCTTTAAATAGTGTTAAATATTTCAGTATTGATTCTGGGCATGGTAGAATTAAAAACATTTTTTTTTTTTAGAAACTCTCTTGCCTTTTACCACATACTGACACAGTTGTACCATATTGTATTGTAAAATGCAAATGGCAAATGTTACATTTACTGTGCAGTTTTATTAGGTTTACAGAGGCATTTATATTTGTGATATCCATTTTCATAGAAGCACATGCAGGAGTGAAAAACAGACACAAATTTACCAATATTAGATTATTACTGAAAAAAATCTTTAAATGAAAGCATGTTTGTCCCAGGACAGGACAAAGTTAGGTGGTGACCATGTTCATTCAGTTCACTACTGCTCTGTTTCCAAATGTTATGTCACATACAGTTGTTTTCCCTTGCCCTCTGGAAAATGCATTCACTTCCCAATTTCTATCCCCAAATGTAGGCCTTTCCATGACTTTAGACCCATTTTTTTGTCTTTGTCCAAAATGGCCGTCTTTTGTTTTCATTCCCTCCTTACATTTCCACCTCATAGGACTCAATTTACACCCCAACGAAAATAAATGTTACAAGTTCATTTAACACTTTGAGCGCTGTCCTGAAATAAACTGCATAATTAATACTGTCAGATGCAGGACTTTGACTGGCTGCCACATAATGCAACTTAAAACTTAAACTTTTCTCTCGCTGGTAACATAAGATGTAAAGTTAACCTTTCCTCCACTGAGATGTGAATTAAGGCCTGGATGTCACACCTGATTGACGTGGGCTTTTTCTGTCAGGCCACCTGTGGGGAGACGTCAGTGATAACTCATCAGTGCTTATGAATCTGCAGCTTTACATTGCAGCTTGCACACTCACCACCACTGGAGAAATGGTTGCTTTCCAGATAGAAAGCTGGCAGATATACCCCCTTGACATTCCCTCATGGTTTCCCCAAGGCTATCAGACTCCTGTCTGTCAGTAGTAAGATAACACTTCAAAACTGCCTTGATTTACTGGAGGACTGCTGATGCATTGATTCATATCTCATCCCTGTCTATGAATCATACATTAATGTATGAGGAGCACATTATAAACGTTCCTGTCCGTTCACTACCACCAATGGGGAAATATGAGGGCATCTACTCTAGACACCTCCTTCAGTGGTCCCTTCCTCTTTTTCTATATGTATTCCCTCGAAAGAGGGAGTAGGCAATGCAATACAGAATATTGACACAAAGCACGGTAACCTTTTGATGGCCTCTATGTAATGAGCTGTCACTTCCAGGTGTGTTGACGATGGAAAAAAAAATGCACCCGAGAATGGAATTTTAACAGGGAGCTACCCAGTGTAAGCGTTGTGGGAACACTGATTGGTGTATCCTGATAGAGAACACAACACTGATTGGTGTATCCTGATAGAGAACACAACACTGATTGGTGTATCCTGATAGAGAACACAACACTTATTGGTGTATCCTGATAGAGAACACAACACTGATTGGTGTATCCTGATAGAG
>JABFEB020000092.1:11637318-11655788 GCA_019775895.2 Stomatorhinus ivindoensis | reverse complement strand
GGAAACCGGAGTACCCGGAGGAAACCCCACGACGGCACAGGGAGAACATGCAAACTCCACACACATGGAACCTAAGCAGGGACTCGAACCCAGGTCCTAGAGGTGTGAGGCAACAGTGCTAACCACTGCACCACCGCCCCAGATGCATTATTGGGTTATATTTTTTATCATCTTCTTAGCTTTGTAATACTGGTCCTGGTTTCTCGGTAGAACAGAGACAAAGCACCAAGCGTTGTTACCTTGCAGCTACACAGTCACAGGTTCCAGGCAGACCTGGAACAAATGTATTTGTGCGTGATTTTCACAATGAAATCAAAAAGATCCCAAAAGCTTGTATGTCCTCTCTCCTGAATAGCTGAAAATCAGCAAATACATTTTAACAGTACTGAAAAAATGCAACGGCTTCTTGTGTACTGCTTTTCTTAATATAAAAACCAGTCTGCAGCTATAATCTAACAATATGTAAGTTTCAGGTTTTTTCCATACCTTTGGCTTGTTTAGCTGTCAAATGTCAACCCCAAGGAAGAATATATGGCAACAGTGCAGTTTGTAACTTGCATGACTTCTGTATGTATCATGTCATCAGGCAACATATTGGATTAGAATTTGCTGGTTGGCCTTTAAAGAAGCAATCAATTATTTCTTCTAACTCCAATACTATGTAGGATTTTTTAACTCAAAGTTTTTTTTTTGGACCTAACAAACCATCTGTTATTTCAACACTTACTTTCATAAGTAAACTAGATCAAGAAAATAATGATTGGTTATTGCTATACCAAAATCTTTGGTGTGCTAACATCAGATATTGAACCATTGCAACTCTTTAAAAACTAAACATCCAAAAGAGTCACTTCTTAGAGTGAAACATTGAAATGTAAACGATTGAGGCTTATAAAGTGTTGATATGGCTGTTCAAACCATTTCAAAAATAGCTTTATGATTGTGCTGTAATTGCAGTTACAAGTTACTTGTTACAGGTTATTGAGCAACAGGTTGAAAATGGCTTCTAGAAAAGATAAAATTTAAACTAAGACATTTCTTATATCCATTCATTCGTACATTTCTTTAAAAAAACTTTTTATAACTTTGTAAACTAATAATGAACTAATAACATACTAATAAAATGTTGTCATAGAATCACATACTAAAAATGAGCATCACCCCAGGCGGCCATGGAATGCGTATCCAGTACAGGGTTGTAGTGGAACCTCCGCTGGGGGCTCATTTATAAAGGCTTTGTACAAACAAATTAGCCGTGAAACATTTGCATGCACATTTATACAAAGATGTTGGAATTCATAAAGCACATCCTGAGTTCACATTCGTAAAGGTTTGCACATTTACGAATGGTCCAGAACAGTCATATGAACGTTTAGGGAGACGCAGAAAAAAGTGACATCTAGAGTTCAGATAGAAATGTGCATCTAAGTGCATCTAGTTAATTTTAGCTTGGTGAAATGTGTGATAATAAATAAAGAAACATTTATATCATATCTCATACACAACTAACAGTCGGCATTTGTTTTATTTTGTAAATAAATTACTTTATATATACTGTTACATTTATTGTGGAGAAGTTGGAAGTGTAGCTATTGAAAAAAGTAAGCATAGGCAGCTGACATGTGTGTACCCACATATGCAGTAATGTAATAAGTATAAAAAGGCCGTGTGTAAGTACGTCACATGCAGCATCATAATGGTATGTTTAGTGTTGTTGGAGGACATTTTGTGCAGCCAAATACAAAAGGAACAAGTATTTAGAGATTACAATGAGTACAATGACTATGGTGATTTGTGGCTTATCGCCCATATCCTCCTGAGAGCCAAGGAAAAAGTGTCCTTCAATTTTAGGTTAATTGTGATTTTCTATGTCTTTGGAGGAAATCAGACAAGTTTATTTTTATTTTTAATTTCACAGCATGTCCTCTTTGGAGTACAACAAGAATAAATATGTTTCCTTACATCAGTGAAAAGATATATGTAAAAACAAAATGTCCACTACAATGGACATAAATGAATGGGTGGGGTTTCAGGAGGATATTAGACTGTCAAAAATGATTGTGATGGAATTGTGTGATGAATCGGCCTCGGTTCTTGAATGACTAACTTTATGAAATTATGCAGTTCCTGTCCAACTTTAAGTACTGACAACACTTGGATCCCAGGGGAACTGACTGACAGATCAGGGATATCCCAGCCTACTGTTCTATCAAGACAGTAGACTATTGGTGCTTCCCAAGTGTGGATATACAGGCAAAAACATTACAGTGCAGACTGCAACAATGTCCAGCTATCCTACTGTGGTCAGCACTATTGACTACACTCGCATTGTAATAAGAGCACCATCAGAAAATGAAGCTGCTTTTGTGAACAGAAAGCTCACTGGTGACACCAACAGCAGTGTGTGTGTCTGTGTGTATTTATATATGTGTGTATGTATGTGTGCATGCGTGATATATTTATATTACATTGTGGGGACCAAATGTACACCACAAAGTGATAAAAACCTGTTATTTTGACTTTCTGGGGAAGCATTTTCAGGTCCCCACAAAGATCTGTAACAGCAATCAAAAAATAAAAAATGCCGATAGTCTTGCATTTTGCTTGATTTCTTATGGTTCAGGTTAGGGCTGGTTAGGGGGTAATGTGGCCATGTTGGGATTAGAGTTTTCCCCTTAGAAATGAATGGAGAGTCCCCACAAAGGTATAATTCCAATCCAGTGTGTGCATAAGAGGTATGCTATGCTAGAGTTTTTGTATGTACGAATTTCCTTTCAGCGGCCCACTTAAGTGCTGGTTATGAACCCCATTTCACTAAGCACACAGAGAAGAGGAACACCGGTTCAGCAAATTTTAAATACTTTTTTCATTGTTATTTCTGTGATTGTCTGGCTTGTTGTCCCATCCGTATTTACAGCAACAGTCACCTGCTGCTATTTGGCAATATTTTGTTTTTTGTTTGTCACACTGGCAGATGTACTATCGGATAAAATGGTTTGGTATTCCGCAATTTTGTATACTATAAAGTCTGCACTTCACATTCTGACAATTATTAATTTTCTGCTCGTTTGTGGCTCCATTGTCTCTCAAATGGAGTTGCAAACATAGGATGTGCACATTTATATTATACGGGACTATTTAGCCGGGTCAATGTAGGGTAATTACTGGGTGGGAATGGGGCATTCCTTAAGCGTGCACGCCTGCAAATGTTTCTGCGATATATGGGATTTATAACCTGTATGATGTATATATGATGTGGTTTTATAGATCTGAAGTTTTTGTATGAACATTTCATCTCCCACGAAAATGTACAAACATTTTTTATAAAAGATCATAGGGGACAATTGTATCTATTATTATTATTATTATTATTAATAATTATTATTATTATTATTGTTGTTGTTGTTTGTTTTTGCTATTATTATTGACTCTTAGTGATATTAGATTAATATATTCTAAGTGAGTGACTTTTCAAAACAGGAACTGAAAGCTTCTACCACCTTGAGAAGACCTCACTCTTCAGGCTGTAATTAGATTTTGCTGAATTTGATATGACAGAAAAATGTACAAGGGGACAGAGGCAGTACAAATTAATTAGCTTTTGTGAATAGATTAATCTGGGTTAAATCATTAGCTGTGTGAAATTATTATTTAAATTATTTTAATAACTGGGAAATATATTAGAAATTGTAACATATTTCTGGTTTGGGATTTTGGGAAGATAAATTGTGTGTATGCTCCAGAAGAATGTTCTGTTTTAGGTGTGATATTTCATCTTTGAACAGATTTGAGAGTTTCTGATAACATGAACATTATTTTGCCTTGTTAGCAAATAATGTCAGAATTGTGAAAAGAGACGTATGTGCAGAAACAGTAGGAGGTCAAGAGCTGGTCTAATCTGAAGAGCTGCTGAGCTCAATTGTGAACGTTTTACAAAGAGAATTAATGTAGCATCTCCAATGGACATATCATTAGAGGGAAATCTAAACTTTACCCACCATTTTTTTATGCTTAAGGTGACATTACATGTCTTATTCAAGTGCATTTTGCCATATTGTTGAAGCAGTGATGTCACATCAATAGAATGCTAAGTGAATAATATTGGTTTAACAGTCAAACAAATCTTTACATGAGTAGAGATAACATGCTTTAATCAATTGTTAGGAAATGTCAGCTACTATTATGTGTAGGAACATACAAGTAAAAGGGCAGGGGAAGACTGTACCCAGAGCAATCGGGATCAAGGGCCTTGCTATATGTCCTGATGGTGAAACACTGGGATTCAAACCAGCAACTTTCTGATCACAGGTACAACACATTCACACACCACCCGTCATCTCATTAAATACTCTAACCAATTGTTTATTCTTTGTCTATAAGGAGAAAATTTATGTCATCTCTGGAACAACCAGGTCACCTGTGGTAGGATGATATTTCTCTCCTATCTGAGTCTGACCAAAGGCATTGTCATCCTCCGTATTAGGTCAATAAAGGATTCTGGGAATTAGTCAGGCATTAAATAAGGCAAGCCCAGAGCTCATACAGTGGTGGATTATCAGCTCTCCAGTTGAACTAACAAAGGTACCTACTGAACTGATCATAAAAAGGGTCACATTTTACCCATCTGCCTCATTTTTAGTTCTTAATTTTCTGCTATTATGCAAATACTTTTGTGCCTCATGGAACTGTCTTATGTTGAATTCTGTGTTAATACCTTTATGGGTTTGATCCCAGACTTGTATGAATGGAGTTTGTTTGATCTCGCTGAATCTATGCAAGTTTTCTCGTTCAGCCCAAAAACAAGTAGTTTGGGTGAATAAGTGCTTCTGCAATGGTCATTGTGTTGGACAGACTGGCATACCACCCAGCGTGACACCTGGTGTTTCCTCTTTGTTCTTCTAGTTTCATTCCACCCTCTGCAAACATTCCCTGAGCTGTTTATGTGCTTGTTGTTTTGTTGGATTTTACTTGAAGAGTCTTATGTTTGTCTCACATCAAGGGTGACAGTATAACCCTAAAAGGGTTAGTTGATCTCTAAAACCAGCACTTCCTATTGCCTTCCTATTTCCATGTCCTTTAATTAAGTATGTGTTGCACTTGCTAATTTATGCAGTAGTGATATAGAAGTTGTTTAATTGGAATTGTGTGTTAGCGTCTGCTGCAACAAAATACAGTTGTGGACATGTATGAGAAAAATGGTTTGGCACCTGAAAACTTTTACTTGAACCATGAAAGAACTACAAAATGTTTCACAGACCTTAACAACATTGTTAACCTCTATACATAGTACATGTGTCATGCCATACCTACCAATCTGTTTTTTTCCGTTTGTCTTACCTCTTGTTCCTGCCATTGTGTGATTCACCCTAGTCACCTCTTGTTTGCTCCCTCGTTACTCCTTGTATAATAGTGCTTCTCAGTCTTGTGCTGCCCAATCCAGTCATTAATGCGTTTGCTCCCAGTGTTCCCAGTTTAGTCCTTCCATTTTGACCGCTTGTGGTCCCGTTTGTTTCCAGCCCCAGTTCTGTTCTGTTGTGTTCTGTTTCTGTTTGGATTCCTAATGAATCACCTCTTTGTTTGTCCCCTCATGTCTGCAACTGCGTCCTTCCTCCCTTGTCACATGACAATATGTATGTCTCTAAAAACTGTAGCATGGTTAAAAATTCCACATGACTTTT
The DNA here is from genome assembly GCA_019775895.2 of Stomatorhinus ivindoensis. Taxonomy (NCBI): domain Eukaryota; kingdom Metazoa; phylum Chordata; class Actinopteri; order Osteoglossiformes; family Mormyridae; genus Stomatorhinus; species Stomatorhinus ivindoensis. The sequence continues at coordinate 11,650,110 of JABFEB020000092.1, read as the reverse complement.
TCCTTTTCCACATTTTTGTGAGTAGGTAGGCTAAGTTATATACCAAGACTGCAGAAATAGTGAATAATTATCCTGACATATTAAATATGTGAAAACATATCTTCATTAAATGACACATTATCTGCAAATTACTTGTTATTAAGACTCTAGAGCAGCTCTTCTCAGTGATATTTATTTATTGATTTATTTAGTTAATTGCATGCCTTCAAGCACAATATCTCTAAATAATGTGCTTCTGACACACATAAAAACCCAGTCCCAAAATCATTATACACTTACATTTTTAGTTCTGTGATACTTTTATCAAAGTATTTAAATAGGATTTCAGCCTATTGAAGTCACTCATTTAAATATAAGAATGATTAAATAAACAAACTTTAAAATAGTATTTACTTACTACAATATAGCACAGTGGTACTCACAGGACTCGAGTCTCCATGTGTGTGGAGTTTGCATGTTCCCACTGTGTCATTATGAGGGTTCCTCTCGGTTGTCCCAAAATCACAGTCCAAAATCATGCTTTGGGGTTTCCAAATTGCCTCTTTGTGTAACAGTGTGTGTCAGAGGCGCTGGTGGCCATTTTAGTGTAACTCTTAAAACGGTGCTTACATTGTCGCAGTGAAGGGGTCGGCTAGACGGAATGTGCATTTTATGACCAGTCCCCTCCGATGCCCCCCCACTGCCGCAACCCCTTTAACTGCATAAGCTGTGCATGCATCATGCAGTTAACTAATAAACGTATCTTAACTTTAGTTCATTGAATTTGAGCATTAAATTATACATGCCAACAAATAGTGGTACAATTTGAACCCAAGGACCTGGAACATAACTTTCTAACAAGGACCCATTGATGGTTAATACCCCCCCTCCCCCCCCCTATACTTTAAATCTGATTACTTACAGGTTACTCAAGATTACTTACAGGTTACTTATAATACCTAATACAAAGTAAATGCTATGTAAATAGTTATTATACTGTAGAACAGTGCCTCTACAGTATATCCATGGGAGGTGTGACCAAAATTACAAAAGTAGGATAGTACCAAACGCTATATAACTTGTTTTTCATGTGCATACGGTACATACGTATGATAAAGTCCAATGTATAAATTACACACAATAAAACATCAACAACACTATCTAATAATGGAACAATTATAATAATATACTGTAATAAAAGTCATGTTAATGTGGTCCGGCCTTCTCTCTTTGTTGAATGAATGGGATTCTGACATTTTTACAACCCAGAATGTTGTTATGAAAAATGAGCAATGAAAAATATTTTGAACGCAACATTTTTGCATTAGTATGGAGTTTTATTTCTTACAGAATATCATGGCTTATTGTCTGTACTCATCCTAATGTCTCCTGGCCACAGTAGACCGTGGATAACTGAAACCCTAGCTAGGGCACCACATTACCACATTGTTAGACAACAAGCCCTTCACTTAAAGTGGCATACTTAAAATCTGCTCCACAATTGTATTTTTTGAAACTTTTGTATACTAGGCCAAACTAATCTGCCTCCAGAAAATAATCATTTTAAGGTTTTCGCATGTATTTTTTTTATGAAAACAAGTACACAAGTACATGATTGGATAATAGATTTAATTTGCTGATGAGTCATAAGAGCAATGAGCACAAACACAAAGTAACGGCTGAAAGACAAAACTGTGGAATTGTGAATTATTTTGGATTTGTGTCAGTACTGGGGGTAGGAGTCTTTCTGAATATGACTTTCAGTGCGGTGGATAGCCGTTATCTTTACTACACATAATTTTACTATGAAGTCATTCTGATAAACAAACAATGATGGGATGAGCTTTTATGTGAAAATGAACACCCCAGTTCATATATCAGCTCAGTTCAATTTCACACCGTATGTCACATATTCATAGTGTGAATGTGGAAAGAATCTCACTTTAAGCTCCCATAATGCAAACCAAGCTTCTTTTATTTATGTTTCGAATGCTATGAACATCACACTCTCTCTCCTGTTCACATATGAACATAATACTGACAGAACACTGAAATATGGCAGGATAAGTGATGTCAGCTCTGTACGTCATTCTCCTTAGGAGAAAATAGCCACATTAAAAAGAGAGAACTGTACTTTTATTTCAGTTTTGCAGTTGTTAGTAGTTCTTCACAAATGTATCATGGTTGTTTGCTGCACAATTGTTTTTTTGCAGACAAAAACGTTATAAAACTGCCTAAAAGCGCAAAGACTTGAAGTCCATATATAAAATGATGACTCACAGGTCGCTACTACTTTTATACAACTTAACCAAAGCATGAGTAGTCATTCTGCCAACCATGTAGAGAAAACTGATTATCTGAGGTGGACAGTCAGCCTTTGAGAAGAGCAAGTCAATGTCAGGTCAGGCTAGAGTCTCCACAGAATCACACTGACTGTTCAAGCCAGTCTTTGGACATTCTGCAGTGTGTATGATTGGAATTCTGTGGTAAAAAAATTTTCACATATGAAACATTTTCAGTATATGATTTGTACACAAAACAAGGATTGTAGCTATATACTGACTCTATAGTATACGTGTAGCATCAGTCCAAAGCAGTAAGAGTCTTAAAGAGATCCACACTGTAAAACACATTGTATATATATTATAAACAGTCACATATATCCATCCATCCATCTTCTATACCTGCCTATCCTACTGGGTCACGGGGGGTCCGGAGCCTACCCGGAAGCAATGGGCACGACGCAGGGAACAACCGTGGACAGGGGGCCAGCCCATCGCAGGGCACACTCACACACCAGTCACACACACAGGCACACCTACATGCAATTTAGCAACTCCAATGAGCCTCAGCATGTCTTTGGACTGTGGGGGGAAAGCGGAGTACCCGGAGGAAACCCCACGACGGCACAGGGAGAACATGCAAACTCCACACACCTGGAACCCAGGTCCCAGAGGTGTGAGGCAACAGTGCTGACCACTGCACCACCATGCCGCCCCGTTACATATATTATTATTATTATTATTATTATTAGTAGTAGTAGTAGTAGTAGTATCATTATTATTAATGAAAAATAATAATAATTGATAATAATAATATATGTGACTGTTTAATGATAATAATAATGAAGATGATGACAATGATATTGAAGATGGTTCATAATATACACACACATACACAGATACACATTAATGCTCACTTTGCTTTTAAATGTACAAAACTGAAAAATAACCTTGTTCTTCATCTACTGCCATCTTTGACCCTTCTTGCCCTGAAAATTATGATGAATAACCTCTGCTTGTGACAGTGAAGTTTAGCATATAACCCCTGGGTATTAAGGGCATTGAAGAAATCTCTGAAATACCTAGGCTCATTTCCTGGCCAAAATACTTAATTGCTTCAAAGAAGAGCAAAAAAAAATCAATGTTAATTTAATGGCTACTGTGACTTTCTTTGATCTTCTGTGAAAAACCAGAAGATGATAAAAAATCATAGGTTATTATAATTACTGAATTTTCACCATGAAATTAAAAATGTGTATGGAATGCAACAATAAAACTCTTGTCAGTGGTTAGGGTGTGATGCACCCTAATTAAAGCTTAATTATACTGTATCTCTTAATTCTATATTGTCTATGATTTTATATCAGGCTATCCATTTTCTTATGTATTTGTCCTTTGCTGTTAGTCTTTCATTATTGTTAGGCATCACATGTACATCACAAACAGCGATATCTTACAGAGCAAGGTTATGTTATGCAGTTATTAAATGCATTATTTGAAGGTTAGGTTAATGCAGTAATTAAATGTAATAAATAAGAGCTGTTCAATATATTGTTTTGTTCAATGATTGGCACTAGCTAATTCTGTGTTGATTCACTGAAAGTTCTTCTTTTGATCAGTGGTTTTAAGTCCTGGTTCTGGATTCCTACTGTATAGCCAGATGCTAAAAATGTTTTCTGGGTATGATTCAGTCTTTATATTCAGCTGCAATTCCTTATATAGGGAAGTTATATATATTGGGCATTTTTTAATCTAAATGGCCCAACAGGAATTAACGTATATGTAAGGTATCTTATCACGGCAGGGATAAGGGTATTCTGCTGAGGCATGCTAACAACATGCATCTTCTGCAGACAATGCAGCTTTATATTTCTGAAATCTGGAACAAAGTGCAGCTGACGGATTCAGCTCACCTTTAGAACACTTTGGTTGGCACATTATTTTCAGGCATAGTATCAAAGCCTATGGTTTGGTCTGGAATATATTATAATGTGATTTTTTAGTGCTATTTTATCTTTGTAAACTTTTTTTCATCTCAGGAATCTAAGGTATACTGGATGTACCCATGAGTATGCATTCAAATAAAAATTCAATGTTGTGTCTTCTTTAAAAGCTTTTTTTGTCTTGTTTCGTTTGCTGCCTTTGACGTATTGCTTAAGCTTTTTGTAACCCTGTACATTGAGTAGGCATGGGGATTTTAACGTTAAATAGCATGTGAGTGTTCAGTGTGAGAACTAAGAGTTGTGTTGACAATAAGAAATACGAAAAAAAAAAAACTAAGAATTGTTTAGTTTAATTGTGGTGCAGTTTGAAAGAAAACATGCCCCCACATCGATGTGTCTTTAAAAGCCCACAGAATATAAGGAAAACCAGCAAATGGAGAATTACAGTAATCGCGTTCAGGAAAGTAATTACTTATTAAGATTAGGTAAAAATTCACTGTCACAGTTCATAATTCAGATGTCATTTTTAAGGCACAGTCCCAGCAAAGTAGTGAGATATTAAACCTTTTCGGGGGCTATGTTTTATCTACTTCATACAAGACTCTCCCCCTCCCCAGCGCCCCGTATCTCAGGTCTACTTTTCATCTTGTATTCCAGCGTCAGCCCCCAATTACAGACACAGATTTGCTATTCTTCCCTTTGCATCTCAGCATGGTTACAAAAGAGATGCTTATTGAACTGTAATCAAAGGGTGAGTTGGCTTTTAAAATCTTTAAACAGTGCTAAATTTAGTTGTGAAAATCCCTTTTACTGGTGATGTTCAGCTTAAGATTTCTGATTTAATTTATCACTTTATTGAACATGCTGTTCGGGCTGTGTGTCTATAAGAAGATGTTCTGACACATTTGTATTTCATTTGTGGACCCTTGCCAGGATGATTAATTATGGTTAATTAACCAGGAAGGTTAATTGCCCGGATGATTAATTAGGAAGATATCATAAACGTGCACATCCGTTTTCATTTCCTGTTGCTGTGAAAAGGGCATGTGATGTGTAAGATTTTTGTGACCCAAGGATCAACGACCAGCAATTGTTATTATGAAATACTGTATATCTTATTTGGAGTATGGATTGGACCTGTGCTGGTCAGGGAAAAAGTTTTCGTGTTCTCTAGGGATCAGAGGTGCTGTAAAAGGGGGGACAATTCATAGGGCCCCTGAGGGACTGTGGGTCTAAAAAAATTGGAACATAATTAGATTGATCCAATAAGATATGCATTCATGGAGCCCAAAGACCCAAGTAGTGTGCCTGATAGGGGCCAAATCAGCCATGAACCCCCACCGCCCTAAACGGACACAGTACTCACACAATATTGATAGGGATGCGTCCTTACTGTCCACTCCCAAATCTACGCTCTTGGGGATGACAGGAATACTGTACATGATAGAAATGGACCCTAAGGTTAGGATCAGTCTTTTTTTTTCCATGTTGTCCATAATTTCTATCGGAAATTTTTAATTATTGAACAATGTTGTAGACCATGCAAGGGAATTCATTTGACTAAAGTAAACAGCCTAGTTTCACAGTGAGGTAACCTGAAATTCATTTAGTTCATATTGATATTACCTTTAAAATGAATGTCAAATAATTAGCAAAACCCTTGTTTCAAATGATTGTTCCTTATGAGAATAATTAGAAAACTGATTTCACAGATTCTGGTGGAGAGTATTAGTTCATCAGAGAATAGGAGTTCCTTTTCTTGCAGCTATTATTAAAATAAATCATATACTCTGTATTGGAAATTGTATTAAGTAGTTACATTTATACATGTGGAGTAATAATTGCTGCCACTAAAAGTGATGACACCTTTACTGACTTCATTTTCGCATAAGCCTGGAAAGGTTGTGATAAGGTTAAATACAACTCAGAGTGTATAAATAACTAAGATAATTTTATCACCACAAAATATCCAGCATTATTTTTCTATTACTTAAAGCATGTCATATTCTATACAATATGATTTTTTCTGCTTCAAAACAGACTAGATTCTTTTCCAGTACTACAGTACTCCAGGTTGGTAGCGTCCCAGGAAATAGTATTGATCTGGTAATGGGTACATTACAAAACTGATCCTAAGGGATAAGCAGAAGTTGATGAACTTGTCTGTTTGTCCCCATGAAGATTAAATGTATGCAATGAAATGGAAAGAGCCAGTAAGACAGTGACGGGCAGTAGGATGATAAAATATGAAGATAATAATAATAATAATAATAATAATAATAAAGCGAGATGCATCTTTATGGCTGTAGAAAATATCCTTGCATGGAAACCAACCACAGCCCAGGTAAGGAGAAATTGCAGCAGTGCAATCAGCATGTATACAAAAATCCCTTACATAGCATGGTTATATGTTATATACTACAGCTCCAATACATGCACTCGGTGATTAACTGAAGGGAAGGTTAACAGGTATAGGTAGTTGTATAATAAATAGTAACACCCCAATTGATTAGTTGTCAGGTGATTTAGAACAGGAGAAGCAAACGAGATGAGAGGGAAAACCTCTAATTATCAGTAAAGTGCTTGTAATCTCTTTGATTTAAACAGGCAGCACCAATCACAGCTTAATAACTTGCAATATTGATATTCCATTTAGTTGCATTGACAGCATGGCTCAAGTTATGGTCTAACATTTGTTGACATTAACCTATTGTATATTTCTTCACATTTCTTGTTCAAGATATTTCATACTCCCAGTTCTTGTTTATTATAGGTTGATATCAATAAGTAACTTTATTCTGAGGTCAGCTGGACACTGATGTGAAAACCCCTGGAAATAAATTGAAGTATCTAAACTGTTTATAGATGGCCAGCCCCTTACAGACACACTTGCTCTATTATCAACATAGGCTTCTTACATTTACATGACATTATCATTATTTATAAAGCATATATTTCTCTCCAGAGTATATTACAAGTGAGGCAGATAGATGTCCCACGCACACTGTTGTCAAGGCACCTACTAGCCATAAATGTGGCTTGGCTGGGCTTGGCTGATGAGTGTTAAGGTGTCTTTTGAATGTTGAGAGGGAACAGAGTGGCTGGATGTCATTCGGTCAATTTCCCCCATTGAAATGAATTGAAATGCTATTAATCAGTTCCAGACCCCCAAAAACGTTACATTGTTTTGTTACATGTTTTTAAATAAGAAAACTGTGCTTTTAAATAATGAATATTGCCTTCTCGCAGATAATAGCCTCCGTCACAGTATCTCCTGCAAGCTGCTTCTCTGTCAGCCATACCATCAGCAGCTTCTCCATATTTTCATGGATAGATGTCCGCTGTTTAGAATATTTTTTAACACCCTTGGCTGTTTCTTTCTTTAATTCAATGCACATCATCCGCTTCTTCATCTCAACACTGTCCTTCGCACACACTTTCTTCAGACACATGGTTGGAAAAACAAAGTTTTGCAAAATAACTGCAAGCACGAATGCAAGCACAACACTGATGCTTCTACTGTGAACTAACTGCTTGAAGTGAACAAGTGAGACACGGGATGCTGGGCGGATGTTGCGGTATTCACTGCGCCAACTAGCGGTGGGCTATCCGACGCTGGATCGTAACCCGAACTTGCTCTCAACTCAAAGCAAAAAAAATCGGCCGAGAGACGGCTCGCTTCTGGAAAGACTCGTTAGCTGGGACACTCATAAGTCAAGGTACCACTGGATAAGTCTTCATTGGTGTCTTGATGGAGAAGGACCAAATCAAGAAAGACGAGGGCATGAGAGCATTCTGCATGATTAAATACCGGTCGCACTGCCGTTTTTAAAATTATCGTTAGAGACTTGACAGTGGACGCTGGTAGCCAAGGGCGTAGATTTATGGTGGACGGAGGGGATGTGTCCCCACCAATGTCCAGAGCAAATCTACACCCTTGCTGGTAGCACGTTCAGTGAGTTCCTGGGCTAGAAGCTGAGCTGCATACTCAGACAAGTTAGGCCTGAGCTTCCTCATGTTAAACAGAATGAATCTACAACAAGGGGAGACAGCTGTTATGTGGTCAGCAGAAGATAGCTTACCATTTATCATTACCCCTAGGCTTCTGGCAGACCTTGATGGAGACAATGTCGATGGCCCATGCTGTACAGTAATGTCATGATGGATGGACTTTGATGAAACAGCCCAGGTTATACAGCGGTAAATTTTGATTCACAATTCTACTTATTTCCACCTTTCTTTTTACTGAATTACAAGACGGCATGACTGCATATATTCAATGTTAAAATTTAAAGTTATTTAAGAGGATTAAATCAAACCTGAAGCCCAGTAGGTCCGGCATGTGGCAGAGAGACACCTGGTACAGGATTTTACCATTTTCAGGATTAAGTTTTATATATGAACTTGTTCGTATTAATATAAATTTGAAATGAATTCATTATGACCATTTATGCCATGGCACAGTGGAATTCTCAGATCTGAAGGGTCTTCATTAATTTTCTACAATCCCGTTTCCAAAAAATTTGGGACGCTGTGTACAATGTAAATAGAAACACATGAAAAGGGGAGACCTCAAACTTCTGAGCAGCTGAAATCCTATATCAGCCTAGAATGGGACAACATTTCATTTTCAAAACTCTGGAAACCAGTCTCCTCAGTTATCAAATGATTTTAAAAGAAGATTGTTAAAAGAAGAGAGCAACACAGCGGTAAACATGCCCCTGTACTAACTTTTTAAAAATATGTTGCTGGCATAAAATTCAAATTTGATGGGTCGAACAGTGCCTGCTTCCAGTCCGTTTTTCACATTGCCAGGAGACAAACCTCCCGCTAATTTTCATCCCGCTAAGTTTGGATGTGTTTTTGTGGAGATTCCTCGGAATGAAAGTACATTTTTTTATTGTACTTTGTTTTCAAATATTGAGCTGGGTAAGTCACTGAATTCAGTCTACATTACCTTGACTTGCCTAAAACAGCATCATTTTGTACCCAACTCATAGCTAGTGGTAGCCAGGCTTAAGAAAATCTCCAGACTGCGGTGTTAGTTGTGACACCCATAATGTACAATGATAATGAAACAAAAACAGCTGTTTTCAATTCTTTTCGAAGGGCTTTATTGGCATGAAGGTTTCAAGAACAATATTGGCAAAGTGTTAAAAGTACAGTTTTTCAGGTTTGAGATTTTTTCCTCCAGACTGTACACCTTTGACTCCCAAAGTATGTTGTATGGCTTGTGAATGTGTTTAGATAAATAGATCCATAAACATTATCCACCTATACAGTATCCACTTTCCGTTCAATTGTACAAGAATGGTGCGTCCTAAAAATAAACTTCAAGTGTTCATTTGTAGCAGAAAAGCTTGAATGAAAATATGATTAATCTAATTCAAATATTAAAAAAATTATTTAGCCAAAACCCAAATATATTGTGCCCCACACTCCCCTAAATGCTATTTCGGCTGTATTTTAAAAATCCCCCTAGATATTGTTTCGCCAAAAGGGAATACCGTGGTATGCTATTTTTGGCTTGTAAACATGAAAATAATGTCTTCAAGCAGAAATTTCTGAGCCAGATGTGTGGCAACTGTGGTATAAGCAGGTTAATGCACTCCAAGCCACGCATTGTAAGCCTCGAAACGTCTGCTGTAGAGGCAGCCTCAGCTTGTCAGGCATTAACCTTTATATATGTAATGTTTATGTTGCATTCGTTTCCTGCAAATATGATGCTTTCATCTTTCTGTCTATTTGAAAGTGCTCTGTATAGAATATGCGTAAAATATTCCTGGGCCTATTAGGCCTGGAATGTTCTCCGAGTCAAAAAGCCATGTCTAATGTAAAGGGGGAAGTTACGCATTTTAACGCTGCGCTGAAATTATAGCTTTGCTTCCCTTATTTTCCATTGACAATTTCTTTGCCGAAATAAAATATTAGCGACACATTCTAGCTAGATGGTTTCCTTTCACTCATTTTTATGAAGCCCCTGGTTAGTGATGACCGGTAACAGAAAGAAAGAGGCAAGCACTCCCATATAGCTGTCCTCCTAATCTTTTCAAAGTAAGCACTGTGCCTACCGATGAGCGATTGCTGCCGTTCCAATAAGACAATCACAGCTATGCCTGCAGTAATTCTTTCAGGCAGGAGAATGCTTGTGAGAGGCAACGCCACCGCACATTAATTCTAATGTAGGCCTCAGAGCCCCTTACCATACATTTACTAATTAATCAAGATGACTGTCTAATTACATTAGAAGAGCTCCTAAGGGCTACAGGTGTTACAGTGCCTATAATATTATACTGCAATCATATACTGCAATCACATTCCAAAGCATAATTTGTCCAGAAATCCGTAACTAAACAACATAGTGAGCAACAAAAGATAATAAATGAGTTTATCATTTCCTTATTGATTGAATATTGAGGATGGTGCGTTCCACAGAGATTATTAAAACTGACTGATGGCAATTATAGCACTTTTGAGGTACAGCTTCATCTACTACTACAGAGGGAATGGATGTTTTTTAGTGTACAAAAAAAGATGAAGGGTGCTGTAGCTCTAAGCATTGTGCTGGAAACGCAAAGGCCACGGATCCAAATCCCCAGGGGTGTAGCTGATTTTTGAACTCTTCCCTGCACTGCAAGACACTTTGAATAAAAGCATGAGATAAATGAATAAAATGTAAAGGCATTTTTAATAATTTATGAATTGTGTACTTCTTATTTCTCCTCCGAGAAATGATGTTTCATAATTTTTAAATATAGTATCTGTTCAAAAAGTAAATATCACAAAAAACTCACAGGAGCATTAATCTTAAACACATTACCTACTAGTAAGCATACCTCATTATGTTTAGAACGTAAACATCAGTGACCAAATGAATCCTGACTACATACTTTTTTTCTAAAATGTTTACTTACTAAATGTAATTAATTTATTGCTACATACAGGAACAAATTCATAATCTGAAAGATTGCTTAAGATGTAGGAAAATATAGTAAATCCTTAATCAAAATCAAAGATGTGAATTAAAAGTTCAGAACTGGAATTTAATCCATTTAAATCTCCGGCTCAAATCCTAAAAAGTTTGAGTTGTGATCGAATTTTCCCTATAAGAAATAATGGAAAACCAATTAAGTGGTTCCTGGCCGCAAAAAAATTACACCTAAATATGTTTTCTTCTTTTGCATTTAAACAAAAAACGAACCGGATAAAACAAGAAGAGCATATACTGTACTAAACACATCTAAGCACATTTATCAAAACAGTAATTTGTAAAGCAAAAAAATAAATGTATCCAAACAATGTGTAAAGTTAAAAAAATTATGTGTCCTGCCCCAACTGTCCGCTCCTTCTGTGTGCCACGCCCCCTCGTTAACCCTGTGTGGAATCCTTGTGTAGAATCCCGTTTTTCTGGTTGTTGTCATTAGTCCACTATATTTAGTCCGTCTTTCAGTTGGTTTTCCCAGTCCGGGAATTGTATTGTCCATCTGCGTTTTGCCTCCCTTACCTGTAATTAAACCCCGTATTCCCCGATACCCTGACATCTGCGCCTTTGTCTCTGTTCTGTCCCGATAATTAAATGTATTAATGGTTTATTATTAATATTAAAATAAGAAATCTTTATTTTTAAATGTATTTTATCATATAATAATTACTGTTACTGTCTATCATTGTCTAAATGTGTATTCAGCTAGTGTAAACGTGTATGATGATCTCAGTGAATGCGAGGCTGAGATTGAAGTTTTACCCTTTGTTTCCGCTGAGAGACATGCTGCGTGACTCATTTCCCCAGGTGTACAAGTTATCTTAGGTTGGCACAGTTTGACTTCTGCGATTCAGATCGAGTTACTGCAGTGGTAAAAAAAAATTCGAGCTGGTTCGACTTTTAAGAAATTTGAATTCTAATAAGTTCGAGAACTGAGGTACCACTGTAGTTATTTTCACACAGATTTATTGTTGTTCTATTTACTTGCTCTTGAGAAAACCTGCCCTAGAACACTAACTGTTGTTATAGCTCCTTGAAGAAAATGATAAATGTATCTATTAAATGACATATCATTGTCCACTTTGCATTTCCATCTATAGACTGTCACAACTCAATGCTTACTGGTTAAAAACTTTTGGCCTTCATAAGAAGGTCTGCAACAAAACACCTCGACCTGGCCCATCCATTCAAACATCACACCAGGTCTTCTGCCTACTGGCTCCCGAGACCAAGAGTCCAAACGCTGCAGGAAACAGGGAACCAGAGGGACTTGGCTGCTGACTGGATGGACTCCAGGTTCAGGTGATCCAGAAGATTCAAGTGCAAAGGGTCAAAGAACCCAGACCAGGAACCAGGGAGCATATAAAGGGGTGGAAAAACGCAAAAACCAGGACATTCACATAGAAGCCTCTAGAGAGACGACACCCAGTGATGGTAAAGTTCATTTTCTACATGAACTAGTTTAAAGTTCAGTTCACGCATTTTAAAATGAACTAGTTCAGTTCATAGTTCATAATTACATTTTTTTTAACTAAGTTCGCAGGTTCCAAAATGAACTAGTTCATAGTTCTTTTATTTTTTCCAGTATGTTGCTGCAAGCTGTTAC